>CM038147.1:555090035-555556893 GCA_021437245.1 Aegilops speltoides | reverse complement strand
TTACATTTTAAAATATGTCTATATACATCTATATGTAATTCGTATTAGAATCTCTAAAAGAACGGAGGGAGTAGAAATGATACCCCACGTTGCCACGGGAATTTGTTGCAATGATTTGATGAGTCTTTTTGTCCAACAAGACCGTTGTTCAGTGATGAAACCACGTTGTAGCTGTGTAGTCTAGTGATTACACATGAATTTGGCAAACAGGAGAACCTCATGTATGTGTATACCACTGCTGATCAAACAAGTTGAGAAAAATGACTACACCAGATCCACGTGACATCACAACATCTGGATGTTGGCACCGCCACTGCCGTTGTTGCATATGGATGAACGCAACATTGAGCATTTGAGGTTGTTACTGTTTGATGGGCTCCTGTGCGGCAGACCAAACAGCTGTTTCGAGCGGCATCCAATGGTTGCCAAAGCAGACGATCTAATCAACTTATCACCTGGCAGACGCGTAGTACTCCCCTATTTAGATCTCTCAATTAATCACATAATAAATGGTACAATCACGATAGGTGGGAATACATCACCTACATGGCAGTACCATAATAGGGTTGCGGTCAAGGAACTCCAAGACATACCAATCAATTTGAAGTCAATGTTTTGTTAAGAAAACAGTGGGGAAATGTGTGTTTTCACCTCTCAACCTTTATTTGATAAATCTAAAATGGTGAGAAATAAGAAATTTGAAGCTTTTGTGAGATTTCGGGAGACAGAGGGTGAGTGTGTTGAGTATGATGAAAAAATCTTTTACAATAAAAGCACAGACATTTTTCAATTTTCCGATCTTTTGTACCAGGTTGCGTGTTTTATCCAAGGGTGACGAATGTCGTGCAGGTCGAAGGGGATTGACTAAGCCTGCCATTACTGCTGAGAATCACTCATTTTCATTTGCGAACTGAAGGTGTATCTTTCTCCCGTGTCACAGCATATTGTGCCTTTTAGTTATCCAAACTTGATGTTACATCAGTACAAACTCAAAGTTTAGCTTACAAGCTCTTATGTTTATTATCTTACCAATGTTCCTTTCAAATGCTTTGTCGTAATCCAGATCTTTGATGCTACTGAACATATATTGGATTTAGTTTTTGTTGTAATACTGGTCGGACAGTGGACAACTTTCTATATGGGCATGATAAATGTCCTTTAATCTTTTGTACTGGCCATGTTGTTTGAGTGGTAAATTATTCTTCAAGTTTGTAAAAACATATTTATATATTGTGTATCCATTGCAATGCATGGGTTCTTACCTACATATTAAATCTACATGCAATTGATGTCATGTTCGATCACAAAATTAAAGATTTGGATTAGTGTTTATTCAATGCATTTTCTTGTGTTCTTCAGTATTAAGGCACTGTTTTAAGTCAATTTTTTGGGCTAGGACATGAAAAGGATTTCTCTCTCAGGGCAATACACTACTAGGAAAAGGCCTACTAATGACGCACCGGTTTTGCCTACTAATGGCGCACTACCGGTGCGCCATTAGTAGCACGCCACTAGTATTTTTTACTAATGGCGCACCACCGCTACGTCATTAGTATCTGGTATACTAATGGCGCACCGCGTACCACTGCTACGTCATTAGTATCTGGTATACTAATGGCGCACCGCGTACCACTGCTACGTCATTAGTATCTGGTATACTAATGGCGCACCACGCGGTGCGCCATTAGTATAGCCCACGGTGCGCCATTAGTAACATTTTTTTTCAAATTTTTTTTCCAAATTTATTTTAAATTTTTTTTTCGTTTTTTCTTAATCTCAGGTCAATATGGCTTAATCTCAGGTCAAATCGCACTCCATGGTCAAACTTCCCGAAAGGTCACCCATCCTCACACTACTCCGGCCCAAGCACGCTTAACTTCAGAGTTCTATCCAACCCCAACAACAGCTCACTTCACAGGCACTTGTTGATATATCTATCATATCAATCCTATTATACCTTATTGATGTCTAGGACTTTGTTCATGTTCATGACTATGATGAAATTTTGAAAAATACTTCCCGGTCATATTACGTATCATTTTTTGAAAAATAATTAAAAAAAATTCAAAACCGATTTTTTTTGAAATTTTTTGAATTTTTTTGCCTCTAGATCTTGAAAGCCCCGTAACTTTTTTCCTGTTAGGTTTTTGGAGATTTTGAAAATGTTTAATGGGGTTCCCCCGGTTAAATTCGGATGTAACTTTTTGAGTAGATGCTTTTTCATATATAAAACTTTTTAATCCGAGTTCGTATGCAAAAGTTATGCCGATTTTACAAATTTCCAGAGAGATTTTGCAAATAAAGTCGAAATTCATATTTGTAAATTTTCCCAACAACTAGACCACATATTACATGGGAAACTTATTTTCTTTTATTTTTTTTGACATTTCCATCATTTTCTTTTATTTTTTTAACTGAAAAGGCGGTCCAAGGGGGGGTGCATTCGGTGTTGGGCCAAGTTAGTAATGACGCATCGTGGGGTGGTGCGCCATTACTACCACACTCACGGTGCGCCATTACTAGTTTTGAAAAAAGAATAAAAAAATGATTTTTTAAATTTTTTGAAAAAACTTAGTAATGGCGCACCAGTGGACAGTGCGCAATTACTAGTTAAAACAAGTAATGGCGCACTGTCCGCTGGTGCGCCATTACTAACAAATTTTTTTATTTTTTTTTCAAAACTACTAATGGCGCACCGTGGGTGTGGTGCGCCATTACTATGTCAAACTAGTAATGGCGCACCACCCCTACGGTGCGCCATTAGTAGTTTTGAAAAAATTAATTTTTTTTTACTAATAGCGCACCGTGCGATGTGGTGCGCCATTAGTATTTGTACACTAATGGCGCACCAACACATGGTGCGCCATTAGTATTTAGTAATGGCGCACCACATGTATAGTGCGTCATTAGTGTCCATCCTATCGATAGCCCTTTTTCCTAGTAGTGATATCTTTTTTTCTGCGAGGACTCGGGGCACAATATCAACCATATGAAAGGATGTCACTGGGCAGACGTGAGGAATTGTACTACTCATACGGCGCCACACGGGTGGGATGCGTGTGAAAAATGGAGAACGTGAACATGCATGGCGCTTGTTAGTTAGAAAGTGCAATTTTTATTAATGCACGGGCATGTGTGCTAATATGAAAAAAAAATCTACCCTATATTTTCTAGTTTTTCCATAGCTTTTTACTATAAAGTACTCCCTCCGTTTTTATTTAGTTCGCATATTAGTTTTGGTCAAAGTCAAACTTCACAAACTTTTTTTTTTTTGAAACGGAGGCAAAGATTGCCTCATCTATTAATTAAGCAGAAGAGAATTGCCCAGTTAATTACGGAAAACCGGGCAAAAACCGGAACTTCACAAACTTTGACCAAGTTTATAAATAAAAATATTAAGATATACAATGACAAATCAACAACATTAGATTTATTATTGAATGTACTTTCACATCATATAGATTTATTATGATAAATGTCTATATTGTTTTCTATAAACTTGATCAAACTTTACGAAGTTTGACTTCAGTCAACTCTAATATGCAAAGTAAATAAAAACGGGGGGAGTACTTCCTCAGTCCATTATATAGAATGTTTTTTGCAAACCAAAACTGTTTGCAAAAACATACTATATTATGGGACAGAGTAGTAGTATATAGACCAGAAACAGGTGTACCAGATACAGAGGGGGAAGAAGGTATCTACTTATCTACTTATCCTGTCTGCACATCTACCTGGTCTTTATACTCACACACGCGTGCAAATCGTTTCGATACGCCAATCGCTTTCCTCTTGTCCCTGGCGGCTGGAACCCTAGCCGCCGTCAGGAGAGCCTAATCTTTCAGCGCCGTCCTCCGCCGACGACCTCGGTCATCGGTGGTGAGGGGGTCGCCGGATCCACGCGTGTGGATCGTTTTTACTTCCTTGTAGTCTAGATTTTTAGGCTAATCATCGTCTTTATTTCGGCGGCAATGATGACAGCACGGAATAAAGATTCTTCGGATCCTTCCTTGACAAGGTCATCGGTCCTATGGTTGGGGATGGATTTGGAAACCAGTATGTTCAAGTAAGGATTGCGTGGCGGCGGCGGCATCCTCGTGGTGGACCTGTGTCCTCGGGCTCCGCCGTTGCGGCAGCGCTTGCTCCAGCGTCAGCGCGGAGCTTGGGAGGTAGTCCAGGAGCGGATGCAGATTGTGGTATGCATCGATGACATCTAGAAGACGGAACATGTGCTGGGTTCGTCGTTCGTGGATGGCAGATATGGTTTTCTTCTGCGGCGTCTTAGTCGCGGTTGGGTGCCAGATCTGGAGTTCGATGGCGTGTCCAGGTGTTGCCCCGGTCTGATTCGTTCAATGGTAAGGGCTTCACTTTTGGTGAGCCACCTTGAAGGTCTGCAAAGCTGCATATCAGCGATGGAGCCGCATCGAGCTCGGGTGAGGAGATGATCCATCATTCTTTTCTTCGATGGCTGCTGCCGTGGTGTCGGAGGCAGGTGATGGGTGTTTGTGTCAAGCTCAAAGATGTTCTGCTATCTTTTCAGTTTTGTCATGCCGGTCCTTACGTGACTTGTACTTTAATCTTTATGATATGAATGAGACACGTATTACCATGAAAAAAGAATCTACCTGATCTTTCAAAAAAAACCGGTCAATTGTTCAGTCCTGAAATTGTAGAACACATTTTTTACATAAAGTGAAAGCTTCCTCTTTTTTCTAGAAGGAAGGAATAACGCTTCCGGCAACGGAGTGGATATGGACGCCGCGGTGTCCCCTCGCTCCGTATCGTCGAGTTTTTGTCTGTACCGAAACGTGCGAGCAATGGCAACGTGGGAAACACCGGCGAGCCTGCCCAAACGTGCAGCTCCTTCCGGCCAGCCCGAACCAACCGCAACTGCCTCCTCCTCCCTATAAATTCCACGCGGCAGCCTCATCCATTCCAGCCACACACCATTCCAGCTCCACCACGCGGTCAATACCGAAAAAGGCTTACGCCCCGCTATATTGATATACCACGCGGTCAATACAACAAACGCATCCAGATCCGAGCTCCCAGAGCCAGCACCGTCAGAGCTCGTCCAGATCGGCCTCGCGATTCCGTTTCTTGCCACGCGTGCGCGCACACCCATGGCGGTTGCCGCCAGAGGAGGAGTGTGCTGAGCGTGCGCGTCCCGTCGTCTTCGGCGTGGCCGGCGGTGGGGCCGCGTCGTCTTCGGCGTGGCCGGCGGTGGGGCCGCGACGTAGGGCGTCGTTGTCTGCGGCGGTGAGGTGCGGGGCGACACGGGAAAAGAGGCCGGCGGCGGCCCGGGGCGTGGGTCTGGAGGAGGACCACTACCGGACGCTGCGGCTGGCGCCGGGCACCACCAGGGGCGAAATCAAGAAGGCCTTCCACCGCCTCGCGCTGCAGTACCACCCGGACGTCGCGCGCCAAGAAAACAGCGACGGCGTCGACTTCGAGCGGATCAACGAGGCGTACCAGAGGGTGATGCGCAACATGCGGGAGGCGGAGGCGAGGCTGGAGTACTGGCGCCGCCGCTACGGCCTAGCCGACGAGGACCTCGACCGCTGCCACCGCTACCTCAACGACGACGACGAGGACGACTGGTTCGCCGACCTCTGAAACGGCGCCTACACGATTATTGTCATGGCAGGGGCAGCAGCACTGTAATTAATTTGTGAAATGCCAACTCCCCACTTCTCTCCCCTGTTTTATTGTGGAGGAGAGATAGAGACGCAGAAATTCAGGGTTTTAGAGATGTAGTAATTCAGGGCTCTAACGATTGTAATTTGAACATGTCCATTTCTATGTGTATATATGGGCGATAAAAACACCAGGCATCTGGTACAGAAAATTTTGCTTTTAACATGTTTCTCATATGCCGCTATACGTACGGGTACACGATTTAGATCCGAGGAGATATGTTGTTCAAGTACTATATGCATGTGTGTGTGTGTGTGTGTGTGTGTGTGTGTTTGAACTAACTAGTATATCCATGGGTTGATTAGCCATGATGCAATATTAAGTGTAGTTGTCACTCACTGATTCAGGCCTCCAAGTGCCCACAAATCAATCAATTCTGCCCTCAAACCCCCCAGTTCACATCAATCAATGTCAAAACCTTTGATCAATACGATTCAGTATGGATGTGAGAGCAAACATATGTTTAGTCATGGTGATGTAATTTTTATAAAATAAAAAACTCATTTCCTTTTAGTATATCGCATCTCAGGGATCGAGCAAAGACAGTATTGTTCATGTACATTATCAATCTACTCTGTTCCATAATGTAAGACGTTTTTTAACACTAGTATGTTTTTTATCAAGGCTTTCATGTTGAACATGTCCATGGTGAGATACGATCAGAGAATGCTGAAAAGGGGATACTTCTTTTTACTAAGGGTCTGTTTTTTTGTTGGCGCCGGATTAAACAAAGTGACACTCACCGTCATCTGACGGTACCTACCTGTTTCAAGAATTTTGGTCACTTCTCTTGACGGCCATACCATAAGTTCACGAGTACTCCTATATAACTTTAGTTGTTTATGTTGAGTATAATATTTATTAGGAAAGACGAGATAGACTAGGAATTATTCTGGCTTGTCTTGTACTCCAAGTTGATCATGTACTCCTATATATATGCCCACGAGGCTCAAGCAATGCAACGAACTATTTCACCAAATCCCTCTCTCCCTTCTAACATGGTATCTATCGCGTCGATCCTAACCCTAGCCGCCGCCGCTTCCGCACCCGCGCGTCGCCCCCGGGGCGGTCGGCCTCCATGTCCGCCACCGGGGACCGCGCCGCCCGTACCTAGGGTTCGTCCGCCGGCCATGTTGGCCGGCTGCCCTAGAGAGTCTTTTTCTCGATCATTTGATCCGGATTTTCTCTCTTCGCCGGTCGCCTTGATCGGCATCTACTTTTTGGTTTTCCGGTCTATGTGATCCAGTTTGCGTCGCCCATCGCCGCCATCGACCCCATGCGCCTCTACTCCAACACCGGCGCGATTGGCCGGCTTCTTCACCGACCAGCGGCCTCGCTCGCGTCGTCCAAGCATCGCCCGTCGGTCGCCCGACTAAGCGGCCTCGCTGCGTCGTCCGCGTCGGGCTGCCGGTCGCCCGACCCGGCGGCCTCGAGTCATGCGGCGGCCCTTCACTGTCGCCGTTCATGCGGCGGCCCGCCCGTCGATCTCACGCGGCCTTCACCGCCCTGCTCCGACCGACTCTGCATCACCCGACCCGGCGGCCTCGCGCCATGCGGCGGCCAATCATAGCCGCCCTGCCACCCGCCGCCGCCGGCTTCATCTCGACTCATGCCACCACGCCTCCACCGAAGCGGCGTCCCGACCTCGCGATCGGCGATCACCCGCTTCGCCGCCGCGATCCGCCTCATCTAGGCAGCGACCGACCTGGCCCGTCGGTTACGCGCGCCCGCAGTCCCGTGAAGATCGCCCCGAGTTCAGCGCGCATCTCCACCGACGAGCATCGGGCTGCCGCTGCGTCGCCCGTCGGGCCGCAGCGCCGCCGCCTCCTGGCTGCACCGACCAGCGTCACGCTCGTCGCTTCTTCGAACCGTAGTGCCGCGGCCCGCGATCCACCGCCACTCCGGGCCGTCCTCTCCAGCCCGTCCCGTGGCTGCACCGACCCTCGCGCCACCGCTGCGTCACCCGTCGGGCCGTAGCGAAGCGTGGCACGCGTCCACGCCGCGCCCCGAGGCCGTCCCAGCGGTTGCACCGACTCGCGAACGCCGTTCATCGCCCGCCGGCCGCAGCGTTGCGGCCCGCGGTCTCGCCGCCGCCCGAGGTCTTCCGCCGTCGCCCGACCGCTTACGCCGCTGCGCCGCCCGCCGGGCCGTAGCGCCACGGCCCGTGGTCCACTCCGCCGTCCCCGCGCGTCGACCTCCCGTGGTATGCGCCGCGCCGTCTCCCTCGGCGCGGGAACGCCACCGTCCGCGCCGGTCTTCGTCACGTTGTCAGGGTTCTTCGCCTACTTCGAGCACCGCCGCCGCACACCTAACCTGGCCGCCGCCGCACACCTAACCTGGCCGCCGCCGCCGCCGTCAGGCTGCCGCCGCTACTCTTCTTTGGCCGCCGCCGCCGCTACCTCCGTAGCCGCCGCCGCCGCCCGTCCACCCCCTTCGTCTTCGTCCAAGCACCAGCCCGTCGTCAGCGTCGCCATCATCTACCTCGACCACTTCGTCTACTCCGACCAACGTTGGTGACATCGGCCCCGCGCCGATGGACGCCGCAATCGTTGTCGAGTTCTTCTCTGCTGGCCCCTCCGACTTCTCCGACATGGCGTACAGCTCGTGCAGTTCCCTCATCTATGCATGCCCGGTGCTGGCAACACCAATGCGTGCCTTCATCCTCGACACCGGCTACCCCGACTCAACATCGACCACGGCATTCTTCGCACGGCTACCTCGACCACGGCTCCACCACACACGCTCTCGGCTACCTCGACAAACGGCACAAAGGGCTACCGCCTTGCTTGAGCAACCTCGTCAGTTGCCACTCCAGCCACGACTCCGCGATGTGTCGACCGTTACGACTGTGGGGGGTGTCCGTCGGCTTACCTTCGGATTCTTCTCCAGTCTCACCGTCAGCGTCGCTACCGTTGTGACTGCGGGGGGATGTTGAGTATAATATTTATTAGGAAAGACGAGATAGACTAGGAATTATTCTGGCTTGTCTTGTACTCCAAGTTGATCATGTACTCCTATATATATGCCCACGAGGCTCAAGCAATACAACGAACTATTCCACCAAATCCCTCTCTCCCTTCTAACAGTTTAAATATGTAAACTAAACTTTTGGCTTTCAATCAAATTGAGTGCCTGATCTATCATATTACTTGGCCCATATTTCCCTCCTAAGGTAACCGACATGACAATGTTTCAACGGTCCTCAAATTTTTTCTCCTGTGAGATTCCTTTGTGCATCTATCCTCTCTCTCTACTTTCAGTGACGGCATATTAATCGATCGTAACATTGCCTGATTAACCAATCATCCACAAGATCATACGGCCAAGAGATCACGTGGTCAATACTCCACCTATGGTGCCCAGAACCCGCGGCCACGCCTAGGTATTAAGTAGCGAACTAGAGACAATTGCATTACGCTTTGTGACGTATTGTTGGGAGATAATCTACTCCCTAAACAATAAACAATAATTTTATAATAAACCATTTCAAAGCAGGGCAGCTGGGCCCGTTGATAAGACCGGCCTGACTTGTCAGAGCCTTGTAGGATGGCTTTTGAGAGAAAACACAGGAATTTATCCTGCCAAGCAGCTGGCTGCGACTACGAGGGAAATCCTTCTTGTGCGCAGATTGGCTGCCTCCTTCAACATTTCCCGGACTCAGGTGGTTTACTTCACCTCAGAAGTAGCTTGGCACTTGGAGGCCGATTGCATGAAGACATTTTTCGGAGAACGTCTCGTTGAACCAGTTTGAACTCGGCTACCGAAGACGATGTGGAGCTTGGGTGACCCCAGGTGCGGCCAGACTTGTAGCCTGCTTCAGGGGTTACTGACGGTGTGCCCGCCGAGGGATCGCTCATCATGTCGGTTCTCGGCCAGGTCGGCCGGGCTGAGGACCCCCAGGTCGATTCTATCCTGGGCCACGTTGAGCGGCCCATGACGAATTACACGAAGACTCCATATGATTTGGCATACAAGACAAGAAGATGGAGTCGTGGAGGACTATAGCTCCACCTATCTAGCCGACTAGGATCCGTATACCTAGGACCCCCTATATGGTATATAAGTCGAGGGCAGGCTCGTAGATAGACATCATACAATCCCTTGGTACTTTATCTGTACTCCGTACACACCCCAACGCAATATAGACAAGCATGACGATGGGTATTGTCTCCTCCGGAGAGCCCGGGCCTGGGTAAAACCTTGCTCCTATTACCATTTTGTCAAGTCACCTAGCTAGGATACCCTATCGAGAGATCTGTCAGATTGAGCTACGAAAATGATGCACGTGTATGTTGGTGGCAAGGATTGTTAATGACTAGTTTCAGAGTTCTACGTTTCCGCTAGGTACGGCTTATGTTGAGATATCATCAAACTTATGCTTCAAAAAATCCGTGCTTCCGAAGTATCCTATCTATATTTCTCCCGTTCAGATGGTTTATGCAACATAATCCTTCTTCGAAGTATACATCCTTAGACACCCAATGCTTCATGTATGTATATTTTCAAGCTTCTTTGTGCTAGTTGTTGTTTCCTACATTCTATTCTGATACATCATGCCTAAAATGTTTATGTTTGAAAGGTGTTGAATGTTGCGACTGAAGGAAATATGCCCTAGAGGCAATAATAAAGTTATTATTTATTTCCTTATATCATGATAAATGTTTATTATTCATACTAGAATTGTATTAACCGGAAACATGATACATGTGTGAATACATAGACAAACATAGTGTCACTAGTATGCCTCTACTTGAACTAGCTCATTGATCAAAGATGGTTATGTTTCCTAACCATAGGCATGTGTTGTCATTTGATTAATGGGATCACATCATTAGGAGAATGATGTGATTGACTTGACCCATTATGTTAGCTTAGCACTTGATCGTTTACTATGTTGCTATTGCTTTCTTCATGACTTATACAAAGTTCCTGCAACTATGAGATTGTGCAACTCCCGTTTACCGGAGGAACACTTTGTGTGCTACCAAACGTCACAACGTAACTGGGTGATTATAAAGGTGCTCTACAGGTGTCTCCAAAGGTACATGTTGAGTTGGCATAATTCGAGATTAGGTTTTGTCACTCCGATTGTCGGAGAGGTATCTCTGGGCCCTCTCGGTAATACTCATCACCTAAGCCTTGCAAGCATTGTAACTAATGAGTTAGTTATGAGATGATATATTACGGAACGAGTAAAGAGACTTGCCAGTAACGAGATTGAACTAGGTATTGGATACCGACGATCGAATCTCGGGCAAGTAACATACCGATGACAAAGGGAACAACATATGTTGTTATGCGGTTTGACCGATAAAGATCCTCGTAGAATATGTGGGAACCAATATGAACATCCAGGTTCCGCTATTGGTTATTGACCGAGAATAGTTCTAGGTCATGTCTACATAGTTCTCGAACCCGTAGGGTCCGCACGCTTAACGTTACGATGACAGTTTTATTATGAGTTTATAAGTTTTGATGTACCGAAGGTTGTTCGGAGTCCCGGATGTGATCACGGACATGACGAGAAGTCTCGAAATGGTCGAGACATAAAGATTGGTATATTGGATGACTATATTCGGACACCGGAAATGTTCCGGGTGTTTTCGGAGAAAAACCGGAGTACCGGATGATGAAGTCATGTACCTAGGGTAGGGTCATAGACCTGATCTAAGTACCCTACCCAAGGACACCCTCAGAAGAAACTGCCTTCCAGTCGACCAAGAGGGACTTCACTCGACGGACTCGACCATGAAGACTCACTCGTCCACTAGAAGATCAAGAACCACTCTGCATCATAACAGTCTGTAATTAAGTAGTCTTTATGGCATTTAGGACACTTTATGTGAGGCGTAACCAGTAACGCCTAGACTTAATGTACTTTAAACCATGCATTACTGAGGGCCGGAGGGGTCTGGCGGACACTATATAAGCCACCCCCCTCCTCAGTGTAAAGGGTTCGCACCCCTGTAATCCATACACACATAATCCAGTCGACCGCCTCCGGGCTCCGAGACGTAGGGCTGTTACTTCCTCCGAGAAGGGCCCGAACTCGTACATCCTTGTGTTCACAACTGCTCCATAGCTAGGATCTTGCCTCTCCCTACCTACCCCCCATTCTACTGTCAGACTTAGAACCACGACAGTTGGCGCCCACCGTGGGGCAGGTGTCTTAGCGATTTTTGGAGAAGTTGCAGTTTTTCCGATTACTTTCATCATGGTTGCTGGTGGAGTTTTGGTCGAGGGCCGCGAGATCCGTCTCGGCGTTCTCACCTTCATCGCCGACGACTCCGCTTGGCTCTAGGAGGCTCCACTCGACGTTGATGCGCTCCCCGTCCGCGGTGCAACGCATTTTCGTGCATGTGTCCGCAACGTTCTATTGCGGCAACCGTCGACTCCATATCGGTCGACTCCCCTATCGTCCACCCTCCCTGTCTCCCGCCAGCGCAAGCGCTCTGGTCGGTCGCGCCTTCAGCGGTGGGTGAAGCATGCGGTGGCTCGCCAGACGGCCACCACCCAAGTCGCGGCAATCAAGCCCGACGAATCCCTCTACGGCCTGTTCGATCTGTCGATTGGCTTCGTAGAGACTGCATCCGAGTGCGATAGCAATGATCCAGCGGCGGAGGTCTTGATGGTCTACGGACCTCGTAGTCCTCCCGGCTACCCCAGCGGGGCGACGGGTAGACGGCGGAGGCGACCCGCCAAGTCCATGAGGAGTACCAACCCGAGCCACTTAATTCCTGCAAAGGGAAGAGCTTCGCCCAGAACATGGATGCCCCATACTCCCATCGCAGAGAAACCCCGAGGCTTGCGCCTTGGAGGAGGCACGCTTGGCCAACTTGGCTGAACGCGCGTCTGGAGAATCTTCAGCGAGCACTCGGCGCTGCTGCAACGAGCGAGTACCGACTCGGTCGACGCCAACTCTTCCCGCCGACTCGTATATCGAACCGCGATTCAGAGTTTAGCAGCTGCAACCCGTATAGCAGAGTCCATTCAGCCCTCTCAGTCGGAGGCTGGCAGAGGCTTGATGCGGATCAGAGATTTGCTCCGGGCAGCAGGAGATCAGAATTCAGCCGTGTCGCAATTACGCAACAGAATTCACAGTCGATCCGTCGCTGTGAATACGGTTCAGTCGGCTCACAGCCCCAGATCGCGTCTGCGGCGTGAAGGGCGCGAGAACCGACGGGACCAATATGGTGACCGATATGATCGTGAGGATAGGCGTCGAGTGCCCACTCCTCCTCCGAGAGGCGGGTCTTACGCTCCTCGGTAGCAAGATGACAAAGTCCAACTCGCAGGGCGAAGAGCTCCGGTCGACCCCCGGGAACCAGGCTTCGACGCGCGATCCATCATCGTGCAAGGCTTGGTCGACCGGAACAGGGCTCATCGGGGTGGCCATGACAGAGACGCGCCCACTAGTAGCCGAGTGCATGTTTCAGGTCCGGAATGTTTCAGCAGGGCTATCAGAGCCGCGGTAATTCCCCCCAACTTCAGGTTGGCGACTGGAGTAAGCAAGTTCACCAGAGAGTCTAAGCCTGAAACTTGGCTTGAGGACTACTGAGTGGCTGTACAAATCGGCGGTGGGAATGACGAGGTGGCATGAAGCATTTGCCACTCATGTTGGAAGGTTCTGCCAGAGCATGGTTGAATCAGTTAACTCCAAGCAGTATTTACACTTGGGAAGATCTTTCCCGAGTGTTCGTCAGGACTTTTGAGGGAACCTGTAAGCGACCAGCTGGGTTGACAGAGCTGCAAGTTTGCGTGCAGAAGTCGAATGAAACCTTAAGAGAGTACATTCAGAGGTGGATTACTTTGCATCATACCGTGGAGAACGTGTCTGATCATCAGGCAGTCTGCGCCTTCAAGGATGGTGTCAAAAACAGAGAGTTAAGTCCGAAGATTGGGCGGACCGGAGATATGACCCTGAGTCGGATGATGGAAATTGCCACCAAGTACGCCAATGGTGAATAGGAGGACCGACTCCGCAGCGGCAAGTACAAGCCGAGTCAGTCGGAGAAGGGGAACTCTAGTCGGAAGCAGAAGCGGAAGGCCGAGCCACCGGCTCCTGTGGAGGCTCTGGCCGTGACTCAGGGCAAGTTCAAAGGAAAACCCAAAGGATCCTGGAACCCCAAGAAGGTGAAGGATAAAGAAGGAAATGACGTGATGGATATGCCGTGTCACATCCACACGAAGAAAGACGAAGAGGGTAATATCATCTACCCGAAGCATACCACTCGCCAGTGTCGACTCCTGATCCAGCAGTTCCAAGGTAAACAGCCCAAGGACAAGAAAAAGGAGTCGGACAAAGCCGGAGACAAGGAGGACAGTGAGGGAGGATATCCTCATGTTAACTCCACTCTGATGATCTTTGCGGATGTGGAAAGCAAGCGCCG
This sequence comes from Aegilops speltoides, assembly GCA_021437245.1. Lineage (NCBI taxonomy): Eukaryota > Viridiplantae > Streptophyta > Magnoliopsida > Poales > Poaceae > Aegilops > Aegilops speltoides. The sequence continues at coordinate 555,542,806 of CM038147.1, read as the reverse complement.
ACTGAAGGTTATTAACCGTGAGGTGAACATGGTCGCCCCGGCGACACCCAGTTATCTGAGATGGTCCCAAACTCCTATTACATTCGACCAGTCCGATCACCCGACTCATATAGCCACCCCTGGGAGGCAAGCTTTGGTGGTCGACCCGGTTGTCGAAGGCACTCGACTGACGAAGGTGCTAATTGACGGTGGTAGTGGACTGAACTTATTGTATGCGGACACGCTGAAAGGAATGGGCATTCCGATGTCCCGACTGAGCACTAGCAACATGAGTTTCCATGGAGTTATACCAGGAAAGAAAGCCGAGTCACTCGGCCAAATAGCTCTGGACGTGGTGTTCGGTGATTCGAAGCATTTTCGCAAAGAGAAGCTGACGTTTGAGGTCGTGGATTTTCAGAGCGCTTACCACGCAATTTTGGGAAGACCAGCCTACGCACGGTTCATGGCTCGACCATGTTACGTGTATCTCAAACTGAAGATGCCCGGCCCCAAAGGCGTGATCACTATCACTGGTGATCGAAAAAAAGCAAAAGAGTGTTTCCAGAAAGGCTCGAAGATTGCCGATTCCCAGGTGACAGCGGTTGAGCTAGAAGGATATAAGCAAAACGCAGATCCGAGTGATTTGCTGCGAGCCAAGAAGCCTGCAACAGAGTCAGCATTTCAGTCGTCCGGTGAGACGAAGCCCGTCCACATTCACCCGTCCGACCCCACTGCAGCTCCGACCCATATCTCCACAACACTCGACCCGAAATAGGAAGAAGCGCTCATCCAGTTCCTCCATGAGAACTGGGACATCTTTGCATGGAAGCCAGCTGACATGCCGGGTGTTCCCAGGGGACTAGCTGAGCATCGCCTTAGAGTCGACTCAGCAGCAAAACCAGTCAAAGAACATCTTCGGCGGTCCGCCGTCCAGAAGAGAAAAGCTATTGGTGAGGAGGTGGCTCGACTATTGGCGGCAGGATTTATCCGAGAGATATACCACTCCGAGTGGCTCGCCAATGTCGTCATGGTTCCTAAGAAGGACAACTCACTCAGAATGTGCATTGATTTCAAGCACATCAATCGGGCCTGCCCAAAAGATCTTTTTCCTCTCCCTCGCATTGATCAAATTGTTGACTCCACTGCAGGATGCGAGAGATTGTCTTTTCTGGACGCCTATTCCGGGTACCATTAGATCCGTCTGTACGGACCTGATGAGATAAAGACAGCTTTCATCACTCCATTCGGGTGCTTCTGCTATATCACCATGCCATTCGACCTCAAGAATGCCAGAGCCACGTTCATGCGAATGATTCAGAAGTGTTTGCTCACCAAATCACCGGAATGTGGAAGCGATATGGATGATATCGTGGTCAAGTCGCGAAGGGTTCCGACCTGCCGATCGACCTCGCCAAACATTTGCCAACCTCAGAGGTATGATATCAAGCTCAATCCATCAAAGTGCACATTCGAGTTCCGGTGGCAAGTTACTCGGTTTTCGCTTCCAACGAGGAATCGACGCTAAACCAGAAAAAATGGCACTATACTCCGAATGAAACGCCCGCGCGGGTGCATGATGTCCGCTTCTTATCGGATGCTTGGCCGCATTAAGTCGATTCATCTCACGACTCGGTGAAAAGGCATTGCCTCTTTATCGATCGATGAAGAAGGCGCACAAGTTCGAGTGGACTCGAAGTCGATGCAGCATTTGCCGAGCTAAAAGCTCGCTCTCCACCCAGCCGGTGCTTGCTGCTCCAACAAGATAGAGCCTCTTTTGCTTTATATTGCAGCCACAGGACAAGTCGTCGATAAAGGCTTACGGTCGAAAGCGGGAAGAAGAACGAAAAGCCTTCAAAGTTCAGCGCCCGAGGTACTATCTCGTCAAGTTTTGACTCCATCAAAGCAACGATATCCTCATTATCGAAGCTTGTGTATGGGATCTACATGACCACGAAGAAGGTTGCTCATTATTTCTCGATCATTCCATTACAGTCATCGATGAGGTCCACTTTCGAGATTCTCGCACAACAGAGATGCAATCGGTCGAGTGGCTAAATGGGCGATTGAACTTCTTCCCTTGATATCAAGTTTGAGGCAAAGAAAGCCATTATGTCCCAAGCAATAGCAGATTTCCTCGCCGAGTGGATTGAACAACAACAGCCGACTCAAGTTCCTCGGAGCATTGGACCATGTTCTTTGATGGCTCTAAGATGTTGAATGGTTCCGTCTTTGGGGTTGTCTGGTTTCCCCAGAGAGATAAGCTCAGATATGTGCTCCAGATTCACTTTGATTCCTCCAACAATGAGGCAGAATATGAGGCCCTTTTGTATGGGTTATGCATGGCCATTTCACTTTCGGCGTCCGTCAGCCTTTATGGTTTATGGCGACTCAGATTTGGTGGTCAACCAAGTGATGAAGGAGTGGGGCGTAGAAGCCCAGCCATGATGGATATCTGCAATGCAAGGAGGAAGCCGGAAAAGAAGTTTGAGGGGTTAGAGCTCCATCATATACCCCGACTGAAAAATAAAGCGGTGATGATCCGCAAAGATAGGTTCCAAGGAGAAGCCATTCCGAGTGGTGTCTTCTTGGAGCATATCCATACTCGTTCACTCAAAGAAGATCCTTTCACCGAAGAAGCTCCGCAGCCCAAGAGTGCCACAGATCCGATCAAGTAGAAGTCCCAAAGAAGGGTCGACTTGGTCATGGAGGTTTTAGTGATCACTCCCGACTGGACAGTTCCATACATCGCGTATATCCTGAGAAAAGAGCTCCCGGAGGACGAGGAAGAGGCTCGACAAATTGTCCGTCGATCCAAGGCCTTTACCGTGATCAAAGGACAGTTGTACAGAGAGAGCGCGACTGGAGTTGGTCAGAGGTGTATAACACCAGAAGAAGGTCGAATCATCCTTGATGATATCCACTCGGGTACCTGTGGCCATCATGCGTCCTCTCGGACCATCGTGGCCAAAGCATACCGAGCCGGATTTTACTGGCCAAGGGAAAATGAGATGGCAAAAGAAATAGTGGACAAGTGCGAAGGGTGCCAATTTTACTCCAACATGTCACACAAGCCTGCATCAGCTCTGAAGACCATTCCACTCGTCTGGCCCTTTGCAGTTTGGGGTTTGGATATGGTTGGTCCTCTGAGGACAGGTCGAAGCAGTTTCACGCATGTACTGGTGGCAGTCGACAAGTTCACCATGCAAGTGGATTGAGGCTAAACCCATCAAGAACCTTGACACCGATACTGCTGTTAGCTTCATCAGGGAATGGATATTAAGATATTGAGTCCCGCACAACATCATCACTGACAATGGGTCGAACTTCGATTCGGAGGAATTCAGAGCATTCTGCACATCTCAAGGCACTCGAGTCGACTACGCTTCAGTTTCCCATCCTCAGTCAAATGGACAAGCGGAGCGAGCCAATGGCTTGATCCTCAAGGGATTGAAACCGCGACTGATGCGTGATCTCAAGCATGTGGCTGGAGCATGTGTCGACGAGCTTCCTTCAGTGCTTTGGGGTCTATGGACCACGCCTAATCGGTCGACCGGAAGAACTCCATTCTTCTTGGTCTATGGAGCTAAAGCGGTCTTGCCGAGTGATCTTCTCCACAATGCTCCTCGAGTTGAGCTCTACAACGGTGAAGCGAACAAGCGCGGCAGACACAATGACCTTTTAGAGGAAGAAAGAGAGATGGCTCGATCCGATCGACCATCTACCAACAGGACTTGCGTCGCTTCCACGCTAGAAACGTGAAGAGTCGAGCCTTCCAGGAAGGGGATTTGGTTCTCCGAGTGGATCAGCAGAAACAACACAAGCTTGCTCCTTCTTGGGAAGGACCCTTCATCGTCACCAAGGTTCTCCACAACGGAGCGTACCGTCTTTACAACGTCAAGCACAATATCGACGAGCCCCGAGCTTGGAACGCGGAGCTACTCCGCCCATTTTACACTTAAAGTCTTCACTAGGATGAGTTGTAATAAAACTACTTCTGTAGTTCATGTTTTGCAAGATAATAGTGTCATAATTTCCCCAATGATTTTTGTCACTTTTATTTGTTCAGTAAAATTTCGCCCTTAGTGGGTGACTTAGTTGCGAATCCGTTTCGCCTAAGTTTGTAAAAAAATCCTTGCCGAGTGGTGAGCCAGCCTCCCACTCGGGGGCTTAGCTACGAATCTGTTTCGCCTAAGTTTCAATAAAATCCTACCAAGTGGTGAGCCAGACTCCCACTCGGGGGCTTAGCTGCAGTCCAAGTACTCGCCTAAGTTTGAATAAAATCGTACCGAGTGGTGAGCCAGACTCCCACTCGGAGGCTTAGCTGCAGTTCAAGTACTCGCCTAAGTTTCAATAAAATCCTACCGAGTGGTGAGCCAGACTCCCACTCGGGGGCTTAGCTGCAGTCTAAGTACTCGCCTAAGTGCAAATTCTACATGCGCTCCGCAAGGAGGACGAGGTGCAGGTCGACTGCAACTCCCTCCTCCGAGCTACGCCACAATTACAACGTGCGGTAGCAAGGAAGACAAGATGCAGGTCGACTGCAACCCTCTCCTCCGAGCTACGCCACATGTACAACATGCGGACGCAAGGTGGACGAGGCGTAGGTCGACTGTGACCCTCTCCTCCGAGCTACGCCACAAGTACAATGTGCGGTAGCAAGGAAGACGAGGTGCAGGTCGACTGCGACCCTCTCCTCCGAGCTACGCCACAAGTACAATGTGCGGTAGCAAGGAAGACGAGGTGCAGGTCGACTGCGACCCTCTCCTTCGAGCTACACCACAAGTACAACGTGCGGTCGCAAGGAGGTCGAGGTGCAGGTCGACTGTGACCCTCTCCTTCGAGCTACGCCACAAGTACAAAGTTATGAAAATCCTACCGAGTGGAGAGCAGACCTCCCACTCGGGGGCTTAGCTGCAGCCCAGTGCTCGCCTAAGTTTTAAAAAATCCTACCGAGTGGAGAGCACACCTCCCACTCGGGGGCTTAGCTGCAGCCCAGTGCTCGCCTAAGTTTTAAAAAATCCTACCGAGTGGAGAGCACACCTCCCACTCAGGGGCTTAGCTGCAGCCCAGTGCTCGCCTAAGTTTTAAAAAATCCTACCGAGTGGAGAGCACACCTCCCACTCGGGGGCTTAGCTGCAGCCCAATGCTCGCCTAAGTTTTGAAAAACCCTACCGAGTGGAGAGCATGCCTCCCACTCGGGGGCTTAGCCGCAGCCCAAGGCCTGCCTAAGTGAATTGGGGAATAAGTCGATTGCAGTAAGCACCTCGCTTTAACCTGCAAAAGACATTTCAAACCAAATGCAAGCATATTCAAATGACGAATCCAAGTTCGGATAAATACCTAACAGAACCGAAAGTGCTCAGGCGCTAAGCCTGCTAAGGTTTATCGGTTACAAAATCACTCGGCATACCGAGGCAAATTTAAAGTGCCGAGCTCAAGAAGTTTTTTACCCCTCTTGTGGAGGGCTGGAAGGCGCAACAAACTCATCAAGGTCGATCCCATCCGCGATCCGAGTGGCAGCAGCGATGAATGTCTCCATGAAAGACCGGAAATCATGCTTCTTGGTGTTAGCCACCCGAAGAGCCGCCAGCTTGTCCTCTCGTGCATCCTTGCAATGGACTCGGGCCAGACACTGAGCGACATCTGCACCGCACCTGGCAGCAGACTTATTCCACTCCTGCACTCGACCAGGGACTATGTTTAGTCGAGTCATCAGAGACTCGAGGTCATTTTGGAGCGTCTCTCTAGGCCAGAGTGTAGTGTCAATGTGGGAAGTGGCGACCTTCAGCCTTGCAAGATAGTCAATGACAGCAGCAACACGAGACTCTATCCGGAACACGTTCATGGCGACTTCATCATTCACTGGAGAGTTGATGGGGTCCAGGTTTGGTTCCAGTCGACCAGTCTCCTCTTCAAAATTTTGGCAAAATTCTGCAAATACAATCGCCGAGTCAAGGCAATGTTCAAATGGAAAGATCATTGTAAAAACAATTGTTTGGTGCAAAGGATTACCCTCGAGCATGAGGAACAACTTCTTGGCGAGTCCGCCCAGATAAGCCTCCAGATCGTTCTTCTTCCTCGCCAACTCACTGACCTTGTCATTCAGAACAACTTTATCGCCTTTCAGTCGACTGACCTCCTTGTTGGCAATAGCGAGAGCAGCTTTCAGATTGGTGTTCTCTTCTTCAAGCTTGGTGACCGAAGCCAACTTCTCATCTGCGAGTTTGGTCTTCTCCAAAGCTGTGTTCTGCATCTCAGCTTGCTCAAGGTCTTTCTTCTTCTGGGCCTCCTTCACTTTTCCTGCAAAGTTACAGCAAGATCAGACTTTGAAACAAATAAGGGGCAAAAGCAGTCGTCGGGGCCTCACCAAACATACCTTTGGTCTCCTCCTTTGCCTTCGCCAAATTCTCCTGGACCAGCTTCAGATCAAGCTCGAGTTGGATATGTTTGTTCTCCAAGTCGGTGTAACGAGCCGCCAGGTCGCAGGATTTCTACGAAGAACCAATCGACAAAATGTCAAAGATAATTCACTTCCGAGTGACTAAGGAAAAATCATATGTTTCTAAGACTACAGTCGAATACAAACATTCGACCGTAGTCTCGGGGACTACACCCAGTGGGTGCACTCAGCGTGCCCCCACTAGTTCTATCAAGATAGAGTCGACCAGTCGACCAACAAAAAAACACAGCAGTAGTTCAGACCGTAGTCGATCGCCAAGCAATCGACCACGCCTCGAACTACACCCAGTGGGTGCACTCAGCGTGCCCCCACCGGTTTGAGAAATCCATTCGACCTAGTCGAATGAAGGAGGAACTTAACTTATAAAGCCTATGGTCGACTGCCAGCAGTCCACCATAGCCTTGGGGACTACACCCAGTGGGTGCACTCAGCGTGCCCCCATTAACCCGGAATTTCAATCGACACACCCAGTGGGTGTAGGACTACTACGGATTTCAGAAAGAAGAATCTTGAGACATCATATCCTAACAGAACAGGCGGTGACCGACTGACCTGAACGTTGCTTTGAAGAGCGGAACTGGCGTCATAGGCTGCCTGGCTAGCCTCCCGGATGGCCTTCACCTGCTCCATCATGACTCTCGTCTGGTGTATCGCTTCTTTTGCAGCACTGGCTTGGTCCTCTAGGACGTAGTGGGTCGAGAAGAGTGAAGGCTGTGCAGCACTCGACGACGCGGGGTGAGCACTCGTCAACGGCACCGCGAAAGATACGGTGTGCCGAGTGGTGTTCTCCTCCTCCGCGACCAGTGTCTCGGGTGCTGGCACGTCCTGAGTCACCCTGCCAGCAGACGCTTTCCTGCTCCTCCTTTGCTTCAGTGGCTCCTCATCGTCGTCGTCGTCAGGAAGGGTGATAACGATATTGGATGGGGCTACAGAAAAGAATCAGAATTAGAGACTAAGAGCCAATCGACTAAAAGACGGAATTACGAGTCATACCAGGTTTTGAAGTGGCAGCGTCTTCCATCTCATGATCGTCAGCCTTAGCTGAGGTGTCAGAAGTAGCAGCACTGCGATTCCAAAAGACAGTCGGTTGATTTACGAGTCGACCAAAGATAAGTTCATGAGGAACGGAAAAACTCAAACAACATCATTACCCTGAGATAGTGGGGATCGACACCTTCATCTTTGCCAAGACCTTCGCCGGCTTCGATGGCGCCATTCGAGATTGCTTCGGAGCCTTTTCGGTCGGCGCCGGAGAAGTGGTCCGAGGGCGCTTGGTCGACTGCGCGACAGCCGCAACCCCCTTGCCACGTTAAGTCGCAGGGTCATGGACAAGCTTCGATCGCCTTTCTGAGCGAGGCGGTGCAACTTCCTCCTCCTCCTCCTCCTCTTCCTCCCCATCGGAATCATCATCATCATCATCATCGTCAGCAGCGTCCGAATCCCAGTCCTCCTGGCTTTCGCCCCCACTACCTTCCTCCTCTTCAGTCGGAGTCTGCGCTCCATTGGGCATCGAGTATAGTTCGGTGAGGGCCTGACAGACAGCAAAATAAAGATCAATTGACCAATTTGCAGCGAAAGCAGAACAAGTATGGCAAGATCACAATCGGAAATAAAGTGGGCATACCTTGTCTGGAGTGCTAGAATGATCGAGTGGCGGAATCCTCCTGGCTCCTCGAGGGTTGTCTTTGTTCGCAGTGACCGCGGCCATCCATCTCTCCAGTGTGGCATCGTCGACTGCTTCTAGATGGACCCGAGTTTCATCATCGGTTCCGCAGTACAGCCACATACAATGGCCTCGGTACTGGAGAGGCTGAATGCGTCGCCTAAGGAAGACCTCCAGAAGGTCCATACCTGTCACTCCTTCCCGAACTAGCTAGACTACACGCTCCATCAACATCTTCACTTGGGCTTTCTCCTCAGGGAGCACCTTCAGAGAAGAGGGTTTGCTTGCTCGGTCCATGGTAAACGGAGGGAGACCACTCGACAGCCCCGGCGTCGACTCGTTTTGGCAGTAAAACCAAGTCGACTGCCATCCTCTGACCGACTCAGGGAGAGTCATGGCCGGAAAGGTGCTCTTGTTTCTCATATGGATGCCCAAACCCCCACACATCTGAATAACCTTGGTCTTATCGTCATCTGGACTCGCCTTTTTCACTGTCTGAGAACGACAAGTGAATATGTGCTTGAACAGACCCCAGTGCGGTCAGCAGCCCAGGAAGTTCTTGCACATGGAAACGAAGGCAGCAAGGTAGGCGATGGAATTCGGATTGAAGTGGTGGAGTTGCGCCCCAAAGAAATTCAAGAAACCACGGAAGAAAACACTCGGAGGCAGAGAAAATCCACGGTCGACGTGGGTGGCCAGAAGAACACACTCACCCTCTTCCGGCTGTGGCTGCCACTCGTTCCCCGGGAGCCTCGCTGCTCCGTGGGGGATCAAACCCTCGTTGGCCATCTCAATGAGGTCTTTCTCGGTGATGGTCGACCGGATCCAATCCCCTTGGACCCAGCCTTACGGCGGGCGGGACCTTGACGAAGACCCGCCCCGACTGGTCGTTCTCCCTTTTGCCTTCCCCGTCGCCGTCGCCTTCTTCGCGCGCTCCAGCGCCGCCGTCTTCTCCTTCACCATTGTTGCCGGCAAGCGTACGAGGAGCGATTGGGCGGAGGCGAGAGCGGGCGCAGTGGGCGGAGGCGGAGAGGGCAGGAGGAAGAATAGAGAGTGCCTTTATAAGAGCACTTCCGAGTGGATGACAAGTGGGCCCAGGCAATCCAATCACATCCCGAAACAGTTGCGCGTACGCGATACGTGGCAAAAAAGGTGGCGTGGGAATCGAGGCGTCTATGCCCTATCCCATCCGAGCGCCGCGGTCCGCCCCGCTTCGCCCCAAAATTCGGATCCCACAAAATCCGCAAACAGCAGATTGATCTGTCAGACAAGAGATTTCCTGCGATCCGTCGCTCGAAGATTGCTAAGTACAAAAGTTCACTCGACGAGAGAAGAGAATGGATCAAGGCGACTGAAAGAAAAGTTGCTGATTATCAACGAAGAGATTATTGGTCCAAGACGATACGTGTCCAGAACATAAAAGCAGGTCGGAAATATTGTCAACTCCTTCCTCACTCAAACCTCGATCCATTCGGGGGCTAATGATGAAGTCATGTACCTAGGGTAGGGTCATAGACCTGATCTAAGTACCCTACCCAAGGACACCCTCAGAAGAAACTGCCTTCCAGTCGACCAAGAGAGACTTCACTCGACGGACTCGAAGGACTCGACCATGAAGACTCACTCGACCACTAGAAGATCAAGAACCACTATGCATCATAATGGTCTGTAATTAAGTAGTCTTTATGGCATTTAGGACACTTTATGTGAGGCGTAACCAGTAACACCTAGACTTAATGTACTCTAAACCCTGCATTACTGAGGGCCGGAGGGGTCTGGCGGATACTATATAAGCCACCCCCCTCCTCAGTGTAAAGGGTTCGCACCCCTATAATCCATACACACATAATCCAGTCGACCGCCTCCGGGCTCCAAGACGTAGGGCTGTTACTTCCTCCGAGAAGGGCCTGAACTCGTACATCCTTGTGTTCACAACTGCTCCATAGCTAGGATCTTGCCTCTCCCTACCTATCCCCCATTCTACTGTCAGACTTAGAACCACGACACCGGAGGGTTACCGAAACCCCCCCGGGAAGTAATGGGCCTTGATGGGCCCTATAGGAGAGAGAGAGGGGCCGGCCAGGGCAAGTAGCACGCCCCCTCCCCTTGAGTCCGAATAGGACAAGGACGGGGGCGCCCTTCCTTCCCCTCTCCTCCTTCCTTCCCTCCTTCTTGAATAGGAAAGGGGGGAAACCTACTGGAGTAGGTTTCCCCTCCTAGGGCGCCAGATCCCCTTAGGCCGGCCCCCTCCTCCTCTCCCCCTTTATATACGGGGGCGGGGGGCACCCCATAGACACACAAGTTGATCCACGGATCGTTCCTTAGCCGTGTGCGGTGCCCCCTTCCCCATAATCCACCTCGGTCATATCATCGTGGAGTTTAGGAGAAGCCCTGCACCAGTAGAACATCATCATCGTCACCACGCCGTCGTGCTGACGAAACTCATCCCCGACGCTTCGCTGTATTGGAGCCCGGGGGACGTCATCGAGGTGTTGAACACGGAGGTGCCGTACGTTCGGTGCTAGGATCGGTCGATTCGTGAAGACGTACGACTACATCAACCGCGTTGTCATAACGCTTCCGCTTACGTTCTACGAGGGTACGTGGACGAACACTCTCCCCTCTCGTTACTATGCCATCACCATGATCTTGCGTGTTCGTAGGAAACTTTTGAAATTACTACGTTCCCCAACAGTGGCATCAGAGCCTAGGTTTTATGGTTTGATGTTATATGCACGAGTAGAACACAAGTGAGTTGTGGGCGATATAAGTCATACTCCTTACCAGCATGTCATACTTTGGTTCAGCGGTATTGTTGGATGAAGCGGCCCGGACCGACATTACGCGTACGCTTACGCGAGACTGGTTTTACCGCCGTGCTTTGCACACAGGTGACTAGCGGGTGTCAGTTTCTCCAACTTTAGTTGAACCTAGTGTGGCTACGCCCGGTCCTTGCGAAGGTTAAAACATCATCAACTTGACAAACTATCGTTGTGGTTTTGATGCGTAGATGAGATTGGTTCTTGCTTAAGCCCGTAGCAGCCACGTAAAACTTGCAACAACAAAGTAGAGGACATCTAACTTGTTTTTGCAGGGCATGTTGTGATGTGATATGGCCAAGACGTGATGCTATATTTTATTGTATGAGATGATCATGTTTTGTAACCGAAGTTATCGGCAACTGGCAGGAGGCATATGGTTGTCGCTTTATTGTATGAAATGCAAACGCCCTGTAATTGCTTTACTTTATCACTAAGCGGTAGCGGTAGTCGTAGAAGCAATAGATGGCGTAAACAACAACGATGCTACGATGGAGATCAATGTGTCGCGCTGGTGACGATGGTGATCACGACGGTGCTTCGGAGATGGAGATCACAAGCACAAGATGATGATGGCCATATCATATCATATCACTTATATTGATTGCATGTGATGTTTATCCTTTATGCATCTTATCTTGCTTTGATTGACGGTAGCATTTTAAGATGATCTCTCACTAAAATTATCAAGAAGTGTTCTCCCAGAGTATGCACCGTAGCCAAAGTTCGTCGTGCCCAGACACCACGTGATGATCGGGTGTGATAAGCTCTACGTCCATCTACAACGGGTGCAAGCCAGTTTTGCACACGCGGAATACTCAGGTTAAACTTGACGAGCGTAGCATATGCAGATATGGCCTCGAACACGGAGACCGAAAGGTCGAAGCGTGAATCATATAGTAGATATGATCAACATAGTGATGTTCACCATTGAAAACTAATCCATCTCACGTGATGATCGGTTATGGTTTAGTTGATTTGGATCACGAATCACTTAGATGACTAGAGAGATGTCTGCTAAGTGGGAGTTCTTAAGTAATATGATTAATTGAACTTAAATTTATCATGAACTTAGTACCGATAGTATTTTGCTTGCCTATGTTTGTTTGTAGATAGATGGCTCGTCTGTTGTTCCGTTGAATTTTAATGCGTTCCTTGAGAAAGCAAAGTTGAAAGATGATGGTAGCAATTACATGGATCGGGTCCGTAACTCGAGGATTATCCTCATTGCTGCACGAAAAAGTTACGCCCCGAAGCACCGCTGGGTGCCAGCCTGCTTCTGATGTAACCGACGACGTTAAGAACGTCTGGCGAGCAAAGCTGATGACTACTCTATAGTTCAGTGTGCCATGCTTTACGGCTTAGAACCGGGTCTTCAACGAGGTTTTGAACGTCATGGAGAATATGAGATGTTCCAGGAGTTGAAGTTAATATTTCAAGCAAATGCCCGGATTGAGAGATATGAAGTCTCCAATAAGTTCTACAGCTGCAAGATGGAAGGGAATAGTTCTATCAGTGAGCATATACTCAAAATGTCTGGGTATAATAATCACTTGATTCAACTGGGAGGTAATCTTCCGGATGATAGCGTCATTGACAGAATTCTCCAATCACTTCCACCAAGCTACAAGAGCTTTGTGATGAACTATAATATGCAAGGGATGAACAAGACTATTCCCGAGCTCTTCGCAATGCTAAAAGCTGCGGAGGTAGAAATCAAGAAGGAGCATCAAGTGTTGATGGTCAACAAGACCACTAGTTTCAAGAAAAAGGGCAAAGGGAAGAAGAAGGGGAACTTCAAGAAGAATAGCAAGCAATTTGCTGCTCAAGAGAAGAAACCCAAGTCTGGACCTAAGCCTGAAACTGAGTGCTTCTACTACAAGCAGACTGGTCACTGGAAGCGGAACTGCCCCAAGTATTTGGCGGATAAGAAGGATGGCAAAGTGAACAAAGGTATATGTGATATACATGTTATTGATGTGTACCTAACTAGAGCTCGTAGTAGCACCTGGTTATTTGATACTGGTTCTGTTGCTAATATTTGCAACTCGAAACAGGGACTACGGAATAAGCGAGCACTGGCCAAGGACGAGGTGACGATGCGCGTGGGAAACGGTTCCAAAGTCGATGTTATCGCGGTCGGCACGCTACCTCTACATCTACCTTCGGGATTAGTTTTAGACCTGAATAATTGTTATTTGGTGCCAGCGTTGAGCATGAACATTATATCTGGATCTTGTTTGATGCGAGACGGTTATTCATTTAAATCAGAGAATAATGGTTGTTCTATTTATATGAGTAATATCTTTTATTGTCATGCACCCTTGAAGAGTGGTCTATTTTTATTGAATCTCGATAGTAGTGATATACATATTCATAATGTTGAAGCCAAAAGATGCAAAGTTGATAATGATCGTGTAACTTATTTGTGGCACTGCCGTTTAGGTCATATCGGTGTAAAGCGCATGAAGAAACTCCATATTGATGGACTTTTGGAATCACTTGATTATGAATCAATTGGTACTTGCGAACCGTGCCTCATGGGCAAGATGACTAAAACACCGTTCTCCGGTACTATGGAGAGAGCAACAAATTTGTTGGAAATCGTACATACAGATGTATGTGGTCCGACGAATGTTGAGGCTCGTGGCGGATATCGTTATTTTCTCACCTTCACAGATGATTTGAGCAGATATGGGTATATCTACTTAATGAAGCACAAGTCTGAAACATTTGAAAAGTTCAAAGAATTTCAGAGTGAAGTGGAAAATCATCGTAACAAGAAAATAAAGTTTCTACAATCTGATCGTGGAGGAGAATATTTGAGTTACGAGTTTGGGTTACATTTGAAACAATGCGAATAGTTTCAAGAACTCACGCCACCGAACACCACAAAGAAATGGTGTGTCCGAACGTCAGAATCGTATTTTACTAGATATGGTGCGATCTATGATGTCTCTTCTTGATTTACCGCTATCGCTTTGGGGTTATGCTTTAGAGAGCTGCATTCACATTAAATAGGGCACCATCTAAACTGCTGAAACGACGCCTTATGAACTGTGGTTTGGCAAGAAACCAAAGTTATCGCTTCTTAAAGTTTGGGGCTGTGATGCTTATGTGAAGAAACTTCAACCAGATAAGCTCGAACCCAAATCGAGAAATGTGTCTTCATAGGATACCCAAAAGAGATCATGGGTACACCTTCTATCACAGATCCGAAGGCAAGACATTCATTTCTAAGAATGGATCCTTTCTAGAGAAGGAGTTTCTCTCGAAAGAAGTGAGTGGGAGAAAGTAGAACTTGATGAGGTAATGGTACCTGCTCCCTTATTGAAAGTAGTTCATCACGTAAATCAGTTCTGTGACATATACACCAATTAGTGAGGAAGCTAATGATATTGATCATGAAACTTCAAATCAAGTGTCTCATGAACCTCGTAGGTCTACCAGAGTAAGATCCGCACTGAGTGGTACGGTAATCCTGTTCGAAGTCATGTTACTTGACCATGATGAACCTACGAACTATGAGGATGCGATGATGAGCCCAGATTCCGCAAAATGGCTAGAGGCCATGAAATCTGAGATGGGATCCATGTATGAGAACAAAGTATGGACTTTGGTTGACTTGCCCGATGATCGGCAAGCCATTGAGAATAAATGGATCTTTAAGAAGAAGACTGACGCTGACGGTAATGTAACTGTCTATAAAGCTCGACTTGTTGCGAAAGGTTTTCGACAAGTTCAAGGGGTTGACTACGATGAGACTTTCTCACCCGTAGCGATGCTTAAGTCTGTCCGAATCATGTTAGCAATTGCCGCATTTTATGATTATGAAATTTGGCAGATGGATGTAAAAACTGCATTCCTAAATGGATTTCTGGAAGAAGAGTTCTATATGATGCAATCGAAAGGTTTTATCGATCCTAAGGGAGCTAACAAAGTGTGCAAGCTCCAGAAATCAATCTATGGTCTGGTGCAAGCCTCTCGGAGTTGGAATAAACGCTTTGATAGTGTGATCAAAGCATATGGTTTTATACAGACTTTTGGAGAAGCCTGTATTTACAAGAAAGTGAGTGGGAGCTCTGTAGCATTTCTAATATTATATGTGGATGACATATTGTTGATTGGAAATGATATAGAATTTCTGGATAGCATAAAAGGATACTTGAATAAAAGTTTTCAATGAAAGACCTCGTGAAGCTGCTTACATATTGGGCATTAAGATCTATAGAGATAGATCAAGACGCTTGATTGGACTTTCACAAAGCACGTACCTTGATAAAGTATTGAAAAGGTTCAATATGGATCGACGAAGAAAGGGTTCTTGCCTCAGACATAAGGTATAAAGTTGAGTCAGACTCAATGCCTGACCACTGCAGAAGATAGAGAGAAAATGAAAGGAGTTCCCTAAGCCATAGGCTCTATCATGTATGCAATGTTGTGTACCAGACCTGATGTGTGCCTTGCTATTAGTTTAGAAGGGAGGTACCAAAGTAATCCAGGAGTGGGTCACTAGACAGCGGTCAAGAACATCCTGAAATACCTGAAAAGGACTAAGGATATGTTTCTCGTATATGGAGGTGACAAAGAGCTAGTCGTAAATGGTTACGTCGATGCAAGCTTTGACACTGATCCGGACGATTCTAAATCGCAAACCGGATATGTATTTTTATTAAACGGTGGAGCTGTAAGTTGGTGCAGTTCTAAACAAAGCGTCGTGGCGGGATCTACATGTGAAGTGGAGTACATAGATGCTTCGGAAGCAGCGAATGAAGGAGTCTGGATGAAGGAATTCATTTCCGATCTAGGTGTTATACCTAGTGCATCGGGACCAATGAAGATCTTCTGTGACAATACTGGTGCAATTGCCTTGGCAAAGGAATCCAGATTTCACAAGAGAACCAAGCACATCAAGAGATGCTTCAGTTCCATTCGGGACCAAGTCCAAGTGGGAGACATAGAGATTTGCAAGATACATACGGATCTGAATGTTGCAGACCCGTTGACTAAGCCTCTCTCACGAGCAAAACATGATCAGCACCAAGACTCCATGGGTGTTAGAATCATTACTATGTAATCTAGATTATTGACTCTAGTGCAAGTGGGAGTGAGGGAGTCCTGGACTAGGGGGTGTCCGGACAGCCGGACTATCATTATCCGCCGGACTCCAAGACTACGAAGATACAAGATTGAAGACTCCGGCTCGTGTCCGGATGGTACTTTCCTTGGCGTGGAAGGCAAGCTTGGCAATACGGATATGTAGATCTCCTACCATTGTAACCGACTCTGTGTAACCCTAGCCCTCCCCGGTGTCTATATAAACCAGAGGGCTTTAGTCCATAGGACAACATACATTACAACAATCATACCATAGGCTAGCTTCTAGGGTTTAGCCTCCTTGATCTCGTGGTAGATCTACTCTTGTACTACCCATATCATCAATATTAATCAAGCAGGACGTAGGGTTTTACCTCCATCGAGAGGGCCCGAACCTGGGTAAAACATTGTGTCCCTTGTCTCCTGTTACCATCCGCCTAGATGCACAGTTCGGGACCCCCTACCCGAGATCCGCCAGTTTTGACACCGACATTGGTGCTTTCATTGAGAGTTCCTCTGTGTCGTCACCGATAGGCTTGATGGCATCTTCAACCAACAATGCTGTCCAGGGTGAGACTTTTCTCCCCGGACAGATCTTCGTATTCGGCGGCTTCGCACTGCGGGCCAATTCTCTTGGCCATCTGGAGCAGATTGAAAGCTACTCCCCTGGCCGTCAGGTCAGATTCGTAAGCTTAAACTTCACGGCCGATGTCCGCGGAGACTTGATCTTCGACGGACTCGAGCCACAGCCAAGTGCGCCGCACTATGACGATAGGCATGATCTAGCTCTGCCGCCGAACAGTGCCTTGGTGGCCGCACACGGATCCGCTTCGGCCATTAGCCCGAAACCGATCGCCCAGATCGAGGGCCGGTGGATAGACGCCACCCTGGGGGCTTCAACATCCACGGCGATGGAGCCGAACACTGATCTCGTCCCCTGCGAAACTCGTGATTCCGAGGCGCCGGACTCCTTGCCGGACTCCGAACCTCCTGCGCCCCCACCAATCGATCCGGATTGGGCGCCGGTTATGGAATTCACCTCCGCGGACATCTTTCAATACTCGCCTTTTGGCGATATCCTGAATTCACTAAAGCATCTCTCGTTATCAGGAGAGTCCTGGCCGGACTATGGCCAGGATGGCTGGGGTACGGACAACGAAGAAATTAAGATCCCACCCACCACCCACTTTGTAGCCACTGCCGATGATCTAACCGACATGCTAGACTACGACTCCGACGACATCGACGCTATGGACGACGATGCCGGAGACGAACAGGAACCAGCGCCCATAGGGCACTGGACCACTACCTCTTCACATGACATATATATGGTGAACACACCAAAGGAGAGCGATAATGAGGACCAACGGGCCGCGGCAGAAGATGACCCCGCCGTAAAAAACCAAAACAACGGCGTAGACGCCAACCTAAGTCCCGCCTCGACGACAACAACGCTCCCCAGGAGCCCGCGATACGGCAGGGCTCACAAGCGGACGACGAACATGCAAACAAGCAACCGTCCGAGCAGGACGAGTCAGATAATCAATCCAAGCCCCACGAGAACAACTGTCCGGACGACCTTACGCCGGACACGTCGCCGAAGAATAATAACCTTCGGAAAAGACTTGTCGGTACTGCAAGAAGCCTGAAGAAGGAAAAACGGAGGCTCAAAACCGCAGATAAGTACGGCAATTGCCACCAATCAAAGAGCTACCCAAAGCGCAAGCTGCTACCGGAATTCGACGAGGAGGCCATAGAGCCTCCACCGTCCAAAAATAAAGGGGCCGCCTGGTTGGATAGACGACCAGATGACAAGCCAAATTACGACAGCGGCGCCACACATAAATCCACCAACGAACTTGGAAGGATAGATGGCCCAGCCAGGTCCATTTACGGGCCAAAGGAGAAGGCCCCAAGAAGCAAGGCAACGCGCCAAGTGTCCGACGAGAGCGGCACACACAAATACAGGGGTGCCGCACACCCACTATGTTTCACCAATGAGGTGCTGGACCACGAATTCCCAGCAGGATTTAAACCCATCAACATAGAGGCCTCACGATGGAACAATGCACTCGAGTCTGGATAGAAGATTATATACTACATATACATATGGCCAGAGGAGACGATCTCCACGCCATAAAATATCTACCCCTCAAGCTCAAAGGGCCAGCCCGTCATTGGCTTCAGAGCCTCCCAGAAAAAAATGTTGGAAGTTGGGAAGAGCTCGAGGACGCGTTTAGAGCAAATTTTCAAGGGACTTATGTCCGTCCTCCGGATGCAGATGATCTAAGTCATATAACTCAACAGCCCGAGAGTCGGCCATGAAATTCGGAACAGGTTCCTTACCAAAAAGAACCAAATAGTCGACTGTCCGGACGCCGAAGCCTTAGCGGCTTTCAAGCACAATGTCCGAGACGAATGGCTCGCCAGGCACCTCGGTCAAGAGAAACCGAGGACAATGTCCGCACTAACAAGCCTCATGACCCGCTTCTGTGCGGGAGAGGATAGCTGGTTAGCAAGATACAGCACCAGCGACCCAAGTACATCTGAGATAAGAGATGGAAACGGAAAATCACGGCGCAGAAAAGAGCAGCGCCGGAATAAAGATAAAAGCCCAAAGAGCATGGCAGTCAACGCCGGATTCAAAAGCTCGCGGCCCAATAATTAAACACAGCCTCTAAAGGATGACAGTGACGAATTGTCCAACTTAAACAAGATTTTGGGTCGAATATGTCAAATCCACAGTACCCCCGGAAGGCCTGCAAACCACACCCACAGGGATTGTTGGGTTTTTAAACAGTCCGGCCGACTAAATGCCGAACACAAGGGGCTCGACGCGTCAAGCGAAGAAGATAAACCCCACCAGCAGTGCACCGGAAAACAAATGACATTCCCACAAGGGGTCAAAGCAGTAAACTCACTTCATGTGACAATACGGAAAAATAGTGCGGCACTTCCTAAAAAGAGCTTCGCGCGGTCCAACCCAGTGGACCGTAGAGATTAGATATCTAAACCAATCACTTTTGACTACCTGGACTATTCCAGAAGCGTTCGAAATGCGGGACGGACTCCCCTAATATTGAATCCCATAATAGACGGATTACAATTTACTAATGTCCTAATGGACGGAGGCAGTGACCTAAACCTGCTGTATTCAAAAACAATCCGTAGGATGGGGATCAACCCTGCCAAAATCCGACACAGCCGCACTTCCTTCAAAGGAGTGACGCCAGGCCCTTACGCCAAGTGCACAGGCTCTGTATTACTAGAAGTCGTGTTCGGATCGCCGAACAATTCTCGACGAGAAAAATTAATTTTTCACATCGTCCCATTTGAAAGTGAATATCAAGCACTCTTGGGACGAAAGGCTTTTGTCCGCTTCAAACGCCATACCGCATTACGCGTCTCTTACACTCAAGATGCCCGTTCCGCGTGGCGTCATTTTAGTGTGAGGTTCACTTAAAGACCCCGGACTCGGATAGATGAATCCGGCGTCAGTAGGCTAGGGGCTCCCTAGCCGCATACCCCTTCACAGGGGGCTGCGCGCACAAACAACCGCAGGTTCATACAAACCCCGCTTTAATTATTTATATTTCTCATTCTACATATTTTTCGCATGAATTGTTTTTAAAACTAAAACGTTCCTCTCTTTTTACAGATGAACAACGTGCATACCCGTCCAGGATAACGGCGCAACAGAGACACGGGCGCAGACGTGCAGTAGGGACCCGTTGTGAGGATTCTTTTCAGATTAAAACCCTGCATAAACCTTTTTTACTGTCTCTTGTTGTTATTCTCCCTTGGTTTCTTCCTATAGCCAAAGCGAGCTCGACGCTTTGGCATCGGCCGCGTCGAAGACCATGCCCGCACGGACACTAGGGCTTAGGGCATCGTTCGCCCATTATTATAAAGACCAACACCTTAGGGAGTGTTCGGCGTCTCGAGTTAGGCATTATATGCATCAGCTCGAATCATGTCTTTGGTCAAATGTTGGGTTTGCCCGGCTCCTGTGTTTTGCTGCCTTCGCCCGTATCATCGGCTAACGTGGCACCGGAGAACTATGCGATTGTGCCCCAGTTCGGCCGGGCGAGCACCTCAATGAGAGAAAGCCAAAACTGATTGTCATGATACAAATGAGACTGGTCAACCACTCGATCGACTATCGGAATGTTTAGAATTCCGCTTTGACGAAGGACCGCTTCGGTCAGCACTTACGCACTCGAATTCGAGATGTGCGGGGCCACCAGGGGCTATATCGTAGCCCCACCCTCGAGCTCCACTGGCTAAGTGAAAGTGATAAAGCATTATAGTCCGGATTGCCTCGTTCGCTACACTACCACCTCCTTATAACATGACCGAGACGTCGGATTAAGTGTGAAAACGCGCTATTTTTGTGAACACCCCAGCACCTTGTGCGAGGGGGCTGAAGCCGAAGACTGCATCTTTCAAGTTATACACAAGTATACGTAAACGGCCGCACAGGAGAAGTTTTACTACTTGGATGCACAAGTATAAAAAGCAGTTATACCATAATCATTGATTTACAAGCTAATGCGTTCAATTGAACGTTACATTCTTCGAGCACTGCGACTCTATTACACGAGCGCCACGCATAACTTCCCCGAAATAGTGCTCGGCGGGGCCGGTTTTCATCCGAACCTCTGGCAGCAACAGCGTTGGCCCATCTCCGACAATGCGCCTTCACACGGGCGAGCCATCCGCGCCCTCGATGCAGCTGACCGCTTCATCTCCTTTATATGCGGCACCGCCCAAGGAATTGCTGCGTAAGTCAAGTAGCTCGTCGCCTTGACCTCTCGGCGGACATGGGCCACGATGTCGATCATGGCAAGTCCGGACAATCTATTTAGCTCGGCCCATTCGGCCAACCGGTCTGTCAATGGAAGTGGGCGATCCGGACTGTGGAATTGAGACCAATATAGCTCTTCCGTCTCGTGATCCTTCTGGCTCCGGAAGTGCTTAACGGCATCAGCCGCACTTGCAGCCAAGTACATGTACGGATCCTTCGGACTCCACAGCCGCTCAAATTGAGCATACTTCCCATCCATAAACCGGCGGCGCAGCAGGAAAGGCTTGCCAGCCACGATATCTCCGGCCTGGCGCAGCTCCTCCTTCATAGCCCGCATTGTAGTGCGGGCATCCTTGGCTTCGGCGGTGGCCTTCTTCAGGTCTTCCCGCTCCGATAAGCGCTCCTTTTCAAGAGCCTCATTGCGGTCGGCAGCATCCTGTATTTTCGTGGCCAATTCGGCCACCTACGCCCTGCTTAGGCAGTGCGCTGCCTTTTCGGCTTTCAACTCCTCGGCCGCCCTCGAGGCAGCCGCGTCACTCCTTCGGGCTTGCTCCTTAGCTCGAGCAAGTTCGGCCCGAAGGCCCTCCACAGCAGTAGCACCGTCTGTACAAACAGCATATAAATTATCAGAGGAGGGCTTAGACCCCCTTAATACAGTGACTGCGGAGAACTCTTTTACCTTGCGACTCGTCAAGTCGCCTGTTGACAAGTGCGATGTCCGCATCTGCCAAGTCAAGTTGCCGATTTAACTCGGCTAATTCACTAGTCCGGCTAGCCCCCGGACTATCCGCCACCTGCATAGGAACGACGGAGTTCATTACTTCAGATTTCGATCCTCGGTACGCTGTCGTTTCCGACAACCTACTGAGTCTCAGGGGCTACTATCTATACAGGGCGCATTTTTATATGCAAAACTGTTAAAAGGTAAAGGGGTGCGTCATTCTCGCATACCTCAAATCCTGCCAGCAAACTCATGGTAGCATTACGCAATCTGCTCTCGGCGGACGAAATCCTTCCAATCACCGTACGCATTAACGCACGGTGATCTTCTGAAATGGACACCCTCTCAAGCAGATTCTTCAGTTCTCCCGGCCGGACACTAGTAGGTGCCGAACTTTCTGGCCCCTCCGGACTCGGGGATACCCTCCGTGACGACACTTCGGGTTCGCCTGCCTCATCTGGCAGCGCTGCGGACGGAGGCGTATCGCTCTCCATCATCTCCGGAAGAAGGTCCCCCGAAGATGAACTCATCTGAGAAGGTTGCAGATCCGAACTGCAATATAAATATTCCGGTTACCCACAGAAGCACAAATGAAGGTATTTCCTTACTTATTAACTCCCTTTTTCATACTCACGGCTCGCTGGAGGGCCAATCCTTTGGTGATGATTGTGCGTCCGGATTCTTTCCGGGCGCCGGACCCCCCGGGGAAGATCTCTTCCCACGCTTAGGGGCTTTGGCCTCCAGATCTTCGGAGGCGGTCCTCTTCTCCCCCTGAAGGGAGGGGTTCTTGGTTCCCCCCTCTTCAGTCGCCCCTTTGGGCGAAATATTAGCTCATCTATTTTCCCCGTCGCCCCCTTCTGTGGGCGCAACCTCCAACATTCTGACCAGCACGGGCTCCAGTGCGGTCTCTGGGAGGGGGGCCGGACAGCTTATCAGCCTTGATCGCGCCACCCATTCCTGTAAAGAACAAAGGGTCAGGAGGCGAACTCTAGAAAGGCATATAAACGGAATGTCCGGACTCTGATCTATTTACCTGAGTATCCGGGCGATCGCGGCTTAGGCCTGCGTCCTCGGCTGAATCCGGACACGCCACCTGCTGTCCGAAGAACAGTTTGTACATCTCCACGGGTGTCGCACCCATAAAGTGTTGGAGAATACGAGGTCCCTCCGGGTTGAACTCCCATAGACGGAGAGGACGGCGTTTGCAGGGCAGAAGATGCCTGATTAGCATAACCTGCATCACCTTGATCAGGTCGATCTCCCTCGCTTGGAGGTCTCAAATCCGGCCCTGCAATGAGGGCACGTCCTCGGACGGCCCCCAGTTGAGCCCTTGGTTGACCCACGACATCAGTTGGCGTGGAGGTCCCGGGCGGAATAAGGGCGGCGGCTTTTGCTTGCTGCCCCTTGGAGCGGTGATATAGAACCACTCCTGCTGCCACAGTCCAAGTTCCTCTTGGAAGGAACCCTCGAGCCACGGGGCATCGACCTTTTTGCTTATGGTCGCCCCGCCGCACTCCGCTTGACGCCCCCCGATCATCTTCGGCTCCACCTTGAAGGTCTTCAGCCATAGGCCAAAGTGGGGAATGACGCGGGGGAAGGCTTCACAGACGATGATGAATGCGGAGATATGGAGGATGGACTCCGGAGCCAAGTCGTGAAAGTCCAGCCCATAGTAGAACAGGAGCCCTCTCACGAAGGGATCCGTCGGGAAGCCTAAACCCGATGGAGGTGGGATACAAAAGACGTATTCACGGGCTCGGGGGCACGGCCTGCCCTTGGGCAGCAACCTGTCTTGAAACCTCGTAGGCGGTGTACTTGGCCTCACGCAACTTCAATATGTCCTCCTCCGTGGCGGAGGAGGGCATCCACCGCCCCGGAGGTCGGAGCCGACATGATTGAGGATCCGAAGCGCTTGAATCTGAGGCTCTGGGTGTTGGAACTGGGAGCGGGGAAGAGATTCGATGCGAGATTGAAGAACAATGGCGAGCCTTGGTCCTCTTATAAAGGGGAAGAAATACTAAGGGTCGTCTCCGTGACCGTTTGGGATTCCCCTTCGATAGAGGAGGCGTGGCGACAGGAACGGTTGGGTTACCCACGTCCGTATTGATGAGGATCCCGGAATAAGGGGAACACGATCTCTGCTTCGACTAGACGTGCCAAGGAAACCGCTTCGCTAAACGTGTTGAGGCGGTATAGTAAAAAACGATTCAAACAAAGGCTTGGTTACGGTGTGATGTCACGCCACATAATACGTCAGCAGATTGAGCTAGTGTATATTTTATTCTCTCTACGGTGGAATGTTGAAATTATTTTTGCAGAGC
Source organism: Aegilops speltoides (assembly GCA_021437245.1). Classification (NCBI taxonomy): domain Eukaryota; kingdom Viridiplantae; phylum Streptophyta; class Magnoliopsida; order Poales; family Poaceae; genus Aegilops; species Aegilops speltoides. The sequence goes on along the minus strand of CM038147.1, from coordinate 555,518,939 downwards.
CGCACACTATCCTGGTGTTCGTGATCTTCTCTGGATTATTCAAGGGAGGAACCCGCCTTGCAATGCCGAACATTATGCACGCCGGACTTATCGTCATTGAAGACTGGTTTAGGGGCTACTGAGGGAGTCCTGGACTAGGGGGTGTCCGGACAGCCGGACTATCATTATCCGCCGGACTCCAAGACTACGAAGATACAAGATTGAAGACTCCGGCTCGTGTCCGGATGGTACTTTCCTTGGCGTGGAAGGCAAGCTTGGCAATACGGATATGTAGATCTCCTACCATTGTAACCGACTCTATGTAACCCTAGCCCTCCCCGGTGTCTATATAAACCGGAGGGCTTTAGTCCATAGGACAACATACATTACAACAATCATACCATAGGCTAGCTTCTAGGGTTTAGCCTCCTTGATCTCGTGGTAGATCTACTCTTGTACTACCCATATCATCAATATTAATCAAGCAGGACGTAGGGTTTTCCCTCCATCGAGAGGGCCCGAACCTGGGTAAAACATTGTGTCCCTTGTCTCCTGTTACCATCCGCCTAGACGCATAGTTCGGGACCCCCTACCCGAGATCCGCCGGTTTTGACACCGACAGGGAGACTGAAGGAAATATGCCCTAGAGGCAATAATAAAGTTATTATTTATTTTCTCATATCATGATAAATGTTTATTATTCATGCTAGAATTGTATTAACCGGAAACATGATACATGTGTGAATACATAGACAAACATAGTGTCACTAGTATGCCTCTACTTGAACTAGCTCATTGATCAAAGATGGTTATATTTCCTAACCATAGGCATGTGTTGTCATTTGATTAATGGGATCACATCATTAGGAGAATGATGTTATTGACTTGACCCATTATGTTAGCTTAGCACTTGATCGTTTAGTATGTTGCTATTGCTTTCTTCATGACTTATACAAAGTTCCTGCAACTATGAGATTGTGCAACTCCCGTTTACCGGAGGAACACTTTGTGTGCTACCAAACGTCATAACGTAACTGGGTGATTATAAAGGTGCTCTATAGGTGTCTCCGAAGGTACATGTTGAGTTGGCGTAATTCGAGATTAGGTTTTGTCACTCCGATTGTCGGAGAGGTATCTCTGGGCCCTCTTGGTAATACTCATCACCTAAGCCTTGCAAGCATTGTAACTAATGAGTTAGTTATGAGATGGTGTATTACGGAACGAGTAAAGAGACTTGCCAGTAACGAGATTGAACTAGGTATTGGATACCGACGATCGAATCTCGGGCAAGTAACATACCGATGACAAAGGGAGAAACGTATGTTGTTATGCGGTTTGACCGATAAAGATCTTCGTAGAATATGTGGGAACCAATATGAACATCCAGGTTCCGCTATTGGTTATTGACCGAGAATAGTTCTAGGTCATGTCTACATAGTTCTCGAACCCGTAGGGTCCGCACGCTTAACGTTACGATGACAGTATTATTATGATTTTATAAGTTTTGATGTACCGAAGGTTGTTCGGAGTCCCGGATGTGATCACGGACATGACGAGAAGTCTCGAAATGGTCGAGACATAAAGATTGATATATTGGATGACTATATTCGGACACCGGAAATGTTCCGGGTGTTTTCGGAGAAAAACCGGAGTACCGGAGGGTTACCGAAACCCCCCCGGGAAGTAATGGGCCTTGATGGGCCCTATAGGAGAGAGAGAGAGGGGCCGGCCAGGGCAAGTGGCGCACCCCCCCCCTTGAGTCCGAATAGGACAAGGAAGGGGGGGCGCCCCCCTTGCCTTCCCCTTCTCCCACTCCTTCCTCCCCCCTCCTTCTTGGAATAGGAAAGGGAGGGGGGAAACCTACTTGGAGTAGGTTTCCCCCTCCTAGGGCGCGCCTCCCCTTAGGCCGGCTCCCTCCTCCTCTCCCCCTTTATATACGGGGGCGAGGGGCACCCCATAGACACACAGGTTGATCTACGGATCGTTCCTTAGCCGTGTGCGGTGCCCCCCTTCCCCATAATCCACCTCGGTCATATCGTCGTGGAGTTTAGGAGAAGCCCTGCGCCGGTAGAACATCATCATCGTCACCACGCCGACGTGCTGACGAAACTCATCCCCGAGGCTTCGCTGGATTGGAGCCCGGGGGAAGTCATCGAGCTGAACGTGTGCTGAACACGGAGGTGTCGTACGTTAGGTGCTAGGATCGGTCGATTCGTGAAGACGTACGACTACATCAACCGCGTTGTCATAATGCTTCCGCTTACGGTCTACGAGGGTACGTGGACGAACACTCTCCCCTCTCGTTGCTATGCCATCACCATGATCTTGCGTGTGTGTAGGAAATTTTTGAAATTACTACGTTCCCCAACAGCGACATGCTCGCCGGCAGGACGAACAAGCTTTTGTATTATGAATCATGAATGCAAACAAATGAGTTGGCAAAGGAAAGTAGTTGCAAAAATTCCAGTGGCGATGCATACCTCTGTCACACGATGAGAACCTCAATCGCGCTTGGGCTGCTTTTTTCCTAACACATGGAAATAACAAGCGATGATCAGAATGTAAAGCTTCACACAACAAATAGTCAGCCTGCCAGGTGATTTCGATTGAAGTTTGTCGTGCATTGGCCCTTCTCTAGAATGAAGGCATCTCATGTGGCTGAACGGTGGCTCATGTCCTCCACTACCCAAGTGGGCCGGCGACGCGAGGTTTCTAGTGTGGGTGGCAGCGACGATGGTGAAGACATCAATGCACTAGTAGAAAAGGGGGCAATGGTCCAGGCCAGGTCAGCCCATTAGTCCCAGTTCAATCCAGAACCGGGACCAATGGGAGCATTTGACCCGGTTCGTTAGCCCCGGGGGCCGGCCGGGCCACGTGGGCCATTGGCCCCGGTTCGTCTAGACCTTTTGGTCCCGGTTGGTGGGACGAACCGGGACCAATGGGCCTCGCTCCTGGCCCAGCACCATTGGTCCCGGTTGGAGGCTTGAACCGGGACCAAAGGCTGCCCTTTAGTCCCGGTTCAAGCCACCAACCGGGACCAATTAATTTCCTATATATACCCCTCGCCCGCGAGCAAAGCACTCCCACTGGTCTGTTTTTCGTGGCCGGCGAGGGGAGAGCTTTGTGGTGCTCTAGCTCACCTCCTATGCACACGAGGTGTTCGATGGAATGCCCGAGCGACACTACTTAAGCTTTCTCCTCTCCAAGCTCGTCCTCCAAGCTCCATTTTCCTCAATATTTGTCTAGGTTTAGCGGTCCGTCACGTCCCGTCCCCGTCTTCACCGCCGTCGATTGCCCGCGCCGATCTCGTCGCCGGCACCACCGTGGTGAGCCTCTTGTTCTTATCTTCTTTCTGAAAGGAAAAAAATTTCTTACTTGTATGTTTATATAGATACTCGTATAATTTTCTTACTTCTATTATTGCATCTTACATAGTGCGATGGTTTTGGTATCCGCCCCCGTCGGCCCTCGTCCTGTCTATTATTCCGATGTGGTATATATTATCTTTTCATAACTATTAGTTCATTTATTGTTTATGAAAATTATGCCGACCAACGTGACATAGATTTTATTTATCTAGGAGGTTGTTGAACCGGAAATTCCAACCGACCCTATTGTCGAGAGGTTAAATTTGGTTGAAGAAGAAAACAATTTGTTGAAGGAAAAAATTAGAAAAATTGAGGAGGAGAAGATGATATTGGAGTTGCATGTTGCGGATGTCGTCGATGATCACAATATCAAGATGGATACAATGCGCTTGAAGATTAGAAAGATTAGAAAATATGCCATTCATACCGAGGCTTGGTATCATTATGCCGTTGGATCAGTTGTTACATTGGTTGCGATTATGATCGCATTTGTTTTCGCATTGAAATGTTTTACATAGTTTCAATGTATGGTTTAATTAATTTAGATGCTCTGCAAAGCTTTATGTTGTTAGATGAGAACTATGTATGTACTTTGGTTTTAATATGATGTTGAACTTCTATTAATTTGGTCACTTAATTATCTATTCATCATGTTCTGTAATGATTTTTGACACACTTAATTATATATAATGCACGCAGATGAACCGGCAATGGATGTACGGTTCAAGACACACCTCCGAGTACATTAAGGGCGTGCATGATTTTCTCGAAGTGGCTGAGGCAAACAAGCAGAATGGTTTTATGTGTTGTCCATGCCCTATATGTGGGAATACGAAGTCTTACTCTGACCGGAAAATCCTTCACACCCACCTGCTTTACAAGGGTTTCATGCCACACTATAATGTTTGGACGAGCCACGGAGAAATAGGGGTTATGATGGAAGATGGCGAAGAAGAAGAGTACGATGACAACTATGTGCCCCCTGAATACGGTGATGCTATTGAACATCAAGAGGAACCAGACGATGTGCACGATGATGCTGCAACGGGCGAAGCTGCTGAAGATCCAGAGGAACCAGACGATGTGGCCGATGACGATGATCTCCGCCGGGTCATTGTTGATGCAAGGACGCAATGCGAAAGTCAAAAGGAGAAGCTGAAGTTCGATCGCATGTTAGAGGACCACAAAAAAGGGTTGTACCCCAATTGCGAAGATGGCAACACAAAGCTCGGTACCGTACTGGAATTGCTGCAGTGGAAGGCAGAGAATGCTGTGCCTGACAAATGATTTGAGAAGCTACTGAAAGTATTGAAGAAGAAGCTTCCAAAGGATAACGAATTGCCCGACAGTACATACGCAGTGAAGAAAGTTGTATGCCCTCTAGGATTGGAGGTGCAGAAGATACATGCATGCCCTAATGACTGCATCCTCTTGAAGGAAATATGCCCTAGAGGCAATAATAAAGTTATTATTTATTTCCTTATTTCATGATAAATGTTTATTATTCATGCTAGAATTGTATTAACCGGAAACATGATACATGTGTGAATACATAGACAAACATAACGTCACTAGTATGCCTCTACTTGACTAGCTCATTAATAAAAGATGGTTATGTTTCCTAACCATAGACATGTGTTGTCATTTGATTAATGGGATCACATCATTAGGAGAGAATGATGTGATTGACATGACCCATTCCGTTAGCCTAGCACTTGATCGTTTAGTATATTGCTATTGCTTTCTTAATGACTTATACATGTTCCTGTCACTATGAGATTATGCAACTCCCGTTTACCGGAGGAACATTTTGGGTGCTACCAAATGTCACAACGTAACTGGGTGATTATAAAGGAGTACTACAGGTGTCTCCGAAGGTACATGTAGGGTTAGTGTATTTCGAGATTAGGTTTTGTCACTCCAATTGTCGGAGAGGTATCTCTGGGCCCTCTCGATAATGCACATCACTTAAACCTTGCAAGCATTGTAACTAATGAGTTAGTTGCGGGATGATGTGTTACGGAACGAGTAAAGAGACTTGCCGGTAACGAGATTGAACTAGGTATTGAGATACCGACGATCGAATCTCGGGAAAGTAACATACCGATGACAAAGGGAACAACGTATGTTGTTATGCGGTTTGACCGATAAAGATCTTCGTAGAATATGTGGGAGCCAATATGGGCATCCAGGTCCCGCTATTGGTTATTGACCGGAAATGTGTTTCGGTCATGTCTACATAGTTCTCGAACCCGTAGGGTCCGCACGCTTAAGGTTTCGATGACAATTTTATTATGAGTTTATGAGTTTTGATCTACCGAAGGAGTTCGGAGTCCCGGATGATATCGGGGACTTGACGAGGAGTCTCGAAATGGTCGAGACATAAAGATTGATATATTGGACGACTATATTCGGATACCGGAAGTGTTCCGGACGTTTTCGGAGAAAACCGGAGTGCCGGAGGGTTACCGGAATCCCCCCGGGAGAGTTAATGGGCCACATGGGCCTTAGTGGGAAGAGAGAGGGGCGGCCAGGGTGGGCCGCGCGCCCCCTTTCCCTCTAGTCCGAATTGGACTAGGAGGGGGGGCGGCACCCCCCTCTTTCCTTCCCCCTCCTCCTTGGCGCGCCCACAAGGGCCGGCCGGCCTCCCCCCTTGCTTCTTTATATACGGGGGCAGGGGCACCCCATAGACACACAAGTTGATCTACGGATCATTCCTTAGCCGTGTGCGGTGCCCCCCTCCACCATATTCCACCTCGGTCATATCATCACGGAGTTTAGGCAAAGCCCTGTGCCGGTAGAACATCATCGTCGTCACCACGCCGTCGTGCTGACGGAACTCATCCCCGAAGCTTTGCTGGATCGGAGCCCGGGGATCGTCATCGAGCTGAACGTGTGCTGAACTCGGAGGTGCCGTACGTTGGGTACTTGGATCGGTCGGATCGTGAAGACGTACGACTACATCAACCGCGTTGTCATAACGCTTCCGCTTTCGGTCTACGAGGGACGTGGACAACACTCTCCCCTCTCGTTGCTATGCCATCACCATGATCTTGCGTGTGTGTAGGATTTTTTTTGAAATTACTACGTTCCCCAACAGTGGCATCCGAGCCTAGGTTTTATGCGTTGATGTTATATGCACGAGTAGAACACAAGTGAGTTGTGGGCGATACAAGTCATACTGCTTACCAGCATGTCATACTTTGGTTGGCGGTATTGTGAGATGAAGCGGCCGGACCGACATTAAGCGTGACGCTTCTGCGAGACTGGTTTCACCGTTACGAGCACTCGTGCTTAAAGGTGATCGGCGGGTGTCTGTCTCTCTCACTTTAGCTGAATCGAGTGTGGCTACGCTGGTCCTTGTGAAGGTTAAAACAACACTAACTTGACGAACTATCGTTGTGGTTTTGATGCGTGGTAAGAACGGTTCTTGCTAAGCCCGTAGCAGCCACGTAAAATTTGCAACAACAAAGTAGAGGACGTCTAACTTGTTTTTGCAGGCATGTTGTGATGTGATATGGTCAAGACATGATGCTATATTTTATTGTATGAGATGATCATGTTTTGTAACCGGTTATCGGCAATGGCAGGAGCCATATGGTTGTCGCTTTATTGTATGAAATGCAAACGCCCTATAATTGCTTTACTTTATCACTAAGCGGTAGCGATAGTCGTAGAAGCAATAGATGGCGTAACGACAACGATGCTACGATGGAGATCAAGGTGTCGCGCCGGTGACGATGGTGATCACGACGGTGCTTCGGAGATGGAGATCACAAGCACAAGATGATGATGGCCATATCATATCACTTATATTGATTGCATGTGATGTTTATCCTTTATGCATCTTATCTTGCTTTGATTGACGGTAGCATTTTAAGATGATCTCTCACTAAAAATTATCAAGAAGTGTTCTCCCTGAGTATGCAACGTTGCCAAAGTATGTCGTGCCCAGACACCACGTGATGATCGGGTGTGATAAGCTCTACGTCCATCTACAACGGGTGCAAGCCAGTTTTGCACATGCAGAATACTCAGGTTAAACTTGACGAGCCTAGCATATGCAGATATGGCCTCGGAACACGGAGACCGAAAGGTCGAGCGTGAATCATATAGTAGATATGATCAACATAGTGATGTTTACCATTGAAAACTACTCCATCTCACATGATGATCGGTTATGGTTTAGTTGATTTGGATCACGTGATCACTTAGATGACTCGAGAGATGTCTGTCTAAGTGGGAGTTCTTAAATAATATGATTAATCGAACTTAAATTTATCATGAACTTAGTCCTGGTACTATTTTGCAAATTATGTTGTAGATCAATAGCTTGCATTGTTGCTTTCATATGTTTATTTTGATATGTTCCTAGAGAAAATTGTGTTGAAAGATGTTAGTAGCAATGATGCGGATTGGATCCGTGATCTAAGGTTTATCCTCATTGCTGCACAGAAGAATTATGTCCTTAATGCACCGCTAGGTGACAGACCTATTGCAGGAGCAGATGCAGATGTTATGAAAGTTTGGCTAGCTCAATATGATGACTACTTGATAGTTTAGTGCACCATGCTTAACGGCTTAGAATCGGGACTTCAAAGACGTTTTGAACGTCATGGACCATATGAGATGTTCCAGAAGTTGAAGTTAATATTTCAAGCAAATACCCGAGTTGAGAGATATGAAGTCTCCAACAAGTTCTATTTCTAAAAAGATGGAGGAGAATCGCTCAACTAGTGAGCATGTGCTCAGATTGTCTGGGTACTACAATCGCTTGAATCAAGTGGGAGTTAATCTTCCAGATAAGATAGTGATTGACAGAGTTCTCAAGTCACCATCACCAAGTTAGTAGAACTTTGTGATGAACTATAGTATGCAAGGGATGACGAAAACGATTCCCGAGCTCTTCGTGATGTTGAAATCGACGAAGGTAGAAATCAAGAAAGAACATCAAGTGTTGATGGTTGACAAGATCACTAGTTTCAAGAAAAGGGCAAAGGAAAAAAGGGAACTTCAAGTAGAATGGCAAGCAAGTTGTCACTCCCGTGAAGAAGACCAAAGCTGGACCAAAGCCTGGCCGAGTGTTTACAATCGCAAAGGAATGATCCTTTGAAGCGAAATGCCCTGAATATTTGGTGGATAAGAAGGATGGCAAAGTGAACAAGGGTATATTTAATATACATGTTATTGATGTGTGCCTTACTAGTGTTTATAGTAGCCCTTGAGTATTTGAACTTGTTCAGTTGCTAAGATTAGTAACTCAAAACAGGAGTTACAGAATAAACAGAGACTAGTTGAAGGGTGAAGTGACGATGAGTGTTGAAAGTAGTTCCAAGATTGATATGATCATCATCACACACTCCCTATACTTTCGGGATTAGTGTTAAACCTAAATAAATGTTATTTGGCATTTGCGTTGAGCATGAATTTGATTTGATCATGTTTATTGCAATACGGTTATTCATTTAAAGTCAGAGAATAATTGTTGTTCTGTTTACATGAATAAAACCTTCAATGGTTATACACCCAATGAAAATAGTTTGTTGGATCTCGATCGTAGTGATGCACATATTCATAATATTGATGCCAAAAGATGCAAAGTTAATAATGATAGTGCAACTTATTTGTGGCACTGCCGTTTAGGTCATATCGGTATAAAGCGCATGAAGAAACTCCATAAAGATGGATTTTCGGAATCACTTGGTTATGAATCATTTGATGCTTGCGAACCGTGCCTTTTGGGCAAGATGGCTAAAACTCTGTTCTTCGGAACAATGGAACGAGCTACTGACTTGTTGGAAATAATACATACTGATGTATGCAGACCAATGAGTATGAAGGCTCGTGGCAAGTATCGTTATTTTCTAACCTTCACAGATGATTTGAGCAGATATGCGTATATCTACTTGATGAAACATAAGTCTGAAATAGTTGAAAGGTTCAAAGAATTTCAGAGTGAAGTGGAAAAATCATCGTAACAAGAAAATAAAGTTTCTGCGATTTGATTGCGAAGACGAATATTTGAGTTACGAGTTTGGTCTTTAATTAAAACAATGTGGAATAGTTTCACAGCTCACACCTGGAACACCACAATGTTATGGTGTGTCCGAACGTCATAACCACACTTTATTGGATATGGTGCGATCTATGATGTCTCTTACTGATTTACCATTATCGTTTTGGGGTTATGCATTAGAGACAGCTGCATTCACGTTAAAAAGAGCACCATCTAAATCCGTTGAGATGACACCGTATGAACTATGGTTTAACAGTAAACCTAAGTTGTCGTTTCTTAAAGTTTGGGGCTATGATGCTTATGTGAAAAAGTTTCATCCTGATGAGCTCAAACCCAAATCGGAGAAGTGCGTCTTCATAGAATACCCAAAGGAAACTATTGGGTACACCTTCTATCACAGATCCGAAGGCAAGTTATTCGTTGCTAAGATGGATCCTTTCTAGAGAAAAAGTTTCTCTCGAAAGAAGTGAGTGGGAGGAAAGTAGAACTTGATGAGCTAATTGTACCTTCTCCCTTATTGGAAACTAGTTCATCACAGAAATCAGTTCCAGTGATTCCTACACCAATTAGTGAGGAAGTTAATGATGATGATCATGAAACTTCAGATCAAGTTGCTACCAAACCTCGTAGGTCTTCCAGAGTAAGATCTGCACCAGAGTGGTACGGTAATCATGTTCTGGAAGTCATGTTACTAGACCATGATGAACCTACAAACTATGAGGAAGCGTTGATGAGCCCAGATTCCACAAAATGGCTGGAGGCCATGAAATCTGAGATAGGATCCATGTATGAGAACAAAGTGTGGACTTTGGTGGACTTGCCCGATGATCGGCAAACCATAGAAAAATAAATGGATCTTCAAGAGGAAGACGGACGTTGATAGTAGTGTTACTATCTACAAAGCTCGACTTGTCGCAAAAAGGTTTTTTGACAAGTTCAAGGTGTTGACTACAATGAGATTTTCTCAACTGTAGCGATGCTTAAGTCTATCCGAATCATGTTAGCAATTGCCACAATTTATGAAATCTGGCAAAAGGATGTCAAAACTGCATTCCTTAATGAATTTATTAAAGAAGAGTTGTATATGATACAGCCAAAAAGTTTTTGTCAATCCTAAAGATGCTAACTAAGTGTGCAAGTTCCAGCAATCCATCAATGGAATGGTGCAAGCATCTCGGAGTTGGAATATACGCTTTGATGAGTTGATCAAAGCATATGGTTTTATACAGAATTTTTGAAAAGGCTTGTATTTACAAGAAAGTGAGTGGGAGCACCACAGCATTTCTGATAAGTATATGTGAATGACATATTGTTGATCGGAAATAATGTAGAATTATTCTGCAAAGCATAAAGGAGTGTTTTAAAGGAGTTCTTTAAAAGAAAGACCTCAGTAAAAGCTACTTACATATTGAGCATCAAGATCTATTGAGATAGATCAAGACGCTTGATAAGATTTTCAATGAGTACATACCTTGGCAAGATTTTGAAATAGTTCAAGGTGAAACAGTCAAAGAAAGAGTTCTTGCCTGTGTTGCAAAGATGTGAAATTGAGTAAGACTCAAATCCCAACCACGGCAGAAAATAGAAAAGAGAATGAAAGTCATTCCCTATGCCTCAGTCATAGGTTCTATAAAGTATGCTATGTTATGTACTAGACCTATTGTATACCTTGCTCTGAATTTGGCAAGGGAGTACAATAGTGATCTAGGAGTAGATCACTGGACATTGGTCAAGAATATCCTTAGTGAGGACTAAGGAAATATTTCTCAATTATGGAGGTGATAAAAGAGCCCGCCATAAAGAGTTACATCGGTGCAAGCTTTCACACCGATCCAGATGACTCTAAGTCTCAATCTGGATACATATTGAAAGTGGAGCAATTAGCTAGAGTAGCTCCGCGCAGAGCATTGTAGACATAGAATATTTGCAAAGTACATACGGCTCTGAATGTGACAGACCCGTTGACTAAGCTTATCTCACGAGAAAAACATGATCACACCTTAGTACTCTTTGGGTGTTAATCACATAACAATGTGAACTAGATTATTGACTCTAGTAAACCCTTTGGGTGTTGGTCACATAACGATGTGAACAATGGGTGTTAATCATATACAGATATGAATATTGATGTTAATTCACATGGCGATGTGAACTAGATTATTGACTCTAGTGCAAGTGGGAGACTGAAGGAAATATGCCCTAGAGGCAATAATAAAGTTATTATTTATTTCCTTATTTCATGATAAATGTTTATTATTCATGCTAGAATTGTATTAACCGGAAACATGATACATGTGTGAATACATAGACAAACATAACGTCACTAGTATGCCTCTACTTGACTACCTCATTAATCAAAGATGGTTATGTTTCCTAACCATAGACATGTGTTGTCATTTGATTAATGGGATCACATCATTAGGAGAATGATGTGATTGACATGACCCATTCCGTTAGCCTAGCACTTGATCGTTTAGTATATTGCTATTGCTTTCTTCATGACTTATACATGTTCCTGTAACTATGAGATTATGCAACTCCCGTTTACCGGAGGAACACTTTGGGTGCTACCAAACGTCACAACGTAACTAGGTGATTATAAAGGAGTACTACAGGTGTCTCCGAAGATACATGTTGGGTTGGCGTATTTCGAGATTAGGTTTTGTCACTCCAATTGTCGGAGAGGTATCTTTGGGCCCTCTCGGTAATGCACATCACTTAACCTTGCAAGCATTGTAACTAATGAGTTAGTTGCGGGATGATGTGTTACGGAATGAGTAAAGAGACTTGCCGTTAACGAGATTGAACTAGGTATTGAGATACCGACGATCGAATCTCGGGCAAGTAACATACCGATGACAAAGGGAACAACGTATGTTGTTATGCGGTTTGACCGATAAAGATCTTCGTAGAATATGTGGGAGCCAATATGGGCATCTAGGTCCCGCTATTGGTTATTGACCGGAAACGTGTTTCGGTCATGTCTACATAGTTCTCGAACCCGTAGGGTCCGCACGCTTAAGGTTTCGATGACAGTTTTATTATGAGTTTATGAGTTTTGATGTACCGAAGGAGTTCGGAGTCCCGGATGAGATCGGGGACATGACGAGGAGTCTCGAAATGGTCGAGACATAAAGATTGATATATTGGACGACTATATTCGGACACTGAAAGTGTTCCGGACGTTTTCGGAGAAAACCGGAGTGCCAGAGGGTTACCGGAACCCCCCGGTAGAGTTAATGGGCCACATGGGCCTTAGTGGGAAGAGAGAGGGGCGGCCAGGGTGCGCCGCGCGCCCCCTCTCCCTCTGGTCCGAATTGGACTAGGAGGGGGGGCGGCACCCCCCTCTTTCCTTCCCCTCTCCCCCTTCCTTCCCCTCCTAGTAGGAGTAGGAAAGGAGGAGTCCTACTCCTACTAGGAGGAGGACTCCTCCTTGGCGCACCCACAAGGGCCGGCCGGCCTCCCCCCTTGCTCCTTTATATACGGGGGCAGGGGGGCACCCCATAGACACACAAGTTGATCTACGGATCGTTCCTTAGCCGTGTGCGGTGCCCCCTCCACCATATTTCACCTCGGTCATATCGTCACGGAGTTTAGGCGAAGCCCTGCGCCGGTAGAACATCATCATCGTCACCACGCCATCGTGCTGACGAAACTCATCCCCGAAGCTTTGCTGGATCGGAGCCCGGCGATCGTCATCGAGCTGAACGTGTGCTGAACTCGGAGGTGTCGTACGTTCGGTACTTGGATCGGTCGGATCGTGAAGACGTACCACTACATCAACCGCGTTGTCATAACGCTTCCGCTTTCGGTCTACGAGGGTACGTGGACAACACTCTCCCCTCTCGTTGCTATGCCATCACCATGATCTTGCGTGTGTGTAGGAATTTTTTTTGAAATTACTACGTTCCCCAACACATCTACCGCGGTGCATACAAGGATCTGAACGCATGCCCGGTATGCGGTGCATTACGGTATAAGATCAGATGAGATGACCCTGGTGATGTTGACGGCGAGCCCCCCAAGAAGAGGGTTCCTGCGAAGGTGATGTGATATGCTCCTATAATACAACGGTTGAAATGTCTGTTCAGAAACGGAGAGCATGCCAAGTTGATGCGATGGCACAGTGAGGACCGTAAGAAAGACGGGAAGTTGAGAGCACCCGCTAGCAGGTCGTAGTGGAGAAAAATCGAGAGAAAGTACTGGGATGAGTTTGCAAGTGAGCCAAGGAACGTATGGTTTGCTTTAAGCACAGATGGCATTAATCCTTTCGGGGAGAAGAGCAGCAATCACAGCACCTGGCCTGTGACTCTATGTTTGTATAACCTTCCTCCTTGGATGTGCATGAAGCGGAAGTTCATTATGATGCCAGTTCTCATCCAATGCCCTAAGCAACCTGGCAACGACATTGAGTGTACCTAAGGCCATTAGTTGAAGAACTTTTACAGCTCTGCAAGGGAAACGGTGTACGTATGTGGGATGAGCACAAACAGGAGGAATTTGACCTAAAGGCGTTGCTGTTCGTGACCATCAATGATTGGCCCGCTCTCAGTAACCTTTCAGGACAGACAAACAAGGGATACCACGCATGCACGCACTGTTTACTTGACACCAATAGTATATACCTGGGAAGCTGCAGGAACAATGTGTACCTGGGCCATCGTCGATTTCTTCCGACCAACCATCAATGTCGAAAGAAAGGCAAGCATTTCAAAGGCGAGGCAGATCACCAGGAGAAGCCCGCCATGCGTACCGGTGATCACGTACTTGCTATGGTCAATGATTTACACGTAATCTTTGGAAAGGGACCCGGCGGACTAGCTGTTCCGAGTGACGCTGGGGGACACGCACCCATGTGGAAGAAGAAATCTATATTTTGGGACCTACCCTACTGGAAAGACCTAGAGGTCCGCTCTTCGATCGACGTGATGCACGTGACGAAGAACCTTTGCGTGAACCTGCTAGGCTTCTTGGGCGTGTATGGGAAGACAAAAGATATAGCCGAGGCACGGAGGACCTGCAATGTTTGCACGAAAAAGACGGCATGCCTCCAAAGCAATATGAAGGTCTGTCAGCTATGCTCTTACCAAAGAAGAGAAGGAAATCTTCTTTGAATGCCTGCTTAGTATGAAGGTCCCGACGGCTTCTCATCGAATATAAAAGGAATAATAAATATGGCAGAGAAAAAGTTTCGAACCTAAAGTCTCATGACTGCCACATGATTATGACGCAATCGCTTCGGTTGCATTGAGGGGCTTCTACCGAAAACGTCCGATTAGCCATTGTGAGGCTATGTGCATTCCTCAATGCAATCTCTCAGAAGGTGATCGATCCAGAAATCATACCAAGGCTAAGGAGTGATGTGGTGCAATGTCTTGTCAGTTTCGAGCTGGTGTTCCCACCATCCTTCTTCAATATCATGACGCACGTCCTAGTTCATCTAGTTGACGAGATTGTCATTCTGGGCCCCGTATTTCTACACAATATGTACCCCTTTGAGAGGTTCATGGGAGTCCTAAAGAAATATGTCCGTAACCGCGCTAGGCCAGAGGAAGCATCTCCATGGGCCATCAAACACAGGATGTCATCGGGTTTTGTGTTGACTTCATTCCTGGCCTTAAGAAGATAGGTCTCCCTAAATCGTGGTATGAGGGGAGACTGACTGGAAAAGGCACGCTTGGAAGGGACTCAATAATATGCAGGGATGGATATTCTTGGTCTCAAGCACACTAAACAGTTCTACAGAACTCTACCTTGGTGACCCCGTATGTCGATGAACACAAGAACAGTCTGCGCTCCAAACACCCGGAGCAGTGCGACGACTGGATTACATGTGAACACATCAGGACTTTCAGCAGTTGGTTGGAAGCACGTCTCAGAGGTGACAACACTGTTTATTATGAGTTGTACTTGTTGTCCAGGGGACCATCTTTGACTGTATTGATTTGGAAAGGATACGAGATAAATGGGAATACATTTTAGATGATTGACCAAGATCAAAAGAGCACCAACCAAAACAGGGGTGTCCGCTTTGATGCAACAACCGAGAGGGGAAAGGACACATATTATGGTTACATAGTGGACATATGGGAACTTGACTACGGACATGATTTTAAGGTCCCTTTGTTTAAGTGCAAATGGGTCAATCTGTCAAGAGGCCGGGTACAGGTAGACCCACAGTATGTAATGACAACAGTGGATCTGAAAAATCTTGGGTACACTGACGAACCGTTCGTCCTAGCCAATGATGTGGCACATGTTATCTATGTGAAGGACATGTCTACCAGACCGAGAAAGAGAAAAGATAAGGAAGCGAATACATCATACGATGAGCCAAAGTGCCACATAGTTCTTTCAGGAAAAAGGGACATCGTGGGAGTGGAGGGCAAGACAGACATGTCTGAAGATTATGAAAAGTTTCATGAAATTCCTCCCTTCAAAGTCAAGACTGACCCCAGCATCCTGATAAACGATGAAGATTATCCATGGTTACGGCGCAATAAGCAAATGACACAAGCGAAGAAAAAGTGAAGACTTTCTCCGCAACTATTATGATGATACCATGCTAACTTTGTAACAGACGAGTATGATACCATTGTCCGTTTTGTACATGCACATGCTATGTGGGTGTTTATGATACCATGCCAACTTTCAACTTTTTCAGAGTTCATTTGAAATGCTTTAATCTCTTATGGTTCGGCCCTCGTAATAATTAAAAATAGCAACAATAAGTATTTTGTTGTAAGTAGAAACAAAATAAAATAAATAAAGCAAGAAAGAAAACAAAAAAACAAAAAAATTATTTTCAAATTTGAAAACTAATGGCACTAACAAAAAGTTTATAATTTTCCTAAAACCAAAAGCAAAAAGAATTAAAAAATAAAGCAAAAAACAAAAGAAAATAAATAATACAGAAAACAAAACAAAAAAACTGGAAAAAAAATAGCAACAATAAGTAAAGAAAACAAAAAAACAAAAAAATGCCTCCTACTGGGCCCCCACGCCTGAATACGACTAGAAACCCTACCATGGGCCAGGATTCAGGCCCGCAGTAGGCTCAGAAGGCCCATCAGGCAAAGCAGTAGCAAGTAGGCCCGCAAGCCTGCGGTGGAGAGGAGCTCGAGAGGGGTGCGGCAGTGGGGCTTATAAACCACTGCGCGCCACTCTCAACTAGCGAGGTGGGACTAAACTTTGGCCCCGACGCGGGCAGCACAGGGGCCTTTGTTCCCGTTGGTGGCACCAACCGGGACTAAAGGGGGGGCATTGGTACCGGTTGGTGCCACAAACCGGTACCAATGCCACTTTTAGTCCCGGTTGGTCTCACTGCTGAGACCAAAGGTCGCCGCTTCCCGCCCTTTGGGCTGCTGAAAACAGGCCTTTGGTCCCGGTTGGTGGCACCAACCGGGACTAAAGGGGGTATTAGTCCCGGTTGAGTTCACGAACCGGGACCAATTCTCTTAATATATAACTAGAACTTAGCAGTTTCTCCAAAATCCATCCCTTTCTTCTCCGCCCGACGCCCGCTGCTCTGCCTCGTCGCCGTCGCCGCCGAGCCGTCAGGCTGCTCCACCTTGTCGTCGCCGCTACCTCCGACGCCGTCAGGCTGGTCCACCTCACCGTCGTCCGCCGCCTCCGACGCCGTCAGTTGCTCAACTTTGCCGCCGCCGCCGCCCTCGGCGCCATCTGCCCGGCGCCGGCGCCCGCCTCAGCCCCGACGCCGTCAGTTGCTCAACTTTGCCGTCGCCGCCGCCCTCGACGCCATCTGCCCGGGCGCCGGCGCCGCCTCCCGCGCCCCAGCGCCGCCGCCGTGCCCGCCACCCCACAGTGAGCACCTGCCTCGCACCCCTGCCTTGCCTCGCTCCCGCACCCTGCCCTGCCTCGCGCACCTGGACCCCTGCCCTGCCCCGCCGGCGCCATCGCTGCCGCCATGCCCCCCTGCCCGACTCTGTTTTTTATTAGTTTAACTTTTTTTTCATATATATATAATGTATGTGTATGTATGTGGCTATATGTTTTTGTTCATATGTTGCTATATGTTTTTTTTATTTTTATTAGTTTATTTTTTTGTTCATATGTGATGTATATGTGTATGTGGCTATAATGTATATGTGTATGTGATGTATGTGGCTAGAATTTACTAAATATATATGTTAAAAATGTTTTTTTGTTCATAGAAAGTTTTTGTTCATATATAGAAGGTTACAATTTTAGAAAAGTTTTATATATGCAAAAGTTACAATTTTAGAAAAAGAAGGATAAGAAAGAAGAAAATAAGAAGAGGAAAGAAAGAAGAAGAGGAAAGGAAAAGAAGAGGAGAAATAAATAAGAAGAAGAAAAAAGAAGAAGAAAAGAGGAGAAGAAGAAAGGAATAGAGGAGAAGAAGAAAAAATAGAAAAATTCTATTTTTTCTTCTTCTCCTCTATTCCTTTCTTCTTCTCCTCTTCTTTTTCTTCTTCTTCCTTCTTCCTTCTTCCTCTTTTCTTCCTTTTCCTTAATTATTTTCCTTTCTCGAGGGAGAAGAAGAAAAAGAAGAGGAGAAGAAGAAAGAAAGGAATAGAGGAGAAAGAAGAAACTTCAACACGAGGGAGGGGGGTACCGATACCCCCTCCCCGATAACATTATTTTTCCATGTATATGTATGTCGCGTCGTTGTCGATATAACCCCCTCTAGATAACTTCGACGTGAGGGGCGGTCGTTACATATGCCCCCTCTCGACCGTGATAACTTATACAATGGCAGCACCCCCCCTCGGCCCTCTCGCTCGACCAAAACTCTCGAGGACACCCAAACCCTAGAGAGAAAACGATGTTGGTCTCCTACCCCCTCCCGCCGCGCCCCTACCCGACAAATTAACTCTCTCGAGGCCACCCAAATTTACCAAGTTAAAAGAGCGTTGTTGTCGAGGCCACCCCAAACCCTTGAAGTGTTGTGTCGAGGCGACCCCAAACCCTAGAGAAGTAGCATCGAGGCCACTAACATGATTCCTTATTGTGATTAGCTAGCTAGTTCTACGTTTGCCACTAATATATATATATCCATCTGTACCATGTTTTTATAATAATTGACATGTTGTAAATATTTGCAGAAACTATGGAGCACTCCCGAGACGAAGAAACATAAGCGATGTTGGGGGACATAATCGCACAAGGAAGTGATGTCGTTGCGTCATTTCTCAACAATAGTGATGGTCAGGAAGGACTAGGTGAAGAAGAGGGCTATGTTCATGATGGCTCCGACCCATTAATGCCGGTACAAGAAGGCTATTTTCATGATGGCTCCGGTGACCCAATGGAGGTACAAGAAGGAGACCGTGCTGACTGCTCCAGTGACCGAACCGAGTCCGACCAGGTATATATATATTAGTTAAGCCTGTGCTGACTAGTTAATTGATGCATTCATTGTTTTGGTATATGTACACATATTAATTAACTCTCGTCTTTCTTCCTTTTTCTAGCCCTCCGGATCGAGCACAACTTCGGTAAGGAGACGAGGCCCGAAGAAAAAGTTGAGCTCGGATGAAAAGTTTGAGATCATAGAAATCGCGCCCGACGGCGAACCGATTGAACCCATCCGGACAAAGCGCGTATTTTCTTCTCAGTGCGGGGTTCTTGTTAGGGACAAGATCCCGATCAGCATCCAACAATGGTATAAGCCTAAGGAGGAAGACCCTGAGGTGTCTTATGTCAATGATATGCAGAAAGAAGATCTTTGGACTCAGCGGAAGGCAAATTTCACCCTACCGCTAGAGGAGGATTCGGAGAAGCCAGTTAAAGAGCAATTAATCAAGTCTTGTGCTCTTAAGAAGATGGCAACCCTATTCAGGAGGTGGAGGAAAGAGCTGAACAAGTTTGTCGACAAAAAAAAGACACCAAAATTCATCGGCAAATATGAGAAGATCAAAGATCACTGGCCCGCATTTGTGGCCCACAAGACATCGGAAAAGAGTAAGAAAATGTCGGCAACAAACAAGCAAAATGTTGCGAAGAAGATGCTTCACCATCGCACGGGGTCAGGTGGCTACCTCAAAGCCCGGCCTAAGTGGTCCAAGGCTGAGAATGATCTTCTTGAAAAAGGGATCGAACCAGAGACAATGTACTGGTCAGACAGTTGCCTGACTTGGTTCTTCGGGGTTGGCGGAACCTTGGACCCTATATCAGGGAAGTGCCATTGGACGGACGAGCAACTGTAAATACCAGTCAAGAACCTTTGGCACTATATCGATGCAGCGCAGCGAGGGACGTTCGTTCCAGACAGGGAGAAGGACGAGCTCACAATGGCCCTCGGGAATCCTGAGCACCCTGGACGGACACGAGGCACGCCAGGCTCCATTCCGTGGAAGGTTGGTTTTCCGGACGCAGGGGGTTACAAAACCCACGAGAGGAGGAAGAAACTGGAGCAGGGCCAACTGCAGGCGCTGCACGAAAGGGTAATGGGGCTAGAGGAACGAGAAGGGGAACGAGAAGCAGCAGATCGCAGCAAACGACCTGCCGAAGCTTCCCCCGAACCTACCCCGGCATCTCAGCGGAGAAGCAGCGTGGCTTCCACCGAGCTGCTTTGGCCGGAGCATGTCTTGACGGCTCCTGCCAGCTATCCCGTGGATGATGTCACGGAGTCTCAAAATTGCCACATTATGGCGCGATGGATGAATTTGAAGGTCAAGGCGGCTGTTGGCTCTGTTTATCCTACTGGACCCGGCGCAACTTATCACTGCCGGCCGATTCCAGAAGGATATGCTAAGGTGATGGTGGATGAAATAACGGAGGGATTTGAGGGCCTCCTGCTTGACCACCCTACCGGTGAAGGGGAGACTAGGCTGGGTTCTGCTCTGAAGACTCCATGCCTATGGCGGAAGGAGCTCATCAACCTTCCGAACTGGACACCTCCGCCTCCTCCTCCTCCTCCGGCGAGTCAGGGCACTCTGCCTCCTCCACCGCCTCCTCCTCCGGCGAGTGACGATCAGGGCACGCGTGGCGGCACTCCGCCTCCTTCTCCGGCGCGTGGTGGCACTCCGCCTCCTTCTCCGCCTACGCCGGCGCTCCCGAGCAGCCAGCAGCCTCCTCCTTCTCCGCCTCGCCAGCAAGGGCGAAAGAGACCCGCCGCCACCCCGGCTGCTCCGGCGCGTCATAGTCCTTCTCCTCCGCCTCGTAAGCAAGCACGAAAGAAGACAGACGCCGCAGCAGCCTGCTCCGCTGCTCGCGTCTAGCAGCACAACCAGAGGCGGGAGGCAATACAGATACGGTCCACCTCTCAAGCCTCTAGAGAAGTTACCGTACGAGAGGACCGAGGAGGAAAACGATACGATCGTGCGGACCCACGTGAAGGAGTTCTTTGAAGGGGTGAAAGCAAAGAGACATCCACCTCCGGAGGAGAAGGTAGATCCGGTGAAAGCAAAGCGCACTATGAGCGCATTACAGAACAGACATATCTCCAAGGAGAGAACCGGCAAAGTCTCCGCCGAGAACCAACTATGAGCGCATTACTGAACAGACATATCTCCAAGGAGAGCGGTCGGGAAGTACTGTCAGACATCAAAGGTCAAGAGAACGAGCAGCTGCGAAAAAAATTGACCAGCTCGGCGAACAAGCAAACCAATCGTGCCCCCCGCTCAATTTGTCTAGCGGCAACATCGTCGCTAATGCTCCGGGGATGGTGGCCGGTTATGGCAATCTACAAGATTACCCGCCTGACGATGCACTTCCTGATTTCATGGAGGTGGACGAACACAGATACGAGTACGGGAAGCCTCTCGTCAAAGATGAAAAATCTCTAACAATGATGATGCGACGATTCCATACTTGGTACATGAAAACCTGCAGAGTCTCTGGGGGACGAATAGTTTGTATCTGCACATTAAAGAGGAGCACGACCTCGTTGGAACTGATCTGTTGTGTGTTCCATTTGAGGAGTTCTTCGCGTTCTTCAATCAAAAGGCCCTCGATAAATTAACGGTCTTTTGCTACTGCGTGTAAGTACTATTTCTGTCATTAAGTCTTTATATATAGCTCGGCTCTTTCATTGCATGTATTTATAATTAATTATCCTCAATATATTATGCAGATTGAAGATTGTCGAGTGCAAAAAACAAGAAATTTATGATATTGGGTTCATTAACACAAATATCATAGATGAATTTCTGGTTAAAAAGCACGTCGAAGAGGCCGAGGACAACTTGGTACGATCGTTGATCAAAAATCAAAAAAAGATACCATACTCTTTCCTTACAACGGCAAGTGAGTGTTACTGTCGTGTGCATATTCGGTTTCCCTTATTACTCGAGCGAGGTTATAGTAATATAATTGATGAGTTATGCATGCGTGCGCAGGTACCACTATGTTCTTCTGGAGATTAAGCTTGAGCGGGGACTAGTAACCGTCTTAGACTCGAGACGGAAAGATCCCGAAACCTATGCGGATATGACTGAAATGCTCAACAAGTAAGTTCAATCGATCATTATCGCACCATATCGGCAACTTTTTGTTCATTTCCTGATATCTCAAGTAATAATAATTATTTTCTTTGTCTTGCAGGGTTTGGAAACAGTTCACCGCGGAAGCTCCGGGATTGCCGAAGGAGCTGCGATATACATACCCGAAAGTAAATACTACTGGCTAGCTAGTTGCGCGCATCTCCCATTGATTCTATAGCTATACTTTCATCAATGCCATTTATAATGCTTCATTATCAGTTTGATTGAACTCTATTTCTCGTAAAGTGCTTGTGGCAGGAATAAGGGAATGATTTCTGTGGATACTACGTGTGCGACTTCATCCACAACGCGACTTTGAAAAACAAGCGGGGCTACTCTCAAAGACAATATGAAGTGCGTAAGCAATAATATTCACAATTTCATTTTATTACACCATCATTTCTGTTGAGTTTCATTCATATATATGTATTAATTAACCCCCTTCTTCAAATTAGACGTGGCAGATGCAGAATGAACTCCTAGAACCAGATCGCATGAAAGCAATTCAAGAGGAATTGGCGGGATTCTTTCTTGACCAAGTCATCAATAAAGCCGGAGAATACCATGTGGAAGTTGATTTCAATTGCTAGGGGATTGTAATTAAGAGATCTTACATATTGTACATGTATGTAGCCAGTAGCGTCGGATACATGATACGAAAACTTGTTGTTCAACCAATCTCTCGGAGAAGGAGAGGTCGATCCATCACTTCTCTCGGTATGCATGACGAACTTCTGTACTCAATGGTTCTCTCGATGACTTATGTATATAGTATGTAGCGTCGACCAAGCACGGACATAAGAGAGGACACTTCTCTCTATTAATTAGCTAGCTAACACAATATATGAAACACCTAAATTAACCCCCAAAAACCCCCAAACCCCCCCCCCCCCTCAAAAAAAACCCCAGACACTGAAATGCTGACGCGTGGATGCCTTTTGGTCCCGGTTGGTGCCCCCCTGCCTGGGCTTGGCGCACCGGCCACGTGGAGGACCATCTGTCCCGGTTCGTGTTTGAACTGGGACTAAAGGGGGGAGGTATTAGTATGAATGCGACGGTGGGATAGTCTCTCCTACTACAGAACTGCATCCAACATAATAAACACTGAGTCGCTGATCTTGCTGCTCCTAGTGGACTCGATGCCACCTTTACTTCGCCTGATACCCTTTCAAGTCGGCATCTTGTCCGATGCTTCCTGCGATAGACGCTACCGGTTCATCAACATGACTGGCTCTGCACCTAAGAGATGGAATGTGTGGTTTGTTTTCACAGATACAATGCTTCTCAGTCACGTGTATTAAGTTCCCTACAGCCTATGTATAAGTTTCCTTTGGTTTAGTACCACACACGTGCTTCAGAATCATATGCAGCTTGTTTCTAGCTTACATTATGTTTCCAACTACATATTTGATTCATTCTTTACACAACCATTGTAATGTTTCGTTGTAATTCCTTTGTTACTGCTTCTACACTTTTCAAACTATCCTTCCAATGGCTCACTAGCACACAAATGCATCTATACTACATTTTCCATGCTTCAACTATCACAAAATTGCCTTTAAATACAAAATCACACATGCTTCGTGGTAGAAAATGAATCATGATTTGGAGCTACAAGAAGACTGCGAGTGATGGAGCATTGCTTGTAGTGTTAGAAGCATGTTTATCATTGAGGGAAACAAGTATGGAATGAAAGGAAGCATCATGCGTATATGGAAAACATACATGCATGATTGTAGTATATATATATATGGAAGCAATGTGATTTTTGGAAGTCTGTGAAAACATATTATGGAAGCATATTTTTTTCTGTTAAATCGAAGCAAAAGTGAGTAGTGTCGGAAGCAACATGGAGTAACAACAGAAATAAAATATGTTCCATGACAGAAAAACAGTAGCAAATTGAAGCATTTTTTCACTAAAAGCAAAATACATTGATATTTACAACGAAGCAAAACATGTACCAGATGCAAATTCTACGAGTAGTAGAAACAAAATTTCGTCGAGTAGGAAATATGTGAATAAGAAAAGTAGAAGGTGGAAATAAATAGATTTGCAGTTTTGTCCTCGCTTGATTTTCTAGTGCTATTCCAAATTACATGGAAGCAACTGTTCACTCACATTCGCAATGCTAATTAATCCACGGTATTTTTTGGGTGCAACTAATTCTACGGAAGCGAACCAACCTGCGGTTGGATGGTTAGTAGGACAGGGTTCCAGTGCCGGTCCTCGCATTTTTTTGAATTTATTTTAGAATTTTCAGCGATGCACTTTCAGTGGGAGGAGACGTTTCCATCGACGATGAGGCGCCTATGATGAGTTCGTAAATATCAAGATGATATGCTGACTGAGTCTCTCAAAGATGCTTTTAGAGGTAGGGTGTGCGTGTGTGCATTCATAGGGATAAGTGTATGCACGTATATATGCGCTTATGTTTGTATTGTGTTCAGAAAAAAAAGCTAACTGTATGGAATTACAGTAGTGCCAAACGAAAATCATACAGAGAGTGGCTAGACGTCAGTCAGCTGAAAATTTCTCTCGTGGTCAGTCGATTTTGTGAACGTCGAATGCGAAATCAATGGCCCCAGCCTTTTCTTCAACATCCCGCACATCTACTTCCTCCCCGCCGCCAGCTAGCACCGGCCTAACCGCCAGTCCCCGCTGCTCACGGCCGGCGGTGCTCCCGCGCCACCTTGCCGTCCCGCCCTCCCTGGAACCACTCCCGACCGCCCCGGCCATCCCTTTAGGGCCCCCCGCACTGAGCTTTTTCTCCGGCGAATCCCCATACCACCGCCTTCCACCACCACCCCATCCTGAACCCTAAGATAGACACTGGGGTGATGACGGTGGCCCCTTCCTTCTCTCCGGCGAGGCACTTTGTTCAAAAATCGACTGACCTTGAATTCGAAAATCAGTCGACTGATATGTAGCTAAACGAGAACTGTACGACACTCATGATCCACAGCTGTAGCCCACTGAACGACATGGATATATGGCTGCAATTGTGTGCCGTGCAGAAATCCATCAATAATCTCACTTATTAGGAGTAACTATAGCAAGAAACCAAAGGGCCAAGACCCAATCAATGGGAGAGAGGACGGCCAGCAGTAACTACCAGCGAGAAACCAAAGCTCCAAGAAAGAGGGCGGCTGCGCTGACAACGAAATTGAATCTGACCATAAGTTTTTAGAAATGTGCCTCACCTCACCTCTCTATATCTTCTTGCAGTCCATCGCTCTCCTCCCCCAGATCGATCGAGGCCAAAGCCCTAAGTCGGCCGCCGTTTCCCCGTCCCCCGCACAAGCGACGCGGCATCCATCCATCCATTCCATCCCCTCAAGCGACAATGCCCCGGCGGCGGCCGAGGGGCGTGGCAAAGCGGATGGACGCCGCGATCGACCGCTTCACCCCGATGGGCTACCGCAAGGCCGACGTCCGCAGCGTCGTCAACAAGCTGCTCAAGGTGTATGGGAAGGTTGCCTCTCCTCTTCATCCCCTTTTCTCCCACGTATAGTTTCGTCCGCCGATACGGGAGCCGACGCAGATTGATTTGGCGTCGTCTGTGCTGTGTGCTTAGGATGAGAACGGGAAGGATGCGTGGGCGTTGCTGGAGGACGGTTGCTACCACGTGGTGCAGGAAGCACTCTTGGAGATGCAGGAAGAGGAGGAGAAGTTGCAGCTGCAGGTGTTGCAGGAGCAGCAGCAGCAGCAGGATGAGGATCATGATGGTGATGGTGATGGCGAGGGGGAGGAAGCTCAGCTGGTGAACCCGCTATCCACATACATACCCTCTTGTGTTTATCCATATCTTGCTTAATAATACTTCCTCCGTCCCAAAATTCTTGTCTTAGATTTGTCTAGATACGACCGTATCTAGACAAATCTAAGACAAGAATTTTGGGACGGAGGGAGTACCTGCCACTGTCAGATGTAGTCATCTTGTTTGCTTTAGGGATTTAGTTTGAGAGAAAGGTTGGTCCTAATACGCAATATTACAAGGTTATTTCAACTGGTGTAAGTCCTCATGTTGTTTGGCTATAAATGTCCTGAATTGCTTCATCATTATACTTTTTCAAATGATTAAAATATGAACAGAAAATGAGGAGTAAGTCTATGGAGCAGCCATCCTAGGATTGAGGCTCCCCCCTTCATCCAGCATGCCCATTATAGTAGTTTTATCATGCTTTAGGTTGCGTTCTGAACGGGTTGAAGTGGGTACAGACTAACACGTTTTTACTTTTTATATTTCTGAAGTAGCCGCGGCAGCAGGTGGAAGAGGAGGAGGAGGCTCAGGTAAGCTCCTTCTCCGTTTAGTTTCTTGTGTCAGTCTCTCATGCCTTGATGTAACTATGTAACTGTATTCTTTGTTGCTAATTTACCAGTCTGCTTTACTTCTGACCACCAAATGCAAGACTAACACGGGCATATTTGATCAAATTGATAATCTTAGTCCTAGGATGGTTTGGCTCATCATGATTTCATCAATTAATTTTTTAGCATCAACTTAGCCTTCTTCTTCTATTAATATTGTTACAATATGGAATGACGTAATGCTGAACAATATGGGAATAGCAGTTGAGATATATATCCTGGACCCAACATGTTCCTCAAACAAAATACGTTCAACTTTTGTCACCCTTCATCTATCAAATGATTGTGCATTTGCACCGCTAGTGGGTATGGTTTCACATGTTCCCTTGTTTCTGTTGATTGCTATTTTAATATCCTAATTACCGTACTTTTATGTGATATATGAAGCACCTTCTTTGGTGCTAGAATAACATGGTACTACCTATATGGTATATGGAAAGTTAAGTGGCATTTGCGGTTATAGAATGGTTACCTTCTGATCTTACAAATTTACAATTGATTGATGTTTTTTCCTTGTTAATTCTTTCACCTAGATTTGTACAGCCATTCTTTGTTAATTTCCTTGATTTATTGGAGATTATTTATCTCTTCTTTGCTTGTATTGTGCAAAAAGCATTGTGTTTTCACATTAAAGCTTGATTATTCATAAAATTTACAACGATGCCAGCTGAAAGAAGTTGTCTCGTTGATGCCTTCCATAGTTGACAGATGAATTGGCGTCGTACATTTTAGTATTGCACTACTTCTGTATTTTCTTGGTTGGTTTTGCAGTACAACTTCAACACGTTGGCCATCGATACTTCTGCAATAATGAAACATTTATGGTGCACAAACTGCTGTTACTTGTGACAAATTAGATTTACCTCTAAAACAAGACATTGATCTAGTTATGAAAACAAAGCTTATGCATATTCCAATTCTTACATGGGGCTTGGTTGGTAATGCAGCAGCAAGAAGCAGCAACGATGGAGGAACCGTTAGAAAATGTGATGCCCATTGTAATGGTTCGCAGTGAACTACCACCATCTTAGACTGTGCTAGCAGTTGAGCAGACAGAGGAAGTGGTCCCCATGCTCGTTGACCCGCCTTCTCCCAGAGCGGCGCCGCCAGATCTGGCATGTACATGAACTAAGGCACAAGGCGCCCCTGCTACGGATGGATCTCTGAGTCCGAGAGTGACTCTGACTATGAGGAATATCTCGCACGTCGGTAGCAGCAGGTGCACGTCCCTGCCAAGTAGACGGGATGTAAGTGAAGCCACTTAACAGCTGCTCTTTTTGGTATCCTGTCTTTCTTTGCTACTCCCTCCATCCCAAAATAAATAACTCAACTTTGTACTAATTCTAGTACAATATTAGTAAAAAGTTGGGTTACTTATTTTGAGATGGAGGGAGTATCTTTGGTAGTAGCCAAATTTCTATTGATAGCTAGTAAGTTCATATTTTCATACTATTGTACAAAAAAGACAAAATTACAAAAACTGTCCAAACAGTGCACTTACATTTTGACTAATTTTCAGTGATTTTGTCTTTTTTGTATAGAGTTCCTCGAATGTTTTTTTACCACCAAACTTTGCAAGAGCCCATAACATTTGTTGATTATCATTCTCACAAAGTTCCAGAATGTTTTGAAATGTTTTGCTATGTTTTCTTGCGTGGGTGCATCGTGAGTGCACCAAGCTGGGGTGTAGAAGAACCACTCTCTTGATTGAATGAAGATACTCTATGATTTACACTTGTTTTAAGAACACAAGCATATCATAAGTTCATAACACAGATACTCTATGATTGAAAGTGAAACTTTTATGACACTAACATGAGTTTGAAACTTTTAAGACAATGACACTGGCAGGAGCTCCCTTGTTGGAAATGCTAACTAACCATCGTTCTCTCCTTATGACAGAGAGGGGGCTGATACAAGGCGAAAGCAGGAGAACCGTCTGCGTGTGCGTGTGCATGTGTGTCTCGAGAAAATATTGAGTACGTTGCGCTCCAAGAAACGATCAAGGATGAATTCTCCTACTAAATTTGAATCAGTTTACTTCTAATTGGTCCTTCGGCCATTTCTTTCTCAGCGCTTCCTCTGTGTGGTCGCCCGGCCAACCATGCCTTTTCTGCGGCCTTCCCTACTGAACTGCACGCTAAGATTGCTTCATGAGAAGTCGCCTGGCAACATTTGCTGGAGAATCCATCTTGTTAACAACATGATTGCCAGTATGGTGCTCAGGGAAATAGAAAGAATGGGAGCCCAGTTTACCTGGACTAATAGATAGCTAGCGCCTACTCGCATAGTGCTGGACCAATTTTTTGTCTCCGCTGATTGGGAACATTTTTCCTCATGTCTACTCTCAAAGCAGAAACTAGGATTGGTTCTGACCAGAATCCTCTCTTCTTCACCTCAGGTGAGGAGTTACATAAACGGAACCCTAGATTCTTCTTTCAATTAGGGTGGTTCGAGCAGGAGGGCTTCCTCGACTAGATCAGTTCCAAGTGGGCCGCCCGGGCATGGGTTCCTCGCAGTCTATCGAGTAGTTTGCGCCAGTTTTTAAGAGGCTGGGGAGCCAACTGAGGGAGAGATGCTTCTGTTCTTAAGGCAGATACCCTGCAACAGATTGTTTGTCTTACGGGAGATCAGACACTCAGAAGCTGAATGGCAAAGTCGCTACGTCGTCGAGAATAAAATCATCAAACTCTAGAGGGAACAGGAGTTTACTGGCGCCAAAGGGGATGGTTCTTAAGATTGACCAAAGGGGATGCTAATGCTACCTTCTTCCACGTTCTTGGTAATGGCTGCAAGCGACGTACGGCAATTCCTCGACTTTTGACTCACCAGCGAAAATTTCTTCAGCCGTGAACTCTTGGATCGCGGAATTGAGACTCGTCCTATTGTTAGCCTTCCTTTTTCTTTCTATTCTTGCAGAGTGAATAGTTGAGTTAGGTTGTTGGGCAATGTACCTCGCCCTTTTACCAGGACGAGGATGTGCGCTGTCTGAACCCTCCTGCCGTGCCGTCATCCTTAACTCCTCAACTTCCTCGCCGTCGCACCCAGCCTCGGGCCGGTGCCGGAGGTGCAGCGGAGCCGCCTGCACAACAATCATCAACACCAAATGGCTATACAAACTAAGCATGCTTACATGTCTACCGGTGCCACGCTTGATGAAGGCTGAAGGTGCAACGTATATGGCCAGGTGCAATTTGCTTGCCACTGGGTTTGAGCAGAGACACAACAAGCATGAACATTGGGTAGCAAATGTCAGTTTAAATAATTGGTGGATGGGTAACAACACAAAGACGCAAAGAAATTCAGATGCAACGACACCAACTCTTATGTTTGTACCGAGTCTGACAGAACATGAACTGATAAGAGCGATGATTCATATCCCCTGCTTTTCTGCGAACTGACATTGACAAACAACAATGTGTTCATTGACAAATGTTTTGACTCTGGTCCAGTAGGGAAAAAAAATATGTACAACCCTGGAAGATTTTACAGGAGCAGCAAGGTAGGATCAATCAATTGCAAACCTATGTTAACACCAGCATAGCTCCAAGTAAGCTGACCAAAAGATGCTTATTATATAAAGAAAAATTATAGCTCATGTGGCCCTATCTGTGCACATAAAAGCTTTTTCGGATTTTCTAAAATACAGCAATCATCTGTGCTCCAAAATACACAAGAATGGAGGTCATATTTTTTGGGTACCGGCCACAACTAAAAAATATTAGACTTTGCAAAACCTTTCAAACTCCGACCTTACTCTCCCATGGGAGGCATCACCCAAGGAGAACATCAAGCACCCACGAGAAGGTTATTGGCTACCGGATCAAGATTTCAGACTGACACTATTACTGTAATCAGGAATAATTATTCCCCCCTAAATCGAGATTCATAAAATGCCTTTCCGAAAACGTCAAGAAAAGGGAAGACACAAAGCAATAATATACGAGACAATTAATGGACAGAGAAATATATGCGGATGAAACAACTACTCAATTGAACATTACTGCAACACCAATCAATTTGACGCCTACACCTGAACTTACAGACCTTCCATTCCATGAAGAGACGATCTGCCCATATGTTGCATTTTTCTGATTCAGCATATATGCAAATTACATGACAAGACAACAGCAACACACACATCATAGAGGTAGCTGACAGGGAAGGCGCAAAGCAAAAAAGAAATTACTTCAGGTCTAACTAAGGAACATGCATACCGTACACAGTGTGTTACTTCTGTTGGTTTGAAGCAAGGTTGGCAATGAACTCCTTAAAAACCGAGGGATAGGTCGTATATACATGGTCCCAGCCATTAGTTGACATTACTGTTTGCAAGCACGAGGGAGACTGGATCTGGATAAACTTGAAGCACGCCTCCTTCAATCCCTGGCAGTGGTGCTGCTCGGCTAGAGCAAGAGTGGACATCACCTAGGTCACACCTATGTGTTCAGACAGTTGTTGTTCACAGATGAACTTGAGCCTTTGGAGATCATATATGTCTGTTGCCACAAACAAGTGTTGCAAACATTGCAGCCTCATTTCATCTTGTACTGCCTCCATTTCTTTTGCTTCTTCCATAACTACTGACATTTCATCCTCCCCCATCCTGTCCTCCTCTCTCAAGGGCAAGGGAAATACATCTGTGTAGATGTAGGTAAGCAAAGCCCTGAACACTTTTGCTTCCATGTCTTTGATCTGTATGACGGTGGATGTAGCAGTGCCCTCCTTCATGGGGCCAAAGAGTTGTGCCATGAATACTTTAGACCTGGCTACAAGCACACACCGGTGTGCAGCGAACCTCTCGCCACCGACCTCGAATGTCACATCAGCACCCACCTTGCTTTGCAAAAGATTGTTCAAATGGTGGTGTATGCCGGAATAGGTGCGACCGGCGTCCTCGGTTTTGGAATCCTGGCAAACAACCATGATGTCACACCGGATGGTGAAACAACCACCCTTCAAATCCGATGATCGTTCAAGGGCATCTCTTCTCAGAAACTTGTTGCGTCCCCACGAAGTAGCACTGCTGGAGAAGCTGCAAGTCTTGTTTTTTTTTTGAACCGGGCTTTACCCCTTTCCATTGCCAAGAACGGAAATACAACCAGTTCAAGCGAGAGAGTCAGGAGGAGGGAAAGAAGTAAAGCGGGTCCAAGCACTACCAGGAAACCCACCATACTCGCTCGCCATCGAAACGAGTATCATGGGGCGAAAACCTGGTAGCACCACCACAGCATCTAGCCTATTACATCACATAAAAGTTTAATGAACAAGTAGCAGATCCCAGCATCAAAAACTAGCATTCGCATAGTAACTTTGCCAAGAGATTCCAGCATCGTGGTTTGTGCGTACGTCTCCTGCCTTCAAACACCCTGGATCGGTTGCTTGATAGCGCCGCACTCCTCCATCAGCCTCATCGTGCCAGCTCTGATCATCTCGGCTCCAGATCGGAGGTCCTTGGCGTCCTCCCCTTGCTGAAGCCCTGCCCAGTAGAGAAGAAAGGAACACAGAGAAAACACAATCTCAAAAGGAGTCTTTATTTGTTTCTTTTCGAAGGTAGCTCGGTTGCGTGCCAACCAAATTGCCCAACACACAGCCGCCAGACCTACAGTATAAAACTTTTGTCTCCCAGGGAGAAATTTGTTGCACCACACAAAGTATTGCCAATAACTCGATGGGCATCTGTCAGTACCAAGGGCAACTCCAATCGACCGCCAAACAATTCTAGCCACCGGACAATTGAAGAATAGGTGTTGCATCGTTTCAACCTGCTTGCAAAAGGAGCAGCAGGGTCCCCAGCCATTTCTTTTTCCTCATGATATGTCTAGTGAGAATAGCGTCTTGCGACATCTGCCATAGAAAAATTTTGATTTTAAGAGGAATTTTGGCTTTCCAAATCCATCTATAGTGACAACCACTAAGAGGTTCCTCCAACATCTTATACACCGATTTCGTGGTGAACTTGCCATTTTGGTTAAGGCCCCAGAATACACGATCGCTCCTTTCGACAAGGGGGACATTACAGACAGCTGAACGCATGTCCTCCCATTGTTTGGTCAACTCAGGTGACAGTCTACGTCTGAACACGTCGGTGTCTCCGAGCCTATCTTTTCTATTCAGGGTCCACGTAGGATAATTGCAAATTTCAAATAAACGGGGATATCTGTCCTGAAACGGGGTCAGCCCATTGATCGGATCCTTCCACAATCTTATCAGGTTTCCAGCCCCAGTTTCAATCTTCCTGCCCATCATATAAATGTTTTTGATTTTGAGTAGGGCCTTCCAACAGGGCGAGTCAGAGAATTTGGGGGAAACATCAGCAACAGATGTGTTGCGGAGATACCTGGCACGGACTATATCCTGCCAAATCCCTTTCTGTGTCTCAAGTTTCCACCACCACTTAACCATGAGACTGATGTTTTGCTTTCTAAGATCTTTAATACCCAAGCCCCCTTTGTTTTTGGATCTACAGATCTTGTTCCACTTAACAAGATAATATCTCCTTTTTTTGTTACACCCTTGCCAGAAGAATCTGCGCCTATGTTTATCTAGCCTCTCGATGAAGGTCTTGTTCATAAGCCACATAGACATATGGTAAAGCGAGAGCTGGGTGACAACAGAATCAAGCAAAGTGTGTCTCCCTCCCATTGAGGCAGCGTTACCAATCCAAGCATCAAATTTCTTAAGGTACTTATCAACAATGAACTCCCAGTCCGAAGATTTAAGGTTGGCATAACTCACAGGCATCCCCAAATATTTAAGTGGGAAGCTGCCAACCTCACAGTTAAAGATTTCTGAATATCTTTCTACCACATTATTATCTCCTCCCACAGTAAGGATCTCACTTTTCTGGAAATTGACTTTAAGTCCTGACATCATTTCAAACATGTATAGCAGCAACTTCAGGTTGACTGCTTTCTCCACATCATCCTCAATACAAATGATCGTGTCGTCCGCATATTGCAGAATTGCCACCCCATCAGGAATCAAATCGGCCGCCAGACCAACGATCAATTTACTTTTTTGGGCATTTTTAATCATCTTAGCTAGACATTCAACAGCTAGGTTAAAAAGAAAGGGGGAGTGCGGGTCACCCTGCCTCACCCCTTTTTTGCTTTGAAAGTACGGCCCAACATTACCGTTAAGCTTAATGCTAACAGTCCCATTACGCAGGATTTGATCAATCCAATTGCACCACTTATCATCAAACCCTCGCATCCTGTGGCACTCCAGAAGAAAGTCCCAGTTTACCTTGTCATATGCTTTCTCAAAGTCCAGCTTAAGAACTATTCCCACTCTCTTCTTAACATAAGTGTAATTAAGAAGCTCATGTAAGGACAGGACACCATCCATGATATTTCTCCCTTTAATGAAGGCGTTTTGAGTAGGGCTAATAAGTTTGTTAGCATATATAGCAACTCTACGATCCAGGACTTTCGTAATTAACTTGTATGGGCATCTCAAAAGGCAAATAGGTCTGTACTGCTGAATCTTCTCAGCCCCGGAGATTTTTGGGAGAAGAGTGATCACCCCATAATTCAACCTTTCAACATCCAACGTTCCTTGGTGGAAAGCTCTAAACAAGGCCATAATATCATCTTTGACTATGTCCCAGCACACCTGATAGAATTCAGCAGGAATGTTATCAGGCCCGGGAGCCCTATTGGGAGCCATATCAAATAGAGCCTCCTTCACCTCTTGCTCAGTAAACTCTCTACAAAGGTCTCTATTGTCATTGTCATCTAATCTCTCCTCAGGGGCCCAGATTTCCGGGTCCAGATGAATCTGATTGCCGGGAGCTGGCCCAAACAATTCTTTATAAAACTCAGTGGCATGGGCGACCAGGTTGTCCGTGCCTTCAATCAAGGTATCCCCTACCTTGAGAGAGTGTATAGTGTTTTTCCGTTTTCTCCCATTGGCAATTTTGTGATAATAGTCAGTGTTCAGGTCCCCTTTGAGCAGCCAGCGCTCATGGGACTGTTGGAGCCAAAAAATTTCCTCATTAACTAGGAGCTCATAAAGCTCGGTGTTGATATCCATCTTCCTACTGTACAAATCAGGGGGCAACATATTTTTTTCTTCCATTTCCTCAAGCATGGCGAGCTCCATACGAAGGTCCTCCTTCCTTTTCTTATCATGACCATACTTATCAGAGCCCCACCCTTTAAAGTATGTTTTAAATCTCTTCAGTTTGATATTTAGAATATCGATGGGATCCGAGGAAGCAACCTTCCTCGCCCAAATCCTACTCACAGTAGGCAAGAATTTTTCATCTTTGATCCAGGACAGGTTGAAACGGAATTCACGAGGTTTCGGGGCTTCGCGTCCTTCTTCCCCAGAGGACAACACCAATGGATTATGATCAGAGATCTCACGAACTAATTTCTTTACAGATACTAAGGGAAAGATATCTTCCCAGCGTTCAGACATGAGAATTCGATCAAGCTTCTCCAGAGTGGGGTGATTCTGGTTATTGGTCCACGTGTACTTCCCCCCACTGATGTGGATCTCTCTAAGAGCCAGAGTATTGATGATAGAATTGAACAAATCAGTGGCTTTGTTGTTCGACATCTTCTTATTTTTTTCTCCTGAGTGTCGAAGGATATTAAAATCCCCTCCTACTATGTAGGGAACGGTCATGCCACTGCAGCAGGAGGCAAGTTCGACTAGGAATTCATTCTTGAATTCATCATGCGCCGAACCATAGACTACTAACAACCCCCACTGAATCTTTTTTTGAATGTCATATAGTACCAGCTGCATAGTGTATTTGCCTTTATTACAAGATACAATATCAAATTTATCTTTGCGAATACCGCACAGGATGCCTCCGGATTTTCCTACAGAAGGTACCCAATTCCACTGAAAGATGTCGAAGGGGTCGATTCTCCTAAGACATTTAGGAGTAAACTCTTTCTTCATCGTCTCTTGCAGACCCAGGAAATCTAGGGAATGATCACTAATCATGTCAGAGAGGCAGGTGGCCATTCCTTTCTTGCCCACCCCTCGACAGTTCCAAATGAGACCTCTCATTTGGAACGTTTCTTGTGGAATTTGGTCCGAGTAACCCTACCAGGGGACGGGGCAGGGTTACCTTTTAGATCCTCTTCGACAATCTCATTTTTCTGACTCCTAGTCACAGGCCTAGGAATCTTAACAACAGACCTACCCTGTTTCTTCTTTTTAGGTTTAGCAGAGGATATGCGTTCATATATATGTTCTTCCTGGTCTAACCAGTCTAAACTGACAGGCGTTTCCTTACCCAGACCATTAGTTACAATCAGAACATCTTGTTCAATGTCAGTATTTTTGATCAAATTTTTGTCATTTAATTCCTTTCGAGCACATTCAAGTTCTCTAATAATATCAACGACCGCAAAATCATCAGTAGGAATTTCCACCCCAATCAAATTTGCTCTACTGATCAATTCATCATTGGAAAGTGCATCGAAAGAATTTTTGAAAGTAGGTGCATTGTTACCTTCCAGGTTCTTCTTGCTGGCCATTTTCCTGGCCCTGTCCTCCACCTTGTCCTGCATTCCAGACACGTTACGCTTGCTGAACCTCAGCGGGGCTTCAGGTGCTAGCGGGGGGGTGAGAATGATTTCTTCAGTGCTTTCAGGAGATGGGAGTTGTACCACATAACTGCTTGAAGTCTTCATCCCAGGATCCACCTCACCAGTGACCTCCACAATCTGAGCAGGGTTAGAAACAGTCTGGCAGGGAGCAACATGCATATTATGTGTGTCTATATTCACCTGAATATCTTGCGCAGTGTCCTCCTTGATATCAGGTTTCCTGGGTACCATCCATAGTGAGGAGTCAACCACCCCTTCCCTCATTTTCTCCTCGATCTCTCTCTGAATAGATTCAATAAGCAGGGAACCATCTCCATCACTTTCAGCGAAAAAAGACTCTTCATTATCATCGCGTAGCAGGCGACAGGCCTTGCCACCACGATAGGATCCCCCGGTATTGCCATGTCCAGCAGACTCAGGCTGCTGCACACCTCTCTCATGTTCAGTACGTTTCCTCTTCGGAGTCTGATCAGACTTGGTCCCATCCACATCGATGGGATCCTCCTCTTCTGCATTACCAGGATTCTTGACCAAAATCTCCTCAACCTCATAGGTAAACCTGTAGAAACGTCCTGCCAGCACTCCCTCAGCAGTAGCAGGAAGATGGGCTATCGACCTACATCCGATCTTAGCTCTGACAGAAGAAGGGCGATTAATTGTTGACATATCTACTTCCAGAGTAATTCCAACCAACGCTCCCACATAAGCTACAGTTTTATCACATCTCTTGTTGGGTGGAATCTTACCAATCTTGACCCAAGCAATTTCAAGCAAACCCTCAGAATCAATATCTTCAGACCAGGGAGAAAATTTAACACTCACCCCGCACTTTTTCAGCTTAATGTGTTCCACAAACAGAGCTCTCTCAACCTCTCTAGGGTTTGGCATTCTCATAACAAATTTTTGAGGAGCAAAGAATCTGGCAGAGCAACGCCAACCCTGACCAACATACACACTCAACTCATGTTCAATATCCTTGGTCAGAGCCGAACCATCAGTGATTGTTACAACAATATTGAAAATATTATCCCTGCTCTGTCTGTCCACACTAAAGTCAGGAATGTAAAAGAAGCCCTGTCCCTTACTCTGGAAAGCACACATCACAGGTGTGTGATCCCAGGGGAAGAACTCACTGCAAACAAACGACAGATGGCCCCTCTTTTTGCATCTCTCGCAGAACGCCTGCGGGCATCTAACAGTATAGTGCCCAGGCAGATGGCAGATCTGACAAGCATCACAGGAAGGAACAACGGTACCAGAGGAGGAGTACTCGCGATTACCAGTAGATGGATTGATCTTGTCGATGGTGTGATGATCTTTTTCACTTCTGGAATCTCCCCCTCGGATCTCTTGGCGATGGGGGGGAGCAGCCTGTTGCCCTCCGGCTGCACCCGGCTCCTGGGTGTCTTGCAGATCACAGCCCTCCCCATCCCATCTGGATTGGCGGCTTCTGTTCGCCTGCAGGTTGCCGGCCGCCTCCTCCCACTTGTCGTTGGTGGTGGAGGAGCTCCCCGCATCTGTCTTGCGCTTCCAGACGTGGGTATCGAATCCACGGCCGCGCCCACGGTCGAACCGCCCGGCGCCACGCCCTTGACGGCCCGCACCGAACCCATCCCCTCTCATCTCCGCAGGAGGTTTCTCTTTGGATCTAGCAGCAGGGTTCGCGAGCAATCTATCCGGTGGTTTCTCTTTAGCTCTAGCAGGAGGATTTGTGGGGGATCGAGATGCAACTACTTGGGCAAAGGAGCGCAAATCGCCATGGATTTTGCCTTCCCACCACTCGAAATTGGGACGAACCCTAGATCTGACGGGCGGGGGAGCGTTCCAGAAGTGAGCGAGCCCCTCGTCGAGATCCAAAATGGAGGCAGGGGTGGCTGTCGTGGTTTTTATACCCGCGGCGCCCCCAGAAACCCTATCTCCGCCGCATCCATGGCGGTCAGATCCGCCCTCGTCTACGTGTCGCGCATCTGCGCCATGGTGGACCGGTCCGCGCCCCAGGATCCCGGGCCCATCCGTCAGACGTGTTCGACGGTGCGCGCTCTGATCCACGCGGCCGCTCCCGTGCACCGCCCGCTCCCGAAACAGGCCATGCGGCGGCGCGAGTTGACCGGAGTTTCCGCCGATCGCCGGCGTTCTGTCGCAAACCCTAGCAAAATGGCAAGGAAACGCAACTATATCGCCAATATCAATCCACTCACCAGGGCGAAGGCATCGGGCATCCACAGTATGCCCCCGTGCGTCAAGCAACACGATCCGGAGGGCGTCTCCGCGCAGCCAGAGCTCGCCGTCGTCGAGCGTGACGCGCCGCGCGGTCACCAGATCCGCCGCAAAACGAACTCTCCATCGTGCGTCGTTGGTCGCCGTGGAGGAGGAGGAGAAAGTATCGTGCGCCATCCCCTCCGTTTTTACAGTGTTTTCTGTCTGACGCTCCACCAAAGTCCAGCTGCAAGTCTTGTTAGCTTCACAAATGTACATCGGATTCTGCTTCTCAACATGGTCGACCAGACTGAAACTGAACTTGGCCTCCACGGCCAGACCACGCTCGGCATCATCGTTGTCGTAGACAAGGGCTACATAGAGGGAAATGTAGTCGGCGCAATCCGGGGTTAAGCCGTTAGGGTAGTACTGGATGTACCAATAATGGCCTCCTACCATGAAAATACCAGTGGTGATGCTGTCGCCGGTGGGTAACCCCTCTGCTGTACGCGGGTAGCCTCTGACCATGAGCAGGTGATACCCGCTGTCGATGCCGGCATGGACGGTCGATGTGTCGCAAGAGCACTCCTTCGCCGTCGACTACAGACACACCGGCGAACGACGACATGACGGAATCTGCTAGCCCATTGAGAGTAAATCTACTCAGTCACCATTCACACTCCACTATTTCAGACTCGGGATCGATGAGCTAAGGGGGGTGGGTGGGGGAGGGGGCGAACCTGGTCACGTCCGGCTGCCGCGAGCACCCCACGGAGTGGCCGCCGCACGAAGACGCCGCCGCTTCTCCCCGGAACAGAGGCTGCGGCGAGCTGAGGGGCTGGACCCGTCCGGCGGCAGCACGGATTCGCTGCCGCACGAAGATGACTCTCCACTCGATGCGCCGCTCGCGCCGCCGGAAACTGAGTTCACGCCGCCGCCCCGCTAGCTGCGCCGCCGACGCCGCTGGAAAACAGAGAGTGGGCGCCGTCAGCTTGCTGCGTGCGTGCGTGCGTGCGTGCTACCTGGGCCTGCATAGGGTTAACAAACAACTCACCACGTCATTGAGAAACAGTAAAACGGGGCGAGCTACAGCTCCCCACAGCGATTTGAAGTCCTTGGCCGTCCGATCATACTTATCCACGATTCAGATCTCAGGGTCGTTTCACCGCTTGCATGTGCTCGTTTCTTAACCTCTCAAATCGCACGACCTGCTCGGCCCACGATAACTGGGCAGCTGCTCCGCAGCCCGACCTGGGAGTTATCTCCTTAATCGGGCCCGACAGTCAAAGGCGCCCGTAGGCCCAATAATTCCGATCCCCACGACTCCGTTCGCCTCGGCAGCGGCTGCGCACAGGGAGTCGCTTCATTCCCATGTCTCCAATCCCCACGACTCCGTTCGTCTCGGCGGCGGCTGCGCGCAGAGGGTCGCTTCATTCCCATGTCTCTCTGCTTCGCTCATCCACGAACCTCCGTCTCGCCGCCGCCGCCGTCACCGCCACCGCCGCCGCCACGGTCATTCCCCTCTGACCATGTCTCCTCTGGCGAACCATGGGTGTGCCGCCGCGGCCAGGGCCTAATTAACCGTAGCCATGCGCCCGTTTTCCTCCCCCGCTGCAACGCCGTGAGGGGCAGCATCACCAACGAGAGAAGGATATGGAGGCAATAATGCGGTTGATTTCTTATACATCGTTCGGTTCTACATGCCTGCCCTTCTCTTTGCTTTGTTTTGTCCAAATCCTAACTCATAAGTCGTGAGGTCGTTCTGTATTTTATTTTGGTGGGTTCCTCAGCCGATGTAGCTATATTGAACGAAGATTACCTTCTGCCGTTTTCTCAATATGGATGCGTGATGATTCTTTCTTGCCGTGGCTTGGATATAGCTGCTCACTCCTCCCATCTAATGTGTATCATCGCATTTTTTTAAGGAGAAAAACTGTTCGAAGATTTACGGGTACAACTTATTTTTTAACCTTGGGCAATGACTGCTTCATGCAGTAAATCCTGGAGCATTTTTTAAAGTATGCTTGTTTTATTATTTACTATAGTTAAATATTTCAGTCTGGGTAACCAAAACTGAAGCCTTGCATCTATTTAAAAATTAGATATGATTATTACTCTAACTGATGCAGTTAAAAATTGACTACCTATATGTAGGTATTGCTTCGTCTGCACTTGCAAGATCAAAATAGGTAGTGCTTCATCATAAGCTATTTTGTTTAACTGCACCCATGCGCTTTTGTGCCTAGGGCAAACCGTTGGTGCGTTGCTGCCACCGAGGAAAGGAGGAAGGACGAGGACCAGGATGCAGCATAGTCACAAAAGGTAA
The DNA here is from genome assembly GCA_021437245.1 of Aegilops speltoides. Classification (NCBI taxonomy): domain Eukaryota; kingdom Viridiplantae; phylum Streptophyta; class Magnoliopsida; order Poales; family Poaceae; genus Aegilops; species Aegilops speltoides. Next base: position 555,478,641 of record CM038147.1, on the reverse strand, counting down.
TAAAAGCCTTACAATTGTCCATGTTATTTCTGTGCATAATTTGTCACCAAATTTAGTCGTTCCTTGCCGCAAGTCATGAAAAGGTTGCAATTGATCTCTTTTCCTGAAAATGTGTGTGTCCTTGCGGAAATAAAATATCGTGAAGAAGCATTTGGTGTGGTTTGTGGATTGATCGAATGCATGCCAAGTCTTTTTCAATATATTTTTCTTACTACTATAGAAATGCATCCAGTGACATCGATAATAAGAAATAGCCAAGCTTAAAATATGCAACATATTCTTTTACTACAAACCTATTTAACTTTCATTTTCCGCATCTATACTTATAGAAGTACATATCATTTATTCGTAAAAATAGACGGGCGCAGCAACGCGCGCCATAATGATCTAGTTGGGCCTGAAGACCCCAACTGCAAAGCCCATCGCGCTGAGTTTTGTGCGATGCAATAATACAATCAAGTCAAAAACAATTAGCCATATTAGAATCAAAATAGTGTTTATGGAATGGTAAACACAACTTGACTGATTTTTTCTATCACTAAAATGGAAATTTTCTAACATCATCTACAGCCGGGCGCCTCAAATACCCATCAAACGCCCGAACAGACGGACCGATAAAAAAAACCCCGACCCGACAAACCATAGATGCTAGAATACGCAGGTTCAGGGTTGCCGGGGCCAGAGTAGCGCCGGCAAAAGACCCCGTGTGAGGCCTCAAACGCCCGCCACGCCACCAGATCAACACCGCCAAAAGCAGCCGACGCTAGGAAACAACCAACTTGACCCCAACACCATTACACCCTAGCCGTCGCCGCAGCTCGGAAGGAGACGCTGCCGTGGACGAGGGGACCTACCAGCCAAGGCAAGCCCTCAATCCCCGACCAACACGGCAGCCCGATTGCAGCACTCGTGCCCCACCCCTGCTAGCACCACCGCACGCAGCTGGGTGCTGGGCGCTGCCAACGAGGGAGGAACACCTGCGGGGAGCAGCTGCCCAAGCTGGGGCCACGCCACATTGTGCCTGCGAGAGGGGAACCACCCCGCGATGCACGTGACAAGGGATCTCGGAGGTAGGGTGGCAAAGGGGATGCAACGGAGAGGACCGGATCTGCTCCATCACCGCCATCCCTGGGCCTAGCGTTGCTTCGCCGGTAGGGCAAAGGAGAGGACAGGCCAGCGGCGACTAGGTTCACCCATGTCGATAGGGAAGGGCGACTAGGGGGGTGTGGTTTGAAGCTGACAAATAATGTTTGCCTTGTGTTAACCTAGAGGCAATAATAAAGTTATTATTTATTTCCTTATTTCATGATAAATGTTTATTATTCATGCTAGAATTGTATTAACCGGAAACATAATACATGTGTGAATACATAGACAAACATAGTGTCGCTAGTATGCCTCTACTTGACTAGCTTGTTGATCAAAGATGGTTGTGTTTCCTAACCATAGACATGAGTTGTCATTTGATTAACGGGATCACATCGTTAGGAGAATGATGTGATTGACTTGACCCATTCCGTTAGCTTAGCACTTGATCGTTTAGTATGTTGCTATTGCTTTCTTCATGACTTATACATGTTCCTATGACTATGAGATTATGCAACTCCTGTTTACCGGAGGAACACTTTGTGTGCTACCAAACGTCACAACGTAACTGGGTGATTATAAAGGAGCTCTACAGGTGTATCCCAAGGTACATGTTGAGTTGGCGTATTTCGAGATTAGGATTTGTCACTCCGATTGTCGGAGAGGTATCTCTGGGCCCTCTCGGTAATGCACATCACTATAAGCCTTGCAAGCAATGTGACTAATGAGTTAGTTGCGGGATGATGCATTACATAACGAGTAAAGAGACTTGCCGGTAACGAGATTGAACTAGGTATTGGATACCGACGATCGAATCTCGGGCAAGTAAACATACCGATGACAAAGGAAACAACGTATGTTGTTATGCGGTTTGACCGATAAAGATCTTCGTAGAATATGTAGGAGCCAATATGAGCATCCAGGTTCCGCTATTGGTTATTGACCGGAAACAGTTCTAGGTCATGTCTACATAGTTCTCGAACCCGTAGGGTCCGCACGCTTAACGTTACGATGACAATTTTATTATGAGTTTATAAGTTTTGATGTACCGAAGGTTGTTCGGAGTCCCGGATGTGATCACAGACATGACGAGGAGTCTTGAAATGGTCGAGACATAAAGATTGATATATTGGAAGCCTATATTTGGATATCGGAAACATTCCGGGTGAAATCGGGATTTTACCGGAGTACCGGGGGTTACCGGAACCCCCCCCCCCCGGGGCTTAATGGGCCTACACGGGCCATGAGGGAGAAGAGGAGAGCCGGACAGGGCAGCCCGCGCGCCCCCTCCCCCTAGTCCGAATAGGACAAGGAAGGGGGGGCGGCGCCCCCCTTTCCTCTTTCCCCTCCCCCCTTTCCTTCTCCACCAAGGCAAGAGGAGGGGGTCCTACTCCCAGTGGGAGTAGGACTCCTCCAGGGGCACCCCTAGGGGGCCGGCCGCACCCCCCCCCCCTCCCTCCTTTATATACGGGGGCAGGGGGCACCTCTAGACACACAAGTTGATCTTCGTGATCGTTCCTTAGCCGTGTGCTGTGCCCCCTCCACCATATTCCACCTCGGTCATATCGTTGCGGTGCTTAGGCGAAGCCCTGCGTCGGTAGAACATCATCATCGTCACCACGCCATCATGCTGATGGAACTCATCCCCGACACCCTGCTGGATCGGAGTCCGGGGATCGTCATCGAGCTGAACGTGTGCTGAACTCGGAGGTGCCGTACGTTCGGTACTTGGATCGGTCGGATCGTGAAGACGTACGACTACATCAACCGCGTTATCATAACGCTTACGGTCTACAAGGGTACATGGACAATATTCTCCCCTCTCGTTGCTATGCATCACCATGATCTTGCGTGTGTGTAGGATTTTTTTTTGAAATTACTACGTTCCCCAATAGTGGCATCCAAGCCTGGTTTTATGCGTAGATGTCATATGCACGAGTAGAACACAAGTGAGTTGTGGGCGATACAAGTCATACTGCTTACCAGCATGTCATACTTTGGTTCAGCAGTATTGTGAGATGAAGCAGCCCGGACCGACATTACGCGTACGCTTACGTGAGACGGGTTTCACCGTTATGAGCACTCGTGCTTAAAGGTGACTGGCGGGTGTCTGTCTCTCTCACTTTAGTTGAACCGAGTGTGGCTACGCCCGGTCCTTGCGAAGGTTAAAACATCACTAACTTGATGAACTATCGTTGTGGTTTTGATGCGTAGGTAAGAACGGTTCTTGCTCAGCCCGTAGCAGCCACGTAAAATTTGCAACAACAAAGTAGAGGACGTCTAACTTGTTTTTGCAGGGCATGTTGTGATGTGATATGGTCAAGATGTGATGCTATATTTTATTGTATGAGATGATCATGTTTTGTAACCGAAGTTATCGGCAACTGGCAGGAGCCATATGGTTGTCGCTTTATTGTATGAAATGCAGATGCCCTGTAATTGCTTTACTTTATCACTAAGCGGTAGCGATAGTCGTAGAAGCAATAGATGGCGTAACGACAACGATGCTACGATGGAGATCAAGGTGTCGCGCCGGTGACGATGGTGATCACGACGGTGCTTCGGAGATGGAGATCACAAGCACAAGATGATGATGGCCATATCATATCACTTATATTGATTGCATGTGATGTTTATCCTTTATGCATCTTATCTTGCTTTGATTGACGGTAGCATTTTAAGATGATCTCTCACTAAAATTATCAAGAAGTGTTCTCCCTGAGTATGCACCGTTGCGAAAGTTCTTCGTGCTAAGACACCACGTGATGATCGGGTGTGATAGGCTCTACGTTCAAATACAACGGGTGCAAAACAGTTGCACACGCAGAATACTCAGGTTAAACTTGACGAGCCTAGCATATACAGATTGTTGGGGAACGTTGCAGAAAATTAAAATTTTTCCTACGGTTTCACCAAGATCCATCTATGAGTTCATCTAAGCAACGAGTCATGGGAGAGAGTTTGCATCTACATACCACTTGTAGATTGCATGCGGAAGCTTGCAAGGTGATGATGTAGTCGTACTCGACGTGATTCGAATCACCGATGACCAAGTGCTGAACGGACAGCACCTCGCGTTCAACACACGTGCACGGACGGAGGCGTCTCCTCCTTCTTGATCCAGCAAGGGGAAGGAGAGGTTGAGGAAGCTCGCTCAACGGCAGCCTGACGGCGCGGTGGTGTTGGTGCAGCGATACTCGGCAGAGGCTTCGCCAAGCGCTTACGGAGGAGGAGGTGTTGGGGAGGGAGGGCGGCGCTTGGAGATGGGTACAGCAGCCCCTCCTCCCCCTTTACATAGGCCCCAGGCGCCCGCCCTGAGATCCAATCTCCAAGGGGCGGCGGCAAGGGGGTGGAGTGCCCCCAAGCCAGGTGGGCCCCCACCCCTAGGGTTTCAACCCTAGGCGCGAGGTGGGCCTAGGGGCGCACCAGCCCACTATGGGCTGGTTCCTCCCACTTCAGCCCATGGGGCCCTTGGACGGTGGCCCCACCAGTGAACCCCGGACCCTTCCGGTGGTCCCAGACATTACCAGAGACCCGAAACTTTCCGATGGCGAAATACCACTTCCTATATATTATTCTTTACCTCCGGACCATTCCAAACTCCCGACGTCCGGATCTCATCCGGACTCGAACAACATTCGGTAGTCACATAGTAGTCTTCCTACTAACCCTAGCGTCACCGAACCTTAAGTGTGTAGACCCTACGGGTTCGGAGACACGCAGACATGACCGAGACGACTCTCGGGCAATAACCAACAGCGGATCTGGATACCCATGTTGGCTCCCACATGCTCCTCGATGATTTCATCGGTTGAACCACGATGTCGAGGATTCGATCAAACCCTGTATGCAATTCCTTTGTCAATCGATGCGTTACTTGCCCGAGACTCGATCGTCGGTATCCCAATACCTTGTTCAGTCTCGTTACGGCAAGTCACTTTACTCGCATCAGTAATGCATGATCCGTGGCCAACACCTTGGTCACCTTGAGCTCATTATGATGATGCATTACCGAGTGGGCCCAGAGATACCTCTCCGTCATACGGAGTGACAAATCCAGCTCGATCCGTGTCAACCCAACAGATACTTTCGGAGATACCTGTGTTGCACCTTTATAGTCACCCGTTATGTTGTGACGTTTGATACACCAAAGGCACTCCTACGGTAACCGGAGTTACGATCTCATTGTCGAAGGAAGAGATACTTGACATTGGCAAAGCTCTAGCAAGCGAACTACGATCTTTTATGCTATGCTTAGGATTGGGTCTTGTCCATCACATCATTCTCCTAATGATGTGATCCGTTATCAACGACATCCAATGTCCATAGTCAGAAACCATGACTATCTGTTGATCTGTGAGCTAGTCAACTAGAGGCTCACTAGGGACATTTGTGGTCTAAGTGTTCACCGTGTATTACGATTTCCGGATAATACTGCTTATAGCATGAACAAAAATACAATTATCATGAACATTGAAATATAATAATACTTTTATTATTGCCTCTAGGGCATATTTCCAACAGTCTCCCACTTGCACTAGAGTCACCAATCTAGTTACATTGTGATGAATCGAACACCCATAGAGTTACGGTGTTGATCATGTTTTGCACGCGAGAGAGGTTTAGTCAGCGGATCTGCGACATTCAGATCCGTGTGCACTTTGCAAATCTCTATGTCTCCATCTTGAACATTTTCACGGATGGAGTTGAAATGGCGCTTGATGTGCTGGTCTTCTTGTGAAACCTGGGCTCCTTGGCAAGGGCAATAGCTCCATGTTGTCACGAGAAGAGTTTGATCGGCCCCGACGCATTGGGTATGACTCCTAGGTCGGTGATGAACTCCTTCACCCAAATCGCTTCATGCGCTGCCTCCGAGGCTGCCATGTACTCCGCTTCACACGTAGATCCCGCCACGACGCTCGCTTGCAGCTGCACCAGCTTCTCGCCCCACCATTCAACATATACACGATCCGGTTTGTGACTTAGAGTCATCCAGATCTGAGTCGAAGCTAAGCGTCGGCGTAACCCTTCTACGATGAGCTCTTCGTCTCCTCCATAAACGAGAAACATGTCCTTTGTCCTTTTCGGATACTTCAGATATTCTTGACCGCTGTCCAAAGTGTTCCTTGCCGGGATTACTTTGGTATCTTGCAACCAAACTTACAGCAAGGTTTACATCGGTCAGTACACAGATGACATACATAATAGATCCTATGGCTGAAGCATAGGGGATGACACTCATCTCTTCTTTATCTTTTGCCGTGGTCGGTGACTGAGCCGAGCTCAATCTCACACCTTGTAACATAGGCAAGAACCCCTTCTTGGACTGATCCATTTTGAACCTCTTCAAAATCTTATCAAGGTATGTGCTTTGTGAAAGACCTATGAGGCGTCTCGATCTATATCTATAGATCTTGATGCCTAATATATAAGTAGCTTCTCCAAGGTCCTTCATTGAAAAACACTTGTTCAAGTAGGCCTTAATGCTGTCCAGAAGTTTTGTATCATTTCCCATCAAGAGTATGTCATCTACATATAATATGAGAAATGCTACAGAGCTCCCACTCACTTTCTTGTAAACGCAGGCTTCTCCATAAGTCTACATAAACCCAAACGCTTTGATCATCTCATCAAAGCGAATGTTCCTACTCCGAGATGCTTGCACCAGTCCATAAATGGATCGCTGGAGCTTGCATACTTTGTTAGCGTTATGAGGATCGGCAAAACCTTCCGGCTGCATCATATACAGCTCTTCCTTAAGATGTCCGTTAAGGAATGCCGTTTTGACGTCCATCTGCCATATCTCATAATCATAGTATGCGGCAATTGCTAACATGATTCGGACGGATTTCAGCTTCGCTACGGGAGAGAATGTCTCGTCGTAGTCAATCCCTTGAACTTGTCGATAACCCTTAGCAACAAGTCGAGCTTTATAGATGGTAACATTACCATCTGCGTCCGTCTTCTTCTTAAAAATCCATTTGTTTTCTATCGCTCGCCGATCATCGGGCAAGTCTGTCAAAGTCCATACTTTGTTTTCATACATGGATTCTATCTCGGACTTCATGGCTTCAAGCCATTTGTTGGAATCTGGGCCCGCCATCGCTTCTTCATAGTTCGAAGGTTCATCGTTGTCTAACAACATGATTTCCAGGACAGGGTTGCCGTACCACTCTGGTGCGGAACGTGTCCTTGTAGACCTACAAAGTTCAGTAGCAACTTGATCCGAAGTACCTTGATCATCATCATTGTTTTCCTCTTCAGTTGGCGTGGGCATCACAGGAACGGTTTCCTGCGCTGCACCACTTTACCGTTCGAGAGGTAGTACTTCATCGAGTTCTACTTTCCTCCCTCTTACTTCTTTCGAGAGAAACTCTTTTTCCAGAAAGCATCCGTTCTTGGCAACAAAGATCTTGCCTTTGGATCTTAAGTAGAAGGTATACTCGACAGTTTCCTTAGGGTATCCTATGAATACGCATTTTTCCGACTTGGGTTCGAGCTTTTCAGGTTGAAGTTTCTTGACATAAGCATCGCATCCCCAAACTTTTAGAAACGACAGCTTAGGTTTCTTACCAAACCATAATTCATACGGTGTCGTCTCAACGGATTTAGACGGTGCCCTATTTAAAGTGAATGTAGCTGTCTCTAGAGCGTATCCCCAAAATGATAGCGGTAAATCGGTAAGAGACATCATAGACCGCACCATATCCAATAGAGTGCGATTCGACGTTCGGACACACCGTTTATTTGAGGTGTTCGGTAGCGTGAGTTGTGAAACGATTCCACATTTCCTTAAGTGTGTGCCAAATTCGTGACTTAAATATTCTCCTCCACGATCGATCGTAGGAACTTTATCTTTCATCACGTTGATTCTCTACCTCACTCTGAAATTCCTTGAACTTTTCAAAGGTCTCAGACTTGTGTTTCATTAAGTAGACATACCCATATCTACTTAAGTCATCGGTGAGAGTGAGAACATAACGATATCCTCCATGAGCCTCAACGCTCATTGGACCGCACACATCGGTATGTATGATTTCCAACAAGTTGGTTGCTCGCTCCATTGTTCGAGAACGGAGTCTTGGTCATTTTGCCTAAGAGGCATGGTTCGCATGTGTCAAGCGATTCATAATCAAGAGACTCTAAAGTCCATCAGCATGGAGCTTCTTCATGCGCTTGACACCAATGTGACCAAGGCGGTAGTGCCACAAGTATGTGGGACTATCGTTATCAACTTTACATCTTTTGGCATCCACACTATGAACATGTGTAATATTACGCCGAGATTCATTAAGAATAAACCATTGACCATCGGAGCATGACCATAAAACATATCTCTCATATAAATCGAACAACCATTATTCTCAGACTTAAATGAGTAGCCATCTCGTATCAAACGAGATCCGGATACAATGTTCATGCTCAAACTTGGCACTAAATAACGATTATTAAGGTTCAAAACTAATCCGTGGGTAAATGTAGAGGCAGCGTGTCGACGGCGATCACATCGACTCTGGAACCATTCCCGACGCGCATCGTCACCTCGTCCCTTCGCCATCTCCGTTTATTCCGCAGCTCTTTGTGAGTTAGAAATATGAGCAACGGCACCGTATCAAATACCGGGAGTTACTACAAGTCTTGGTAAGGTACACATCAATTACATGTATATCAAATATACCTTTGGTGTTGCGGCCTTCTTATCCGCTAAGTATTTGGGGCAGTTCCGCTTCGATGACCCTTCCCTTGCAATAAAAGCACTCACCCCGTGCTTGGGTCCATTCTTTGACTTCTTCCCGGCAACAGGTTTACCAGGCGCGGCAACATCTTTGCCGTCCTTCTTGAAGTTCTTATTACCCTTGCCCTTCTTGAACTTAGTGGTCTTATTGACCATCAACACTTGATGTTCCTTCTTGATTTCAGCCTCTGCTGACTTCAGCATCGAGAACACTTCAGGAATGGTCTTTTCCATCCCCTGCATGTTGTAGTTCATCACAAAGCTCTAGCTTGGTGGGAGCGACTGGAGGATTCTGTCAATGACCGCCTCATCTGGGAGGTTAATGTTCAACTGGGTCATACGATTGTGCAACCCAGACATCTTCAGGATGTGCTCACTGACAGAACTGTTTTCCTCCATCTTACAACTGTAGAACTTGTCGGAGACATCATATCTCTCGACCCGGGCATGAGCTTGGAAAACTAGTTTCAGCTCTTCGAACATCTCATATGCTCCGTGGTGCTCAAAACGCTTTTGGAGCACCGGTTCTAAGCTGTAAAGCATGCCGCACTGAACGAGGGAGTAATCATCAGCACGAGATTGCCAAGCGTTCATAACGTCTTGGTTCTCTGGGACGGGAGCGTCACCTAGCGGTTCGTCTAGGACATATTGCTTCCTGGCAGCTATGAGGATGATCCTCAGGTTCCGGACCCAGTCCGTATAGTTGCTGCCATCATCTTTCAGCTTGGTTTTCTCTAGGAACGCGTTGAAGTTCATGGTGACATTAGCGTTGGCCATTGATCTACAAGACATATTTGCAAAGGTTTTAGACTAAGTTCATGATAATAAAGTTCTAATCAAATTATGAACTCCCACTTAGATTAGACATCCCTCTAGTCATCTAAGTGTTACACGATCCGAGTCGACTAGCCCGTGTCCGATCATCACGTGAGACGGACTAGTCATCGTCGGTGAACATCTTCATGTTGATCGTATCTTCCATACGACTCATGTTCGACCTTTCGGTCTCCGTGTTCCGGGGCCATGTCTGCACATGCTAGGCTCGTCAAGTTAACCCTAAGTGTTTTCGCTGTGTAAAACTGTCTTACACCCGTTGTATGTGAACGTAAGAATCCATCACACCCGATCATCACGTGGTGCTTAGAAGCGACGAACTGTAGCAACGGTGCACGCTTAGGGAGAACACTTCTTGAAATTTTGTAAGGGATCATCTTATTTACTACCGTCGTCCTAAGTAAACAAGATGCATAAACATAATAAACATCACATGCAATTATATAGTTGTGACATGATATGGCCAATATCATAAAGCTCCATTGATCTCCATCTTCGGGCTCCATGATCATCTTGTCACCGGCTTGACACCATGATCTCCATCATCATGATTTCCATCATTGTGTCTTCATGAAGTTGTCACGCCAACGACTACTTCTACTTCTATGACTAACGTTTAGCAATAAAGTAAAGTAGTTTACATGGCGTTATTCAATGACACGCAGGTCATACAAAAATAAAGACAACTCCTATGGCTCCTGCCGGTTGTCATACTCATCGACATGCAAGTCGTGAATCCTATTACAAGAACATGATCGCATACATCACAATTCATCATTCATCACAACTTCTGGCCATATCACATCACATGATCAATCGCTGCAAAAACAAGTTAGACGTCCTCTAATTGTTGTTATGCATCTTTTACGTGGCTGCGATTGGGTTCTAGCAAGAACGTTTTCTTACCTACGAAACACCACAACGTGATTTTGTCAACTTCTATTTACCCTTCATAAGGGCCCTGTTCATCGAATCCTCTCCAACTAAAGTGGGAGAGACAGACACCCGCCAGCCACCTTATGCAACTAGTGCATGTCAGTCGGTGGAACCGGTCTCACGTAAGCGTCACGTAAGGTTGGTCCGGCCGCTTCATCCCACAATACCGTTGAGCAAGAAAAGACTAGTAGAGGCAAGTAAGTTGACAAGATCAACGCCCACAACAAATTGTGTTCTACTCGTGCATTAGAGAACTACGCATAGACCTAGCTCATGATGCCACTGTTGGGGAACGTTGCAGAAAATTAAAATTTTTCCTACGGTTTCACCAAGATCCATCTATGAGTTCATCTAAGCAACGAGTCATGGGAGAGAGTTTGCATCTACATACCACTTGTAGATTGCGTGCGGAAGCTTGCAAGGTGATGATGTAGTCGTACTCGACGTGATTCGAATCACCGATGACCAAGTGCTGAACGGACAACACCTCCGCGTTCAACACACGTACGGGACGGGAGACGTCTCCTCCTTCTTGATCCAGCAAGGGGGAAGGAGAGGTTGAGGAAGCTCGCTCCAACGGCAGCACGACGGCGTGGTGGTGTTGGTGCAGCAGTACTCCGACAGGGCTTCGCCAAGCGCTTACGGAGGAGGAGAGGTGTTGGGGAGGGGAGGGGCTGCGCCTTGGAGATGGGTACAGCAGCCCCCTCCCTCCCCCCCTTTATATAGGCCCCAAGGGGGGGCGGCGGCCAAGGGGGTGGAGTGCCCCCCAAGCCAAGTGGGCCCCCCACCCCTAGGGTTTCAACCCTAGGCGCAGGGGGTGGGCCTAGGGGGGGCGCACCAGCCCACTATGGGCTGGTTCCCCTCCCACTTCAGCCCATGGGGCCCTTCGGGACGGGTGGCCCCACCCGGTGGACCCTCGGGACCCTTCCGGTGGTCCCGGTACATTACCGGGAGACCCCGAAACTTTCCCGATGGCCGAAATACCACTTCCTATATATTATTCTTTACCTCCGGACCATTCCGAAACTCCTCGTGATGTCCGGGATCTCATCCGGGACTCCGAACAACATTCGGTAGCCACATACTAGTCTTCCTACTAACCCTAGCGTCACCGAACCTTAAGTGTGTAGACCCTACGGGTTCGGGAGACACGCAGACATGACTGAGACGACTCTCGGGCCATAACCAACAGCGGGATCTGGATACCCATGTTGGCTCCACATGCTCCTCGATGATTTCATCGGTTGAACCACGATGTCGAGGATTCGATCAAACCTCATATGCAATTCCCTTTGTCAATCGATGCGTTACTTGCCCGAGACTCGATCGTTGGTATCCCAATACCTTGTTCAGTCTCGTTACGCAAGTCACTTTACTCGTCCGTAATGCATGATCCGTGTCCAACACCTTGGTCACCTTGAGCTCATTATGATGATGCATTACCGAGTGGGCCCAGAGATACCTCTCCGTCATACGGAGTGACAAATCCATCTCGATCCGTGTCAACCCAAGATACTTTCGGAGATACCTGTAATGCACCTTTATAGTCACCCAGTTATGTTGTGACGTTTGATACACCCAAGGCACTCCTACGGTAACCGGGAGTTACACGATCTCATGGTCGAAGGAAGAGATACTTGACATTGGCAAAGCTCTAGCAAACGAACTACACGATCTTTTATGCTATGCTTAGGATTGGGTCTTGTCCATCACATCATTCTCCTAATGATGTGATCCGTTATCAACGACATCCAATGTCCATAGTCAGAAACCATGACTATCTGTTGATCTGTGAGCTAGTCAACTAGAGGCTCACTAGGGACATTTGTGGTCTAAGTGTTCACACGTGTATTACGATTTCCGGATAATACAGTTATAGCATGAACAAAAAGACAATTATCATGAACATTGAAATATAATAATACTTTTATTATTGCCTCTAGGGCATATTTCCAACACAGATATGGCCTCGGAACACGGAGACCGAAAGGTCGAGCGTGAATCATATAGTAGATATGATCAACATAGTGATGTTCACCATTAAAAACCACTCCATCTCACGTGATGATCGGACATGGTTTAGTTGATTTGGATCACGTGATCACTTAGATGACTAGAGAGATGTCTGTCTAAGTGGGAGTTCTTAAGTAAGATGATTAACTGAACTTAAATATATCATGAACTTAGTCCTAGTTTAAAATTATGTTGTAGATCAATAGCTCGCGTTGTTGCTTTCATATGTTTATTTTGATATGTTCCTAGAGAAAATTGTGTTGAAAGATGTTAGTAGCAATGATAGGGATTGGATCTATGATCTAAGGTTTATCCTCATTGCTGCACAGAAGAATTATGTCCTTAATGCACCGCTAGGTGACAGAACTATTGCAAGAGCAGATGCAGACGTTATGAACATTTGGCTAGCTCAAAATGATGACTACTTGATAGTTTAGTGCACCATGCTTGAACGGCTTAGAATCGGGACTTCAAAGACGTTTTGAACGTCATGAACCATATGAGATGTTCCAGGAGTTGAAGTTAATATTTCCAGCAAATACCCGAGTTGAGAGATATGAAGTCTCCAACAAGTTCTATAGCTAAAAGACGGAGGAGAATCGCTCAACTAGTGAGCATGTGCTCAGATTGTCTGGGTACTTCAATCGCTTGAATCAAGTGGGAGTTAATCTTCCAGATAAGATAGTGATTGACAGAATTCTCTAGTCACCATGACTAAGTTACTAGAACTTTGTGATGAACTATAATATGCAAGGGACGACGAAAACGATTCTCGAGCCCTTCGTGATGTTGAAATCAACGAAGGTAGAAATCAAGAGAGTGCATCAAGTGTTGATGATTGACAAGATCGCTAGTTTCAATAAAAGGGCAAAGGGAAAGAAAGGGAACTTCAAGTAGAACGGCAAGCAAGTTGTCACTCCCGCGAAGAAGCCCAAAGCTGGACCAAAGCCTGAAACGAAGTGCTTCTACTTCAAAGGAAATGGTCACTGGAAGTTGAAATGCCCTGAATATTTGGTGGATAAGAAGGATGGCAAAGTGAATAAGGGTATATTTGATATACATGTTATTAATGTGTGCCTTACTAGTATTTATAGTAGCCCTTGAGTATTTGATACTTGTTCGGTTGCTAAGATTAGTAACTCGAAACAGGAGTTACAGAATAGACAGAGACTAGTTGAAAGGGAAGTGACGATGAATGTTGGAAGTAGTTGCAAGATTGATATGATCATCATCACACACTCCCTGTACTTTCGGGATTAGTGTTAAACCTAAATAAATGTTATTTGGCGTTTGCGTTGAGCATGAATATGATTTGATCATGTTTATTGCAATACGGTTATTTATTTAAAGTTAGAGAATAATTGTTGTTCTGTTTACATGAAGAAAACTTCCAATGGTCATACACCCGATAAAATAGTTTGTTGGTTCTCGATCGTAGTGATACACATATTCATAATATTGATGCCAAAAGATGCAAAGTTAATAATGATAGTGCAACATATTTGTGGCACTGCCGTTTAGGTCATATCGGTGTAAAGCGTATGAAGAAACTCCATAAAAGATGGATTTTCGGAATCACTTGGTTATGAATCATTTGATGCTTGCGAACCGTGCCTTTTGGGCAAGATGACTAAAACTCCGTTCTCCGGAACAATGGAACGAGCTACTGACTTATTGGATATAATACATACCGATGTATGCGATCCAATGAGTGTTGATGCTCGTGGCAAGTATCATTATTTTCTGACCTTCACAAGATGATTTGAGCAGATATAGGTATATCTACTTGATGAAACATAAGTCTGAAATAGTTGAAAGGTTCAAAGAATTTCAGAGTGAAGTGGAGAATCATTGTAACAAGAAAATAAAGTTTCTACGATCTGATTGTGGAGGAGAATATTTGAGTTACGAGTTTGGCCTTCATATAAAACAATGTGAAATAGTTTCGCAACTCACGCCACCTGGAACACCACAATGTAATGGTGTGTCCGATCGTCGTAATCATACTTTACTAGATATGGTGCGATCTATGATGTCTCTTATCGGTTTACCACTATTGTTTTGGGGTTATGCATTAGAGACAGCTGCATTCACATTTAATAGGGCACCATCTAAATCCGTTGAGATGACACCGTATGAACTATGGTTTAGCAATAAATCTAAGCTGTCGTTTCTTAAAGTTTGGAGTTGCGATGCTTATATGAAAAAGGTTTTCAACCTGATAAGCTCGAACCTAAATCGGAGAAGTGCGTCTTCATAGAATACCCAAAGGAAACTGTTGGGTACACCTTCTATCACAGATCCAAAGGCAAAACATTCGTTGCTAAGAATGGATCCTTTCTAGAGAAGGAGTTTCTCTCAAAAGAAGTGAGTGGGAGGAAAGTAGAACTTGATGAGGTAACTGTACCTGCTTCCTTATTGGAAAGTAGTTCATCACAAGAACCGGTTCCTGTGACAACTACACCAATCAGTGAGGAAGTTAATGATACTGATCATGAAACTTCAGATCAAGTTATTACAGAAACTCGTAGGTCTTCCAAAGTACAGTCCGCACCAGAGTGGTACGGTAATCCTATTCTGGAAGTCATGTTACTAGACCATGATGAACCTATGAACTATGAGAAAGCGATGATGAGCCCAGATTCCGCGAAATGGCTTCAGGCCATGAAATCTGAGATGGGATCCATGTATGAGAACAAAGTGTGGACTTTGGTGGAGTTGCCCGTTGATCGGCAAGCCATATTGTATAAATGGATCTTCAAGAGGAAGACAGATGCTGATAGTAGTGTTACTATCTACAAAGCTCGACTTGTCGCAAAAGGGTTTTCGACAAGTTCAAGGTGTTGACTACAATGAGATTTTCTCAACTGTAACGATGCTTAAGTTTGTCTGAATCATGTTAGTAATTGCCAAATTTTATGAAATCTGGCAAATGGATGTCAAAACTGCATTCCTTAATGGTTTTCTTAAAAGAAGAGTTGTATATAATGCAACCAGAAGGTTTTGTCAATCCTAAAGGTGCTAACAAAATGTGCAAGCTCCAGCGATCCATCCATGGACTGGTGCAAGCATCTCGGAGTTGGAATATACGCTTTGATAAGTTGATCAAAGCATATAGTTTTATACAGACTTATGGTGAAGCCTATATTTACAATAAAGTGAGTGGGAGCACTACAGCCTTTTTGATTAGTATATGTGAGTGACAGATTGTCGATCAGAAATGATGTAGAATTCTTCTGGAAAGCATAAAGGAGTGTTTGAAAGGAGTTCTTTAAAAGAAAGACCTCAGTAAAGCTACTTACATATTGAGCATCAAAATCTATTGAGATAGAACAAGACGCTTGATAAGTTTTTCAATAAGTACATACCTTGTCAAGATTTTGAAGTAGTTCAAAATGGAACAGTCAAAGAAAGACTTCTTGCCTGTGTTGCAAAGGTGTTAAATTGAGTAAGACTCAAATCCCGACCATAGCAGAAAATAGAAAAGAGAATGAAAGTCATTCCCTATGCCTCATTCATAGGTTCTATAAAGTATGCTATGCTATGTACCAGACCTATTGTATACCTTGCTTTGAATTTGGCAATGGAGTACAATAGTGATATAGGAGTAGATCACTATACATTGGTCAAGAATATTCTTAGTGAGGACTCACTACAAGAAATATGTCAACTTGTGACCTTGACTATTGGTCACTGAAAGGTCATGGTTTTTCATTTGCGACCTTTTTGTGACCAAAAAGAGAAGGTCAAAAGCTGGCGGTCGTAAACTGACTACAGCGACCTTTCTTCTGGAATGGTCGAAGACGTTTATGACCAAGATATGTCCACTGTGGCGTTTTGGTCACCAGCAACCTCCCCAGGCCACGTAGGCATCCAGCGTGGCAAGCTTATGTGGCACAAGATTCAGCCCGGTCCAATTCGGTTTTCTACATGGGCCTAGCCCATTAATTCAGCCCATTTAGTATATTTATTCTTGTTAATTCTGTTCAGCTACATGGGCCAAGCCCAACTGGTGAGCCCATAAATTTTTATGCACGTTTGGCCTTTCAAGAATATATATACAATTTTGTGCAGCCCATTTCTGGTTTACATTCGGCCTTTTTATACATTCAAATATTAATTCAATCCTGGAGTTGGTCCAATACTTTTTTCAGCCCATTCACATATTCATACATATGATCCACCTTTTCGACAAATTTTGCAAATAATTTCATATTTCAGCACTAACTATGTTTACATCACAGGCCATAAAGCCCTACAGAATAGTATCACTTGTTCCTATACAAAACTATCAAATGATACATACAACAAAACAGAATACTGAAAAATTTAGTTCAACAAAGATATGTTTTCTTCCTCTTCCATCTTCCGTAACACACACACTGTGAAATTAAAGATGCCACAACAAAATGGAAGGATCAGCCACTAGAAGCATATTGAATACAAGGAAACAATCAAACTAAAGAAATGAAAGGTACATACTTGTGAAAAATTTGAGAGCACGAATATTTTTATATTACCATAACAAACAGAAATGTAATCTGATTGCACAAGACACATGGCATGTAATATTCAGAATCCAGGCATGTCAAATTTTAAGCACCAGCAGAACAGATCTAATAAACCAGACCATAATCAGCATGCATCAGGATTTATGGTTCTAGCAAAACAGTAAGGATACGGAGATACACGCATCAAGCATACCAGCTACTACAATAAGAGGTCCAGATGCTCCAGGAACTATAGGGAGAATGCACCCCGGCAATCGTGCAGTAGCTAGGGATTGAGGAGGATGAGCTTGCTCCCATTGTACCTGGATGGTAGACAAGAAAACAAGTTATGGCAGCAGAAGCATCATGCTATATCCATTGTACCAGGGTCATATTTAGGTACACAATTAGCTAATATTTTGATAAAAAGTACTCAGTAGCTACAATGTATAGGTTACACGTATGAATGAAAGATTCAGCAAAGGCGTGTTGAAAAACAGTGAAAACAATGGTATCCGGTATACCGCCATGCATGAGTACTTATTAATATTTATATTCATCATCACAGCAACCTATAACCACCTATGCTCATTGTTGCAAATCAATGCATAGTTACAAAAAATAAACCTATGTATTTGAAACCAGAATAGATTTATCACTCAAATCCGAATTCATTGGTTTCTCCTCCAAACTATTGAAATCTCAGGCCTCTAATTCGCTAGTTTCTTGGGCAACAAACATCATTGCAAATTTGCAATGCAGCATAGATAAACCAAATGTAACATCAGAAACAACAAGGTAGAATCATCTAGACCACATGTTTACCAGCAAAAAAATCTAGAACACATGTTCAACCGAAATGCACTACTCCATTCTCATAATATTAACATAGAGGAACTGCGTCTATTAGATGATCTCCACAAGGACCAAGCATCCACATCTGCACAAACAAAGACGCCAAGCATGCAGAGAAAAAGAGCTCGAGCAGTAGCAAATAAACATTGATGGATTACCCACCGTGCATAGACCAATCAGCAACAGCAGCAACAGTAGGTAGTAGAAGTAGAAGAGGGAGGGCGCTATCGTGCACAGGGCCACGACCAGGAGTCGGGGAGGTCGGGGCCGTAGTCGGTGAAGAGGCCATTATCCTCCTTGTGGTGCATGCCGTTGCCGTTAGAGTCAGGCATTTTGGGAACTCCTATAAATGAGATGGAAAACAGATTAGTCATAAGTAAACAATCACTGTTTGCGTCAGTACATTGACACTTGCAAGTAATACATCATTCACTTAAAACAAGTAAGGTCAAATAGATACATGACATGACACAGGAGGCAGATGTTGCCAGTCAAAGATGGCACTTGTATAGACCTTTAAAAAAACCATACAAGTCAGTGATGCTCCAACACAACACTCATGGACTAAAATAACAAGATACAAAGATGCTGCCAGACAAAGATGGCATTTGAATAGACCTTGAAAAAAACATACAAGTCAGGGATGCATATTGTTTTTACTAATATATTATAATTGTCTACTCTGGAGTTGCAGCATTACTTCAGAACATGCTACACTCTTAGGTATGTTAAGCAGTGCCTATTTATCTGAACTTAGTGTTGATAGAAAGTGTCTGCTGAATTCCATAGGGCAACATATGAAGTGAGGAGATTTATTCCTCATGACACTACATGTAGATATCAAGAACACAAACTAATAAGTATATATGCATGTTTAGGATGGAGCATACGGAACAAGAAGAATTTTCATTGTATTTAAGAAAAGGTTAGGACTGTAGTATTATAATCCATAGTATGCACAAAATTGATCTTTTCATAGTACTACATTCATTGTTGTCATTAGCATAAAAAACTATAGTATTGAAATGCTTGGTTTTTTCAGAAACTTTGCTTGCAATAGTCAAAGTAATTGTCATGTCAAATCTGTTCAACAAAATTGATAATCTAGAAGTCCATCATCTGATGACTCGAAATACCTAGAGACAGAAAATTTAATCACCACTTTAGAGACCAGGACTCACTCATCAAGAAAACACCTTATTTATGCAACAGATCGTACATAGTCCCATGTCTGTCATTTAACCACCACAGATTGTTCATACTTGAAATTTTAAGGATACACATCCATACTTAGATCTCCCTCTACATCACCACTAGGACTTGCATTAACTTGACCACTAGTAACTAAAATCCATAGTAATTGGCAAGAATTGCATCAAGCCAAACTTACAGAGCTAGTACTGCTTGTTGGTCTTCTCGGCGACATGCCCAGCAATTGCAGTCGTGGCGTCTTGGTCAGTCTCAGCGACATGCCCAACACTTGGCTCCGACACCGCTCGACGCCGCCCGACGACGTCTGGGCGACCACAGTCGAAACCTGCTCGACTTGCTGGCCATCGCTGATTCGCTCCCCCACCCGCTGCTCCGCCTGCAGGTATATATACCAATAAAATGAGGTAAAATGAGAACCAACAGAGCACTTTCTGTATTACCAGAACAAAACTGAAATTCAAACAATAACATGGACCTTGGTATGGAAACAATTCTGTAGGTATATACCAATAAAATGAGGTGAAATGAGAACCAATGGCACAATGTCCAAAAAAGGCCAGCAGGATGAAGCTATAGCTAGCTAGCTATGCACCATCGGTATCTATATGGCCAGCTCAGAAGCATTACACGACTAACATAAGGAGCGACCCAACAGTTGTTGTGCTACCACAAAAAAATTGGGATTCAAACCTAACGTAGCCCTTGTATCGAAATAAAAACGCTAGCAGAGTGATGCTTGCTGCTTGATCCTTGTTACTACATGGCCATTCGGTGTCATCGCCCACAAATAAAAACTTGAAGCCAACTAGTGAGCTATAACCAGATCACAATACATACATACATACATACATTCAAGAAAGATCACATCACAATGAACTTTCTGGCTGGATCAGAGCATACATCCATTTATCAACTACTCCTAGTTATCATTCTCGAAGACAGAGGACAAATCTGAGGTGGGTAAATGACTTGCCTGTCGATGGGGTCTGCTGGCTCATGGTGGAGCTGGCTGGAGGCGTTGGTGGCGCCGTGCAAACAAGCAGAGGGACGTGTCGGCGGCTCCGTGCAGACGAGCAGAGGAACGCGTCGGTGTGGTTCATCCTGTCATCTGCCTCTCAGCTCCCTCTACAACAGGGAAAGGATGGATGGCGGCCCGCGTCGAGAGGAGAGATGCAGCATGCGTCGGCGGAAGGGTGGCAGCAGCGCGTGTTGGGATGGACGGTGGCGGCCGCGTGGGTGGGAGAGGTGGAAGTGGGGTGGTGGCGGCGGCTTGATCTGTGAGGGGAGGGGCAGGGCCCAGTGGCGATCTGGAGGGAAGGGAGATGAGTGGCGGCGGTGATGTGGAGATCCGGACCGGAGACGAGGTGGTGGCACACCGCGGGGGTATGGTGCTCCTGTCGGCTCGGAACCTCGCCACCCCGTAGGAGAAGGTCGCGCCGTCAGGCATGGGGAAGAGGGACGCCGTGTCAAGCAGCGCCGGCTGCGAGACTCCTGGGTCGGCCATGGCAGCAGGGGCGGATCTGTATGGCGGTGGGCAGCAGGGGCACGATGTGGGGAGCGAGCTGGGATCAAAGCAGGGGTGGATCTGGATCAGGGAGAAATGGCGCCATGGGTGGTGGCTGGGTCAGAGATCAGGGAGAAGGAGAGAGAGGGAGATGGAGATGGAGGTGGCGGCAGCAAGGGGTCGAGCTCCGCCGAAGGGAGGTGGCCGACGCGCGCAGGAGGGAAGGAGGAGAGGGGAGGCGACGGGGTTCGCCATGGGAGGGAGCGGGGAGGGGAGGGGAGGCATGCGAGGGCCGGAGAGCGAGGGGAGAAAGAAAGGAGGCGGGGGGTGGATGGAAAATGTACACGAGGACTAGGGTTTTGGCTTAGATGGGCTTGGGGCGAGGACTGCCGTTGGATCCGCAAGAATCCGACGGTGTTCCATCCACGATCCGCGTGAAACGCCCACGAACCAATCAAAATGCAGTACACGCGTACGATGTCGTGACCATCTAAATTGGTCGTAGTTAACTACAAAATTGGTCGTAGTTAACTAAAAATTCATTTTATATTTTTTGAGTGTCCAAAATGATTTCTTTTGTGAAGGACCTACCATATATTTGTTACAAATTTGGACCAAATTAATTTTTAAAATATTAGGACATATTTAATGCACTATTGACTAAATAGTTGGGTGTCAAAAGATTCGATCCACCTTTGGACAAAAAACAAATTTCCACCGATTCAGCTGGAAGCGGGTCAAATTTGAACTGTAGGTGCCTCATAGTTTGCTATTTATTTTTTCCAAAAATCACTTCTAGGTACATAAGTACCTATTTAATCAGAGAAACACCAAAAAAATTCCAAGATTCAACCACTAGCTAGGAACGGTCATTCCCGCCGTTTTGACCGCATTTTGAAACAGGCATAAAAAATTCAAAAAAAATCAGAAAATTGGGAAACGTTCGCATTGTGTCATTATATGTGGCAAAGTTCCCAGGAAAAATAACAAACTTGTAATACGGCAATTATTTTAAAAAAGTGTTCTCAGAAACGAGCTATCACGTGTGGAGATCAATGGCTTTTCAAGCCAAATGATCAATCTTATGGCCACATTCATGGCATAGTTTGTTCAGATGATCTCATATTGTGCACAAGGGTGCATATTGGAATGGCAAACAATGTTGCCTAAGGAATTTTTCATTTTCTTTAGACGAAAAAACCATTTTCCATTTTTCGAGTGCCCAAAAGGATGTTTTTTTGTGAAGGACCTCCCAAATCTTTGTTGCAAAATTGTACCAAATCATTTTTCTAAAATACTAGGCCATATTTAATGCACAATTGACAAAATGGTTGAGCGTAAAAAGTTTTGATCCACCTCTGGTGAAAAAGACAAATTCCTGCCGATTCAGTTGGAAGCGGGTCAAATTTGAACTGCAGGTGCCTCATAGTTTGCTATTTATTTTTTTCCAAAAATCATTTCTAGGTACATAAGTACCTATTTAATCTAAGAAACACCAAAAATATTCTAAGATTCAACCACTAGCTAGGAACGGTCATTCCCACCTTTTGACCGCATTTTGAACCGGGCATAAAAAATAAAAAAAAATAAAAAAATTGGGAAACCTTCTCATTGTGTCATTATATGTGACCAAGTTTCCAGGAAAAATAATAAACTTGTAATACAAAAATTATTTTTAAAAAGTGTTCTCAGAAATGAGCTATCACGCGTGAAGATTCATGGCTTTCAAGCCAAATGATCAATCTTATGGCCCCATTCATGGCATAGTTTGTTCAAATGATCTCATATTGTGCACGAGGGCGCATCTTGGAATTCCAAACAATGTTGCCTAAGGAAGTTTTCATTTTCTTTACACGGAAAATTTATTTTTCATTTTCCGAGTGCCCAAAAGGGTTTTTTTTTGTGAAGGACCTACCAAATAATTGTTGCAAAATTGGACCAAATCATTTAAATAAAATACTAGGCCATATTTAATGCACAATTGACCAAATGGTTGGGTGAAAAAAGTTTTGATCCACCTCTGGTGAAAAAGACAAATTGCCGTCGATTCAGTTGGAAACGGGTCAAATTTGAACTGTAGCTGCCTCATAGTTTGCTCTTTATTTTTTCCAAAAATCATTTCTAGGTACATAAGTATCTATTTAATCATAGAAACACCAAAAAAATTCCAAGATTCAATCACTAGCTAGGAACGGTCAAGCCCGCCGTTTTGACCACATTTTTAAACGGGCATAAAAAAATCAAAAAAAATTGGAAAACCTTCGCATTGTGTCATTATATGTGACCAAGTTTCCAGGAAAAATAATAAAATTGTAATACATAAATTATTTTAAAAAAGTCTTCTCGGAAATGAGCTATCATGCGTGAAGATTCATGGCTTTCAAGCCAAATGATCAATCTTATGGCCACATTCATGGCATAGTTTGTTCAAATGATCTCATATTGTGCACGAGGGTGCATCTTGGAATTCAAAACAATGTTGCCTAAGGAAGTTTTCATTTTCTTTGCATGGAAAATTCATTTTTCATTTTCCGAGTGCCCAAAAAGAGGTTTTTTTTGTGAAGGAACTACCAAATAATTGTTGCAAAATTGAACCTAATCAATTTTATAAAATACTAGGCCATATATAATTCACAATTGACAAAATGGTTGGGTGTCAAATTTTTTGATCCACCTCTGGCGAAAAAGACAAATTCTCGTCGATTCAGCTGGAAGCGGGTCAAATTTGAACTGCAGCTGCCTCATAGTTTGCTCTTTATTTTTTCCAAAAATCATTTCTAGGTAAATAAGTATCTATTTAATCAGAAATACATGGTTTGATGTAGAGGCATCGAGGTTTGGATGGTGGCCGAGGGCCCCAACTCTAGAGCGCGTGGCTCAAGCATGCCGCAAGCGGTCACCGCGTGACCGTGGCGTTGCCATGTGTTCTGGGCGGACTAGGCATGTCTAGTGGGTTGGGCACTCCCTAGGTAGGTGCTAGGAAGAAAATCACAACATAAGATTCTCACGAGGAGACCGATCGATGCTCAAACATGAATAAGCAACCAAGTGTTTGATTTGCGGTATGGGAAATGCACATGGCTAATGGGCGTGACTTTTGGCTGAGGATGATCAGTTACTAAGAAGACCGTCTTCACAAATTTTCACCTCAAAAGGAGGAGCCTAGGTGGTACTTGCTTTACAAAGTACCACACTGGACATAAATACGAATGTTGAAGCTAGGTTCAAAATAATGAATGGATTGAGCTGACATTTGGTGGAGGATGGTTATTTGGGCATAGGAAAGCACTGTAGAAAATGGATACCATTTGGACATGCCAAAGTTGTACTTCCTTCACAAAGTGTTTGCTCCGAATGTAATAGGAAAATGAATATTTTCAATTATTTTTGAACTAGGCAAGTAATGTTTTTGACATATTTGATGAAGATATGATCCAAAACATTTATGAGAATTTTTTGGGAATTTTTGGAATAACAGAAATATAGGTTGCTTGACAACCTAGGGCAAAAACTGCCACATGGACATGACACATAGGCAAAACTGATGAGATGGCGCCTAGTCATCACAACCCACCACAATCTACAAGGCTATGACCATCTATATTGGTCATTAACAACTAGAAATAAGACAGCGGACTAGCACTGTTTTCTTTGTGACCATTTCGTGTAAGGAAATTACGACCTTTCTGACCAAAATGGTCAGAATGGTTTAGGGTTTGGAGCCCCCCGAACAGCTTTTGACCAATTGGTCTAAAATGGTCATAGATCTATGACCAATTCTTCCAGGGTCACTGACAGAAGGTCACTAGTTGACATATTTCTTGTAGTGACTAAGGATATATTTCTCGATTATGGAGGTGATAAAAGAGCCCGTCGTAAAGAGTTACATCGGTGCAAGCTTTCACACCGATCCAGATGACTCTAAGCCTCAATCTGGATACATATTAAAAGTGGGAGCAATTAACTAGAGTAGCTTCGTGCAGAGCATTGTAGACATAGAATATTTGCAAAATACATACGGCTCTGAATGTGACAGACCTGTTGACTAAAATTCTACATGATCATACCTTAGTACTCTTTGGGTGTTAATCACATAGCAATGTGAACTAGATTATTGACTCTAGTAAACCCTTTGGGTGTTGATCAAATGACGATGTGAACTATGGGTATTAATCACATAGAGATGTGAATGTTGGTGTTAAATCACATGGCGATGTGAACTAGATTATTGACTCTAGTGCATGTGGGAGACTGAAGGAAATATGCCCTAGAGGCAATAATAAAGTTATTATTTATTTCCTTATGTCATGATAAATGTTTATTATTCATGCTAGAATTGTATTAACCGGAAACATAATACATGTGTGAATACATAGACAAACATAGTGTCACTAGTATGCCTCTACTTGACTAGCTTGTTGATCAAAGATGGTTGTGTTTCCTAACCATAGACATGAGTTGTCATTTGATTAATGGGATCACATCATTAGGAGAATGATGTGATTGACTTGACCCATTCTGTTAGCTTAGCACTTGATCGTTTAGTATGTTGCTATTGCATTCTTCATGACTTATACATGTTCCTATGACTATGAGATTATGCAACTCCCGTTTACCGGAGGAACACTTTGTGTGCTACCAAACGTCACAACATAACTGGGTGATTATAAAGGAGCTCTACAGCTGTATCCAAAGGTACATGTTGAGTTGGCGTATTTAGAGATTAGGATTTGTTACTCCGATTGTCGGAGAGGTATCTCTGGGCCCTCTCGGTAATGCACATCACTATAAGCCTTGGAAGCAATGTGACTAATGAGTTAGTTGCGGGATGATGCATTACATAACGAGTAAAGAGACTTGCCGGTAACGAGATTGAACTAGGTATTGGATACCGACGATCGAATCTCGGGCAAGTAAACATACCAATGACAAATGGAACAACGTATATTGTTATGCGGTTTGACTGATAAAGATCTTCGTAGAATATGTAGGAGCCAATATGAGCATCCAGGTTCCGCTATTGGTTATTGATCGGAAACAGTACTAGCTCATGTCTACATAGTTCTCGAACCCGTAGGGTCCGCACGCTTAACGTTACGATGACAGTTTTATTATGAGTTTATAAGTTTTGATGTACCGAAGGTTGTTCGGAGTCCCGGATGTGATCACGGACATGACGAGTAGTCTTGAAATGGTCGAGAGATAAAGATTGATATATTGGAAGCCTATATTTGGATATCGGAAACGTTCCGAGTGAAATCGGGATTTTACCGGAGTACCGGCGGTTACCGGAACCCCCCCGGGGGTTAATGGGCCTACATGGGCCATGAGGGAGCAGAGGAGGGCCGGCCAGGGCAGGCCGCGTGCCCCCTTCCCCCTAGTCCGAATAGGACAAGGAAGGGGGGGGGGGGCCCCCCTTTCCTCTTTCCCCTCCACCCTTTCCTTCTCCACCAAGGCAAGAGGAGGGAGTCCTACTCCCACCGGGAGTAGGACTCCTCCAGGTGCACCCCTAGGGGGCCGGCCGCACCTTCCCCTCCCTCCTTTATATACAGTGGCAGGAGGGCACCTCTAGACACACAAGTTGATCTTCGTGATCGTTCCTTAGCCGTGTGGTGTGGCCCCTCCACCATATTCCACTTCGGTCATTTCGTTGCGGTGCTTAGGCGAAGCCCTGCGTCGGTAGAACATCATCATCGTAACCACGCCGTCATGCTGACGGAACTCATCCCCGACACCTTGCTGGATCGGAGTCCGGGGATCGTCATCGAGCTGAACGTGTGCTGAACTCGGAGGTACCGTACGTTCGGTACTTGGATCGGTCGGATCGTGAAGACGTACGACTACATCAACCGCGTTGTCATAACGCTTCCGCTTACGGTCTAGGAGGGTACGTGGACAACACTCTCTCCTCTTGTTGCTATCCATCACCATGATCTTGCGTGTGCGTAGGATTTTTTTTGAAATTACTACGTTCCCCAACAGTGGCATCCGAGCCTGGTTTTATGCGTAGATGTCATATGCACGAGTAGAACACAAGTGAGTTGTGGGCGATACAAGTCATACTGCTTACCAGCATGTCATACTTTGGTTCAGCGGTATTGTGAAATGAAGCGGCCCGGACCGACATTACGCGTACGTTTACGCGAGATGGGTTTCACCGTTACAAGCACTCATGATTAAAGGTGACTGGCGGGTGTCTGTCTCTCTCACTTTAGTTGAACTGAGTGTGGCTACGCCCGGTCCTTGCGAAGGTTAAAACAACACTAACTTGATGAACTATCATTGTGGTTTTGATGCGTAGGTAAGAACGGTTCTTGCTCAGCCCGTAGCAGCCACGTAAAATTTGCAACAACAAAGTAGAGGACGTCTAACTTGTTTTTGCAGGGCATGTTGTGATGTGATATGGTCAAGACGTGATGCTATATTTTATTGTGTGAGATGATTATGTTTTGTAACCGAAGTTATCAGCAACTGGCAGGAGCCATATGGTTGTTGCTTTATTGTATGAAATGCAAACGCGCCCTGTAATTGCTTTACTTTATCACTAAGAGGTAGCGATAGTCGTAGAAGCAATAGATGGCGTAACGACAACGATGCTACGATGGAGATCAAGGTGTCGCGCCGGTGATGATGGTGATCACGACGGTGCTTTGGAGATTGAGATCACAAGCACAAGATGATGATGGCCATATCATATCACTTATATTGATTGCATGTGATGTTTATCCTTTATGCATCTTATCTTGCTTTGATTGACGGTAGCATTTTAAGATGATCTCTCACTAAAATTATCAAGAAGTGTTCTCCCGAGTATGCACCGTTGAAAGTTCTTCGTCTTTGAGACACCACGTGATGATCGGGTGTGATAGGCTCTACGTTCAAATACAACGGGTGCAAAACAGTTGCACACGCAGAATACTCAGGTTAAACTTGACGAGCCTAGCATATACAGATATGGCCTCGGAACACGGAGACCTAATGGTCAAGCGTGAATCATATAGTAGATATGATCAACATAGTGATGTTCACCATTGAAAACTACTCCATCTCACGTGATGATCGGACATGGTTTAGTTGATTTGGATCACGTGATCACTTAGATGACTAGAGAGATGTCTGTCTAAGTGGGAGTTCTTAAGTAAGATGATTAACTGAACTTAAATTTATCTTGAACTTAGTCCTGGTAGTATTTTGCAAATTATGTTGTAGATCAATAGCTCGCGTTGTTGCTTTCATATGTTTATTTTTGATATGTTCCTAGAGAAAATTGTGTTGAAAGTGAAGGAAATATGCCCTAGAGGCAATAATAAAGTTATTATTTATTTCCTTATTTCATGATAAATGTTTATTATTCATGCTAGAATTGTATTAACCGGAAACATAATACATGTGTGAAGACATAGACAAACATAGTGTCACTAGTATGCCTCTACTTGACTAGCTCGTGAATCAAAGATGGTTAAGTTTCCTAGCCATAGACATGAGTTATCATTTGATTAACGGGATCACATCGTTAGGAGAATGATGTGATTTACATGACCCATTCCGTTAGCCTAGCACTTGATCGTTTAATATATTGCTACTGCTTTCTTCATGACTTATACATGTTCCTGTAATTATGAGATTATGCAACTCCCGTTTACCGGAGGAACACTTTGGGTGCTACCAAAAATCACAACGTAACTGGGTGATTATAAAGGAGTACTATAGGTGTCTCCAAAGGTACATGTTGGGTTGGCGTATTTCGAGATTATGTTTTGTCACTTTGATTGTCGGAGAGGTATCTTTGGGCCCTCTCGGTAATGCACATCACAATAAGCCTTGCAAGCAATGTAGCTAATGAGTTAGTTACGGAATGATGCATTACGTAACGAGTAAAGAGACTTGCCGGTAACTAGATTGAACTAGGTATTGAGATACCGACGATCGAATCTCGGGCAAGTAACATACCGATGACAAAGGGAACAACGTACGTTGTTATGCGGTTTGACCGATAAAGATCTTCGTAGAATATGTAGGAGCCAATATGGGCATCCAGGTTCCGCTATTGGTTATTGACCGAGAATAGTTTTAGGTCATGTCTACATAGTTCTCGAACCCGTAGGGTCCGCACGCTTAATGTTACGATGACAGTTTTATTATGAGTTTATAAGTTTTGATGTATCGAAGGAGTTCGGAGTCCCGGATGAGATCGGCGACATGACAAGGAGTCTCGAAATGGTCGAGACATAAAGATCGATATATTGGACGACTATATTCGGAGTTCGTAAAGGTTCCGAGTCATTCGGGTATTTTTCGGAGTACCGGAGAGTTACGGGAATTTGCCGGGGAGTATATGGGCCTTATTGGGCCATACGGGAATAGAGGAGAGAGGGCGAAGGAAGGAGGGCGCAGCCCCTCTGTCCGAATTGGACAAGGGTGCAGCCCCTTTCCTTCCTCCTCTCCCCTCTTTCCTTCTCTCCTACTCCAACAAGGAAGGGGGGAGTCCTACTCCCGGTGGGAGGAGGACTCCTCCTGGCGCGCCCCTCCTGGCCGGCCGAACCCCTCCCCCTGGCTCCTTTATATACGGGGGCAGGGGGGCACCTCTAGGCACAACAACACAAGTTGATCTACGGATCGTTCCTTAGCCGTGTGCGGTGCCCCCCTCCACCATATTCCACCTCGGTCATATCGTCGCGGAGTTTAGGCGAAGCCCTGCGCCGGTAGAACATCATCATCGTCACCACGCCGTCGTGCTGACGGAACTCATCCCCGACGCTTTGCTGGATCGTAGCCCGGGGATCGTCATCGAGCTGAACGTGTGCTGAACTCGGAGGTGCCGTACGTTCGGTACTTGGATCGGTCGGATCGTGAAGACGTACGACTACATCAACCGCATTGTCATAACGCTTCCGCTTACGGTCTACGAGGGTACGTGGACAACACTCTCCCCTCTCGTTGCTATACCATCACCATGATCTTGCGTGTGTGTAGGATTTTTTTTGAAATTACTACGTTCCCCAACAGAAAGATGTTAGTAGCAATGATAGGGATTGGATCTGTGATCTGAGGTTTATCCTCATTGCTGCACAGAAGAATTATGTCCTTAATGCACCGCTAGCTGACATACCTATTGCAAGAGCAGATGCAGACGTTATGAACGTTTGGCTAGCTCAAAATGTTGACTACTTGATAGTTTAGTGCACCATGCTTAAACGGCTTAGAATCGGGACTTCAAAGACGTTTTGAATGTCATGGACCATATGAGATGTTCCAAGAGTTGAAGTTAATATTTCCAGAAAATACCCGAGTTGAGGGATATGAAGTCTCCAACAAGTTCTACAGCTAAAAGATGGAGGAGAATCGCTCAACTAGTGAGCATGTGCTCAGATTGTCTGGGTACTTCAATCGCTTGAATCAAGTGGGAGTTAATCTTCCAGATAAGATAGTGATTGACAGAATTCTCTAGTCACCATCACTAAGTTACTAGAACTTCGTGATGAACTATAGTATGCAAGGGACGATGAAAACGATTCCCGAGCTCTTCGTGATGTTGAAATCGACGAAGGTTGAAATCAAGAAAGAGCATCAAGTGTTGATGATTGACAAGATCACTAGTTTCAATAAAAGGGCAAAGGGAAAGAAAGGGAACTTCAAGTAGAACGGCAAGCAAGTTGTCACTCCCGCGAAGAAGCCCAAAGCTAGACCAAAGCCTGAAACGAAGTGCTTCTACTGCAAAGGAAGTGGTCACTGGAAGCGGAAATGCCCTGAATATTTGGTGGATAAGAAGGATGGCAAAGTGAATAAGGGTATATTTGATATACAGGTTATTGATGTGTGCCTTGTTAGTATTTATAGTAGCCCCTGAGTATTTGATACTTGTTCGGTTGCTAAGATTAGTAACTCGAAACAGGAGTTACAGAATAGACAGAGACTAGTTGAAGGGGAAGTGACGATGAATGTTGGAAGTAGTTCCAAGATTGATATGATCATCATCACACACTCCCTATACTTTCGGGATTAGTGTTAAACCTAAATAAATGTTATTTGGCGTTTGCGTTGAGCATGAATACGATTTGATCATGTTTATTGCAATACGGTTATTCATTTAAAGTCAGAGAATAATTGTTGTTCTGTTTACATGAATAAAACCTTCAATGGTCATACACCCAATAAAATAGTTTGTTGGATCTCGATCGTAGTGATACACATATTCATAATATTGATGCCAAAAGATGCAAAGTTAATAATGATAGTGCAACATATTTGTGGCACTGCCGTTTAGGTCATATCGGTGTAAAGCGCATGAAGAAACTCCATAAAAGATGGATTTTCGAAATCGCTTGGTTATGAATCATTTGATGCTTACGAACCGTGCCTTTTGGGCAAGTTGACTAAAACTCCGTTCTCCGGAACAATGGAACGAGCTACTGACTTATTGGATATAATAGATACCGATGTATGCGATCCAATGAGTGTTGATGCTCGTGGCAAGTATCATTATTTTCTGACCTTCACAAGATGATTTGAGCAGATATAGGTATATCTACTTGATGAAACATAAGTCTGAAATAGTTGAAAGGTTCAAAGAATTTCAGAGTGAAGTGGAGAATCATCGTAACAAGAAAATAAAGTTTCTACGATCTGATCGTGGAGGAGAATATTTGAGTTACGAGTTTGGCCTTCATATAAAACAATGTGAAATAGTTTCGCAACTCACGCCACCTGGAACACCACAATGTAATGGTGTGTCCGAACGTCGTAATCATACTTTACTAGATATGGTGCGATCTATGATGTCTCTTATCGTTTTACCACTATTGTTTTGGGGTTATCCATTAGAGACAGCTGCATTCACATTTAATAGGGCACCATCTAAATCCGTTGAGACGACACCGTATGAACTATGGTTTAGCAATAAATCTAAGCTGTCGTTTCTTAAAGTTTGGAGTTGCGATGCTTATATGAAAAAGGTATTCAACCTGATAAGCTCGAACCTAAATCGGAGAAGTGCGTCTTCATAGAATACCCAAAGGAAACTGTTGGGTACACCTTCTATCACAGATCTAAAGGCAAAACATTCGTTGCTAAGAATGGATCCTTTCTAGAGAAGGAGTTTCTCTCGAAAGAAGTGAGTGGGAGGAAAGTAGAACTTGATGAGGTAACTGTACCTGCTTCCTTATTGGAAAGTAGTTCATCACAAGAACCGGTTCCTGTGACAACTACACCAATCAGTGAGGAAGTTAATGATATTGATCATGAAACTTCAGATCAAGTTATTACAGAAACTCGTAGGTCTTCCAAAGTACAGTCAGCACCAGAGTGGTACGGTAATCCTGTTCTGGAAGTCATGTTACTAGACCATGATTAACCTATGAACTATGAGGAAGCTATGATGAGCCCAGATTCCGCGAAATGGCTTGAGGACATGGAATCTGAGATGGGATCCATGTATGAGAACAAAGTGTGGACTTTGGTGGAGTTGCCCGTTGATCGGCAAGCCATATTGTATAAATGGATCTTCAAGAGGAAGACAGATGCTGATAGTAGTGTTACTATCTACAAAGCTCGACTTGTCGCAAAAGGGTTTTCGACAAGTTCAAGGTGTTGACTACAATGAGATTTTCTCAACTGTAACGATGCTTAAGTTTGTCCGAATCATGTTAGTAATTGCCAAATTTTATGAAATCTGGCAAATGGATGTCAAAACTGCATTCCTTAATGGTTTTCTTAAAAGAAGAGTTGTATATAATGCAACCAGAAGGTTTTGTCAATCCTAAAGGTGCTAACAAAATGTGCAAGCTCCAGCGATCCATCCATGGACTGGTGCAAGCATCTCGGAGTTGGAATATACGCTTTGATAAGTTGATCAAAGCATATAGTTTTATACAGACTTACGGTGAAGCCTATATTTACAATAAAGTGAGTGGGAGCACTACAACCTTTCTGATTAGTATATGTGAGTGACATATTGTCGATCAGAAATGATGTAGAATTCTTCTGGAAAGCATAAAGGTGTGTTTGAAAGGAGTTCTTTAAAAAAAAGACCTCAGTAAAGCTACTTACATATTGAGCATCAAAATCTATTGAGATATATCAAGACGCTTGATATGTTTTTCAATAAGTACATACCTTGTCAAGATTTTGAAGTAGTTCAAAATGGAACAGTCAAAGAAAGACTTCTTGCCTGTGTTGCAAAGGTGTGAAATTGAGTAAGACTCAAATCCCAACCATAGCAGAAAATAGAAAAGAGAATGAAAGTCATTCCCTATGCCTCAGTCATAGGTTCTATAAACTATGCTATGCTATGTACCAGACCTATTGTATACCTTGCTTTGAATTTGGCAAGGGAGTACAATAGTGATATAGGAGTAGATCACTATACATTGGTCAAGAATATTCTTAGTGAGGACTCAGTACAAGAAATATGTCAACTTGTGACCTTGACTATTGGTCACTGGAAGGTCATGGTTTTTCATTTGCGACCTTTTTGTGACCAAAAAGAGAAGGTCAAAAGCTGGCGGTCGTAAACTGACTAGAGCGACCTTTCTTCTGGAATGGTCGAAGACGTTTATGACCAAAATATGTCCACTGTGGCGTTTTGGTCACTAACATCCTCCCCAGGCCACGTAGGCATCCAGCGTGGCAAGCTGATGTGGCACAAGATTCAGCCCGGTCCAATTCGGTTTTCTACATGGGCGTAGCCCATTAATTCAGCCCATTTAGTATATTTATTTTTGTTAATTTTGTTCAGCTACATGGGCCAAGCCCAACTGGTGAGCCCATAAATTTTTATGCACGTTTGGCCTTTCAAGAATATATATACAATTTTGTGTAGCCCATTTCTGGTTTACATTCGGCCTTTTTATACATTCTAATATTAATTCAATCCTGGAGTTGGTCCAATACTCTTTTCAGCCCATTCACATATTCATACATATGATCCACCTTTTCGACAAATTTCATATTTCAGCACTAAATATGTTTACATCACAGGCCATAAAGCCCTACAAAATAGTATCACTTGTTCCTATACAAAACTATCAAATGATACATACAACAAAACAGAATACAGAAAATTTAGTTCAACAAAGATATGTTTTCTTCCTCTTCCATCTTCCAGAACACACAACACCTGTGAAAATAAAGATGCCACAACAAAAATGGAAGGATCAGCCACTAGAAGCATATTGAATACAAGGGAAACAATCAAACTAAAGAAATGAAAGGTACGCACTGTGAAAAATTTGAGAGCACGAATATTTTTTATATTACCATAACAAATAGAAATGTAATCTTATTGCACAAGACACATGGCATGTAATATTCAGAATCCAGGCATGTCAAATTTTAAGCACCAGCAGAACAGATCTAATAAACAAGACCATAATCAGCATGCATCAGGATTTATGGTTCTAGCAAAACAGTAAGGATACAGAGATACACGCATCAAGCATACCAGCTACTACAATAAGAGGTCCAAATGCTCCAGGAACTATAGGGAGAATGCACCCCGGCAGTCGTGCAGTAGCTAGGGATTGAGGAGGATGAGCTTGCTCCCATTGTACCTGGACAGTAGACAAGAAAACAAGTTATGGCAGCAGAAGCATCATACTGTATCCATTGTACCAGGGTCATATTTAGGTACACAATTAGCTAATATTTCGATAAAAAGTACTCAATAGCTACAATGTATAGGTTACACGTATGAATGAAAGATTCAGCAAAGGCGTGTTGAAAAACAGTGAAAACAATGGTATCCGGTATACCGCCATGCATGAGCACTTATTAATATTTATATTCATCATCACAGCAACCTATAACCACCTATGCTCATTGTAACAAATCTATGCATAGTTACAAAAAATAAACCTATGTATTTGAAACAAGAATAGATTTATCACTCAAATCTGAATTCATTGGTTTCTCCTCCAAACTATTGAAATCTCAGGCCTCTAATTCGCTAGTTTCTTAGGCAACAAACATCATTGCAAATTTGCAATGCAGCATAGATAAACGAAATGTAACATCAGAAACAACAAGGTAGAATCATCTAGACCACATGTTTACCAGCAAAAAAAATCTAGAACACATGTTCAACCGAAATGCACTACTCCATTCTCATAAAATTAACATAGAGGAACTGCGTCTATTAGACGATCTCCACAAGGACCAAGCATCCACACTGCACAAACAGCACGCTCGCATGCAGAGAAACAGAGCTCAGGCAGTAGCAAATAAACATTGATGGATTACCCACCGTGCATAGACCAATCAGCAACAGCAGCAACAGTAGGTAGTAGAAGTAGAAGAGGGAGGGCGCTATCGTGCACAGGGCCACGACCAGGAGTCGGGGAGGTCGGGGCCATAGTCGGTGAAGAGGCCATTATCCTCCTTGTGGTGCATGCCGTTGCCGTTAGAGTCAGGCATTTTGGGAACTCCTATAAATGAGATGGAAAACAGATTAGTCATAAGTAAACAATCACTGTTTGCGTCAGTACATTGACACTTGCAAGTAATACATCATTCACTTAAAACAAGTAAGGTCAAATAGATACATGACATGACACAGGAGGCAGATGTTGCCAGTCAAAGATGGCACTTGTATAGACCTTTAAAAAAACCATACAAGTCAGTGATGCTCCAACACAACACTCATGGACTAAAATAACAAGATACAAAGATGCTGCCAGACAAAGATGGCATTTGTATAGACCTTGAAAAAGACATACAAGTCAGGCATATTGTTTTTACTAATATATTATAATTGTCTACTCTGGAGTTGCAGCATCACTTCACAACATGCTACACTCTTAGGTATGTTAAGCAGTGCCTATTTATCTCAACTTAGTGTTGATAGAAAGTGTCTGCTGAATTCCATAGGGAAACATATGAAGTGAGGAGATTTATTCCTGATGACACTACAGGTAGATATCAAGAACACAAACTAATAAGTATATATGCATGCTTAGGATGGAGCATACAGAACAAGAAGAATTTTCATTGTATTTAAGAAAAGGTCAGGACTGTAGTATTATAATCCATAGTATGCACAAAATTGATCTTTTCATAGTACTACATTCATTGTTGTCATCGGCATAAAAACTATAGTATTGAAGCGCTTGGTTTTTTCAGAAACTTTGCTTGCAATAGTCAAAGTAATTGTCATGTCAAATCTGTTCAACAAAATTGATAATCTAGAAGTCCATCATCTGATGACTCGAAATACCTAGAGACAGAAAATTTAATCACCACTTTAGAGACCAGGACTCACTCATCAAGAAAACACCTTATTTATGCAACAGATCGTACATAGTCCCATGTCTGTCATTTAACCACCACAGATTGTTCATACTTGAAATTTTAAGGATACACAGCCATACTTAGATCTCCCTCTACATCACCACTAGGACTTGCATTAACTTGAGCACCAGTAACTAAAATCCATAGTAATTGGCAAGAATTGCATCAAGCCAAACTTACAGAGCTAGTACTGCTTGTTGGTCTTCTCGGCGACATGCCCAGCAATTGCAGTCGTGGCGTCTTGGTCAGTCTCAGCGACATGCCCAACACTTGGCTCCGACACCGCTCTGACGCCGCCGACTGACGTACGAGGGCGACCACGGTCGAAACCTGCCTGGACTTGCTGGCCATCGCCTGATTTCGCTCCCCCACCCGCTGCTCCGCCTGCAGGCATATATACCAATAAAATGAGGTAAAATGAGAACCAACAGAGCACTTTCTGTATTACCATAACAAAATTGAAATTCAAACAATAACATGGACCTTGGTATGGAAACAATTCTGCAGGTATATACCAATAAAATGAGGTGAAATGAGAACCAACGGCACAATGTCCAAAAAAGGCCAGCAGGATGAAGCTATAGCCAGCTAGCTATGCACCATCGGTATCTATACGGCCAGCTCAGAAGCATAACACGGCTAACATAAGGAGCGACCCAACAGTTGTTGTGCTACCACAAAAAAATTGGGATTCAAACCTAACGTAGCCCTTGTATCAAAATAAAAACGCTAGCAGAGTGATGCTTGCTGCTTGATCCTTGTTACTACATGGCCATTCGGTGTCATCGCCCACAAATAAAAACTTGAAGCCAATTAGTGAGCTATAACCAGATCACAATACATACATACATACATACATACATACATACATTCAAGAAAGATCACATCACAATGAACTTTCTGAAGGAAATATGCCCTAGAGGCAATAATAAAGTTATTATTTATTTCCTTATTTCATGATAAATGTTTATTATTCATGCTAGAATTGTATTAACCGGAAACATAATACATGTGTGAATACATAGACAAACATAGTGTCACTAGTATGCCTCTACTTGACTAGCTCGTTTATCAGAGATGGTTATGTTTCCTAGCCATGGACAAAAGAGTTGTCATTTGATTAACGGGATCACATCATTAGGAGAATGATGTGATTGACTTGACCCATTCTGTTAGCCTATCACTTGATCGTTTAGTATGTTGCTATTGCTTTCTTCATGACTTATACATGTTCCTGTAACTATGAGATTATGCAACTCCCGTTTACCAGAAGAACACTTTGTGTCCTACCAAACGTCACAACGAATCGGGTGATTATAAAGGTGCTCTACAGGTGTTTCGAAGGTACATGTTGGGTTGGCATAATTGAGATTAGGATTTGTCACTCCGATTGTCGGAGAGGTATCTCTGGCCCTCTCGGTAATACTCATCACCTAAGCCTTGCAAGCATGTAACTAATGAGTTAGTTATGAGATGACGTATTACGGAACGAGTAAAGAGACTTGCCAGTAACGAGATTGAACTAGGTATTGGATACCGACGATCAAATCTCGGGCAAGTAACATACCGATGACAAAGGGAACAAATTATGTTGTTATGCGGTTTGACCGATAAAGATCTTCGTAGAATATGTAGGAACCAATATGGGCATCCAGGTCCCTCTATTGGTTATTGACCGAGAATGGTTTTAGGTCATGTCTACATAGTTCTCGAACCCGTAGGGTCCGCACGCTTAACGTTACGATGACATTTATATTATGAGTTTATGAGTTTTGATGTACCGAAGGAGTTCGGAGTCCCGGATGAGATCGGGGACATGACGAGGAGTCTCGAAATGGTCGAGACGTAAAGATCGATATATTGGACGACTATATTCGGAGTTCAGAAAGGTTCCGAGTGATTCGGTATTTTTCGAGTACTGGGAGAGTTACGGGAATTCGCCGGGAGAAGTATTGGGCCTTATTGGGCCCTGCGGAAAGAGAGAGGGCTGCCTAGGGCAGGCCGCGCGCCCAAGGCCTAGTCCGACTTGGACTAGGGGAGGCCGCACCCTCCTTCCTTCCCTCTCTCTTCCCTTCCTTGTCTCCTACTCCCACTACATGGAAGGATCCTAGTTGGACTAGGAAGGGGGAATCCTACTCCGGTGGGAGTAGGACTCCCCATGGCGCGCCCCTCCTAGGCCGGCCGCCCCTCCTCCCTTGCTCCTTTATATACGGGGGCAGGGGGTACCCCATAGACACACAAGTTGATCTACGGATCGTTCCTTAGCCGGTGTGCGGTGCCTCCTTCCACCATATTCCACCTCGGTCATATCGTCGCGAAGCTTAGGCGAAGCCCTGCGCCGGTAGAACATCAAGATCGTCACCACGCCGTCGTGCTGACGGAACTCTCCCTCGACACTCAGCTGGATCGGAGCTCGAGGGACGTCATCGAGCTGAACGTGTGCTGAACTCGGAGGTGCCGTACGTTCGGTAATTGGATCGGCCGGATCGTGAAGACGTATGACTACATCAACCGCGTTGTCATAACGCTTCCGCTTACGGTCTACGAGGGTACGTGGACATACACTCTCCCCTCTCGTTGCTATATCATCACCATGATCTTGCGTGTGCGTAGGAAATTTTTGAAATTACTACGTTCCCCAACAGTGGTATCCGAGCCTAGGTTTTATGCGTTGATGTTATATGCACGAGTAGAACACAAGTGAGTTGTGGACGATATAAGTCATACTGCCTACCAGCATGTCATACTTTGGTTCAGCGGTATTGTGAGATGAAGCGGCCCGGACCGACATTACGCGTACGCTTACGCGAGACTGGTTTCACCGTTACGAGCACTCGTGCTTAAAGGTGGCTGGCGGGTGTCTGTCTCTCTCACTTTAGTTGAACCGAGTGTGGCTACGCCCGGTCATTGTGAAGGTTAAAACAAAGTCTATTTGACAAACTATCGTTGTGGTTTTGATGCGTAGGTAAGAACGGTTCTTGCTAAGCCCGTAGCAGCCACGTAAAATTTGCAACAACAAAGTAGAGAACGTCTAACTTGTTTTTGCAGGGCATGTTGTGATGTGATATGGTCAAGACGTGATGCTATATTTTATTGTATGAGATGATCATGTTTTGTAACCGGTTATCGCAATGGCAGGAGCCATATGGTTGTCGCTTTATTGTATGAAATGCAACGCCTATAATTGCTTTACTTTATCACTAAGCGGTAGCGATAGTCGTAGAAGCAGTAGATGGCGTAATGACAACGATGCTACGATGGAGATCAAGGTGTCGCGCCAGTGACGATGGTGATCATGACGATGCTTTGAAGATGGAGATCACAAGCACAAGATGATGATGGCCATATCATATCACTTATATTGATTGCATGTGATGTTTATCCTTTATGCATCTTATCTTGCTTTGATTGACGGTAGCATTTTAAGATGATCTCTCACTAAAATTATCAAGAAGTGTTCTCCCGAGTATGCACCGTTGCCAAAGTTCGTCGTGCCCGACACCACGTGATGATCGGGTGTGATAAGCTCTCGTCCATCTACAACGGGTGCAAGCCAGTTTTGCACATGCGAATACTCAGGTTATACTTGACGAGCCTAGCATATGCAGATATGGCCTCGGAACACGGAGACCGAAAGGTCGAGCGTGAATCATCTAGTAGATATGATCAACATAGTGATGTTCACCATTGAAAACTACTCCATCTCACGTGATGATCGGTCGTGGTTTAGTTGATTTGGATCACGTGATCACTTAGATGACTAGAGATGTCTGTCTAAGTGGGAGTTCTTAAGTAATATGGTTAATTGAACTTAAATTTATCATGAACTTAGTCCCGTAGTATTTTGCAAATTATGTTGTAAGATCAATAGCTTGCGTTGTTGCTTTCATATGTTTATTTTGATATGTTCCTAGAAAATTGTGTTGAAAAATGTTAGTAGCAATGATGCGGATTGGATCCGTGATCCGAGGTTTATCCTCATTGCTGCATCAAGAATTATGTCCTTAATGCACCGCTAGGTGACAGACCTATTGCAGGAGCGGATCTGCGACGTTATGAGCGTTTGGCTAGCTCGATATGATGACTACTTGATAGTTTAGTGCACCATGCTTAACGGCTTAGAATCGGGACTTCAAAGGCGTTTTGAGCGTCATGGACCATATGAGATGTTCCAGAATTGAAGTTAATATTTCAAGCAAATACCGAGTTGAGAGAAATGAAGTCTCCAACAAGTTCTATAGCTAAAAGATGGAGGAGAATCGCTCAACTAGTGAGCATGTACTCAGATTGTGCAGGTACTTCAATCGCTTGAATCAAGTGGGAGTTAATCTTCCGGATAAGATAGTGATTGACAGAATTCTCTAGTCACCATCACTAAGTTACTAGAACTTCGTGATGAACTATAGTATGCAAGGGATGACGAAAACGATTCCCAAGCTCTTCGTGATGCTGAAATGAACGAAGGTAGAAATCAAGAAAGAGCATCAAGTGTTGATGGTTAACAAGATCACTAGTTTCATGGAAAGGGCAAAGGGAAAGAAAGGGAACTTCAAGTGGAAAGACAAGCAAGTTCTCACTCCCGTGAAGAAGACCAAAGCTGGACCAAAGCCTGAAACTGAGTGCTTACACTGCAAAGGAAATGGTCACTGGAAGCGGAAATGCCCTGAATATTTGGTGAGTAAGAAGGATGGCAAAGTGAACAAGGGTATATTTGATATACAGGTTATTGATGTATACCTTACTAGTGTTTATAGTAGCCCCTAAGTATTTGATACTTGTTCGGTTGCTAAGATTAGTAACTCGAAACAAGGAGTTACAAAATAAACAGAGACTACTTGAAGGGGAAGTGACGATGAGTGTTGGAAGTAGTTCCAAGATTGATATGATCATCATCGCACACTCCCTATACTTTCGGGATTAGTGTTAAACCTAAATAAATGTTATTTGGTGTTTGCGTTGATCATGAATATGATTTGATCATGTTTATTGCGATACGGTTATTCATTTGAAGTTAAAGAATAATTGTTATTCTGTTTACATGAATAAAACCTTCAATGGTAATACACCCAATGAAAATAGTTTGTTGGATCTCGATCGTAGTGATACACATATTCATAATATTGAGGCCAAAAGATGCAAAGTTAATAATGATAGTGCAACTTATTTGTGGCACTGCCGTTTGGGTCATATCGGTGTAAAGCGCATGAAGAAACTCCATAAAGATGGATTTTCGGAATCACTTGGTTATGAATCATTTGATGCTTGCGAACCGTGCCTTTTGGGCAAGATGACTAAAACTCCGTTCTTCGGAACAATGGAGCGAAGCTCTTGACTTATTGGAAATAATACATACCGATGTATGCGATCCAATGAGTGTTGATGCTCGTGGCAAGTATCGTTATTTTCTGACCTTCACAAGATGATTTGAGCAGATATGAGTATATCTACTTGATGAAACACAAGTCTGAAACATTTGAAAGGTTCAAAGAATTTCAGAGTGAAGTAGAAAATCATCGTAACAAGAACATAAAGTTTCTAAGATCTGATCGCAAAGACGAATATTTGAGTTACGAGTTTGGTCTTCAACTAAAACAATGTGGAATAGTTTCACAACTCACGCCACCTGGAACACCACAACGTTATGGTGTGTCCGAACGTTGTAATCGTACTTTATTGGATATGGTGCGATCTATGATGTTTCTTACTGATTTACCATTGTCATTTTGGGGTTATGCATTAGAGACAGCTGCATTCACGTTAAAAGGGCACCATCTAAATCCGTTGAGACGACACTATATGAACTGTGGTTTAGCAAGAAACCCAAGTTGTCGTTTCTTAAAGTTTGGGGCTGCGATGCTTATGTGAAAAAGTTTCATCCAGATAAGCTCAAACCCAAATCGGAGAAGTGCGTCTTCATAGAATACCCAAAGGAAATTGTTGGGTACACCTTCTATCACAGATCCGAAGGCAAGATATTCGTTGCTAAAAATGGATCCTTTCTAGAGAAGGAGTTTCTCTCAAAAGAAGTGAGTGGGAGGAAAGTAGAACTTGATGAGGTAACTGTACCTGCTCCCTTATTGGAAAGTAGTTCATCACAGAAATGAGTTCCTGTGACAAATACACCAATTAGTGAGGAAGCTAATGATATTAATCATGAAACTTCAGATCAAGTTACTACAGAACCGCGTAGGTCTTCCAGACTAAGATCTGCACTAGAGTGGTACGGTAATCCTATTCTGGAAGTCATGTTACTTGACCATGATGAACCTACGAACTATGAGGAAGCGATGGTGAGCCCAGATTCTGCGAAATGGCTTAAGGCCATGAAATCTGAGATATGATCCATGTATGAAAACAAAGTATAGACTTTGATTGACTTGCCCGATGATCGGTGAGTCATTAAGAATAAATGGATCTTCAAGAGGAAGACGGGCGAGGATAGTAGTATTACTATCTACCAAGCTCGACTTGTTGTGAAAGGTTTTCAACAAGTTCAAAATGTTGAATACGATGAGATTTTCTCACTCGTATCGATGCTTAATTCTGTCTGAATCATTTTAGCAATTGCCACATTTTATGAAATCTGGCAAATGGTTGTCAAAACTGCATTCCTTAATAGATTTATTAAAGAAGAGTTGTATATGATGCAACCAGAAGGTTTTGTCAATCCTAAAGTTGCTAACAAAATGTGCAAGCTCCAGCGATCCATCTATGGACTGGTGCAAGCATCTCGGAGTTGGAATATACGCTTTGATAAGTTGATCAAAGCATGTAGTTTTATATGGACTTACGATGAAGCCTGTATTTACAATAAAGTGAGTGGGAGCACTACAACCTTTCTGATTAGTATATGTGAGTGACATATTGTTGATCAAGAATGATGTAGAATTTTTCTGCAAAGCATAAAGGAGTGTTTTAAAAGGAGTTCTTTAAAAAGAAAAGACTTCAGTAAAAGCTACTTACATATTGAGCATCAAGATCTATTGAGATAGATCAAGACGCTTGATAAGATTTTCAATGAGTACATACCTTGGCAAGATTTTGAAATAGTTCAAAATGGAACAGTCAAAGAAAGAGTTCTTGCCTGTGTTGCAAAGGTATGAAATTGAGTAAGACTAAAATCCCGACCATAGCAGAAAATAGAAAGAGAATGAAAAGTCATTCCCTATGCCTCACCATAGGTTCTATAAAGTATGCTATGTTATGTACCGCACCTATTGTATACCTTGCTCTGAATTTGGCAAGGAGTACAATAGTGATCTAGGAGTAGATCATTTGGACATTGGTCAAGAATATCCTTAGTAAGGACTAAGGAGATGTTTCTCGATTATGGAGGTGATAAAGAGTTTGTTGTAAAAGTTACATCGATGCAAACTTTTACACCGATCCGATGACTCTAAGTCTCAACCTGGATACATATTGAAAGTGGGAGCAATTAGCTAGAGTAGCTCCGTGCGAGCATTGTGGACATAAAATATTTGCAAAATACATGCGGCTCAAATGTGATGGACCCGTTGACTAAGCTTCTCTCACGAGCAAAACATGATCACACCTTAGTACTCTTTGGGTGTTAATCACATAGCGATGTGAACTAGATTATTGACTCTAGTAAACCCTTTGGATGTTGGTCACATGATGATGTGAACTATGGGTGTTAATCATATACAGATATGAATATTGGTGTCAAAATCACATGGCGATGTGAACTAGATTATTGACTCTAGTGCAAGTGGGAGACTGAAGGAAATATGCCCTAGAGGCAATAATAAAGTTATTATTTATTTCCTTATTTCATGATAAATGTTTATTATTCATGCTAGAATTGTGTTAACCGGAAACATAATACATGTGTGAATACATAGACAAACATAGTGTCACTAGTATGCCTCTACTTGACTAGCTCGTTTATCAGAGATGGTTATGTTTCCTAGCCATGGACAAAAGAGTTGTCATTTGATTAACGGGATCACATCATTAGGAGAATGATGTGATTGACTTGACCCATTCTGTTAGCCTAGCACTTGATCGTTTAGTATGTTGCTATTGCTTTCTTCATGACTTATACATGTTCCTGTAACTATGAGATTATGCAACTCCCGTTTACCAGAAGAACACTTTGTGTGCTACCAAACGTCACAACGTAACTGGGTGATTATAAAGGTGCTCTACAGGTGTTTCCGAAGGTACATGTTGGGTTGGCATAATTCGAGATTAGGATTTGTCACTCCGATTGTCGGAGAGGTATCTCTAGGCCCTCTCGGTAATACTCATCACCTAAGCCTTGCAAACATGTAACTAATGAGTTAGTTATGAGATAACGTATTACGGAACGAGTAAAGAGACTTGCCGGTAACGAGATTGAACTAGGTATTGGATACCGACGATCAAATCTCGGGCAAGTAACATACCGATGACAAAGGGAACAAAGTATGTTGTTATGCGGTTTGACCGATAAAGATCTTCGTAGAATATGTAGGAACCAATATGGGCATCCAGGTCCCTCTATTGGTTATTGACCGAGAATGGTTTTAGGTCATGTCTACATAGTTCTCGAACCCGTAGGGTCCGCACGCTTAATGTTACGATGACATTTATATTATGAGTTTATGAGTTTTGATGTACCGAAGGAGTTCGGAGTCCC
Organism: Aegilops speltoides; assembly: GCA_021437245.1. Lineage (NCBI taxonomy): Eukaryota > Viridiplantae > Streptophyta > Magnoliopsida > Poales > Poaceae > Aegilops > Aegilops speltoides. The sequence goes on along the minus strand of CM038147.1, from coordinate 555,434,053 downwards.
GGATGAGATCGGGGACATGACGAGGAGTCTCGAAATGGTCGAGACGTAAAGATCGATATATTGAATGACTATATTCAGAGTTCGGAAAGGTTCCAGTGATTCGGTATTTTTCGAGTACTGGAGAGTTACGGGAATTCGCCGGGGAGAAGTATTGGGCCTTATTGGGCCCTGCTGAAAGAGAGAGGGCTGCCTAGGGCAGGCCGCGCGCCCAAGGCCTAGTCCGAATTGGACTAGGGGAGGCCGCACCCTCCTTCCTTCCTTCTCTCTTCCCCTTCCTTGTCTCCTACTCCCACTACATGGAAGGATCCCTAGTTGGACTAGGAAAGGGGGAATCCTACTCCCGGTGGGAGTAGGACTCCCCATGGCGAGCCCCTCCTAGGCCGGCCGCCCCTCCTCCCTTGCTCCTTTATATACGGGGGCAGGGGGCACCCCATAGACACACAAGTTGATCTACGGATCGTTCCTTAGCCGTGTGCGGTGCCCCCTTCCACCATATTCCACCTCGGTCATATCGTCGCGAAGCTTAGGCGAAGCCCTGCGCCGGTAGAACATCAAGATCGTCACCACGCCATCATGCTGACGGAACTCTCCCTCGACACTCAGCTGGATCGGAGCTCGAGGGACGTCATCGAGCTGAACGTGTGCTGAACTCGGAGGTGCCGTACGTTCGGTACTTGGATCGGTCGGATCATGAAGACGTACGACTACATCAACCGCGTTGTCATAACGCTTCCGCTTACGGTCTACGAGGGTACGTGGACATACACTCTCCCCTCTCGTTGCTATATCATCACCATGATCTTGCGTGTGCGTAGGAAATTTTTGAAATTACTATGTTCCCCAACACTTTCTGGCTGGATCAGAGCATACATCCATTTATCAACTACTCCTAGTTATCATTCTACAATGAAAGAAGACATAGGTCAAATCCGAGGTGGGTAAATGACTTGCCTGTCGATGGGGTCTGCTGGCTCATGGTGGAGCTGGCTGGAGGCGTCGGTGGCGCCGTGCAAACGAGCAGAGGGACGTGTCGGTGGCTCCGTGCAGACGAGCAGAGGAACACGTCGGTGTGGTTCATCCCGTCATCCGCCTCTCAGCTCCCTCTACAACAGGGAAAGGATGGATGGCGGCCCGCGTCGAGAGGAGAGATGCAGCATGCGTCGGCAGAAGGGTGGCAGCGGCGCGTGTCGGGATGGACGGTGGCGGCCGCGTGGGTGGAAGAGGTGGAAGTGGGGTGGTGGCGGCGGCTTGATCTATGAGGGGAGGGGCAGGGCCCGGTGGCGATCTGGAGGGAAGGGAGACGAGTGGCGGTGGTGATGTGGAGATCTGGACCAGAGACGAGGTGGTAGCACACCGCGGGGGTATGGTGCTCCTGTCGGCTCGGAAACCCGCCATCCCGTAGGAGAAGGTCGCGCCGTCGGGCACGGGGAAGAGGGACGCCGCGTCAAGCAGCGCCGGCTGCGAGACTCCTGGATCGGCCATGGCAGCAGGGGCGGATCTGTACGGCGGTGGGAAGCAGGGGCGCGATGTGGGGAGCGAGCTGGGTCGAAGTAGGGGCCGATCTGGATCAGTGAGAAATGGCACCATGGGTGGTGGCTGGGTCAGAGATCGGGGAGAAGGAGAGAGAGGGAGATGGCAATGGAGGTGGCGGCAGCAGGGGGTCGAGCTCCGCCGACGGGAGGTGGCCGACGCGCGCAGGAGGGAAGGAGGAGAGGGGAGGCGACGGGGTTTGCCATGGGAGGGAGCGGGGAGGGGAGGGGAGGCATGCGAGGGCCGGAGAGCGAGGGGAGAAAGAAAGGAGGCGGGGGTGGATGGAAAATGTCCACGAGGACTAGGGTTTCGGCTTAGATGGGCTTGGGGCGAGGACTGCCGTTGGATCCGCAAGAATCCGACGGTGTTCCATCCATGATCCGCGTGAAACGCCCACGAACCAATCAAAATGCAGTACACGCGTACGATGTCATGACCATCTAAATTGGTCGTAGTTAACTACAAAATTGGTCGTAGTTAACTAAAAATTCATTTTATATTTTTAGAGTGTCCAAAATGAGTTCTTTTGTGAAGGACCTACCATATATCTGTTACAAATTTGGACCAAATTAATTTTTTTAAATATTAGGACATATTTAATGCACTATTGACCAAATAGTTGGGTGTCAAAAGATTCGATCCACCTTTGGACAAAAAACAAATTTCCGCCGATTCAGCCGGAAGCGGGTCAAATTTGAACTGCAGGTGCCTCATAGTTTGCTATTTATTTTTTCCAAAAATCATTTCTATGTACATAAGTACCTATTTAATTAGAGAAACACCAAAAAAATTCCGAGATTCAACCACTAGCTAGGAACGGTCATTCCCGCCTTTTTGACCGCATTACGAAACGGGCATAAAAAATTCAAAAAAAAAATCAGAAAATTGGGAAACCTTTGCATTGTGTCATTATATGTGGCCAAGTTCCCAGGAAAAATAACAACCTTGCAATTCGGCAATTATTTTAAAAAAGTGTTCTCGGAAACGAGCTATCACGTGTGGATATCAATGGGTTTCATGCCAAATGATCAATCTTATGGACACTTTCATGGCATAGTTTGTTCAAATGATCTCATATTGTGCACAAGGGTGCATATTGGAATGGCAAACAATGTTGCCTAAGGAAGTTTTCATTTTCTTTGGACGAAAAAACCATTTTCCATTTTTCGAGTGCCCAAAAGGAGGTTTTTTTGTGAAGGACCTCCCAAATATTTGTTGCAAAATTGTACCAAATCATTTTTCTAAAATACTAGGCCATATTTAATGCACAATTGACAAAATGGTTGAGTGTAAAAAGTTTTGATCCACCTCTGGTGAAAAAGACAAATTCCTGCCGATTCAGTTGGAAGCGGGTCAAATTTGAACTGCAGGTGCCTCATAGTTTGCTATTTATTTTTTCCAAAAATCATTTCTAGGTACATAAGTACCTATTTAATCAGAGAAACACCAAAAAAATTCTAAGATTCAACTACTAGCTAGGAACGGTCATTCCTGCCTTTTGACCGCATTTTGAACCGGGCATAAAAAAATCAAAAAAAAAATCAAAAAATTGGGAAACCTTCGCATTGTGTCATTATATGTGACCAAGTTTCCAGGAAAAATAATAAACTTGTAATACGGAAATTATTTTTAAAAAGAGGTCTCAGAAATGTGCTATCATGTGTGAAGATTCATGGCTTTCAAGCCAAATGATCAATCTTATGGCCACATTCATGGCATAGTTTGTTCAAATGATCTCATATTGTGCACGAGGGCGCATCTTGGAATTCTAAACAATGTTGCCTAAGGAAGTTTTCATTTTCTTTACACGGAAAATTTATTTTTCATTTTTCGAGTGCCCAAACGAAGGTTTTTTTGTGAAGGACCTACCAAATAAGTGTTGCAAAATTAGACCAAATCATTTAAATAAACTACTAGGCCATATTTAATGCACAATTGACCAAATGGTTGGGTGAAAAAAGTTTTGATCCACCTCTGGTGAAAAAGACAAATTGTCGTCGATTCAGCTGGAAACGGGTCAAATTTGAACTGTAGCTGCCTCATAGTTTGCTCTTTTTTTTTCAAAAATCATTTCCAGGTACATAAGTATCTATTAAATCATAGAAACACCGAAAAAATTCCAAGATTCAATCACTAGCTAGGAACGGTCAAGCCCGCCATTTTGACCGCATTTTGAAACGGGCATAAAAAATTAAAAAAAATCAAAAATTTGGAAAACCTTCACATTGTGTCATTATATGTGACCAAGTCTCCAAGAAAAATTATAAAATTGTAATACAAAAATTATTTTAAAAAAGTCTTCTCAGAAATGAGCTATCATGCATGAAGATTCATGGCTTTCAAGCCAAATGATCAATCTTATGGCCACATTCATGGCATAGTTTGTTCAAATGATCTCATATTGTGCACGAGGGTGCATCTTGGAATTGAAAACAATGTTTCCTAAGGAACTTTTCATTTTCTTTGCACGGAAAATTCATTTTTTTCATTTTTCGAGTGCCCCAAAAGAGGTTTTTTTGTGAAGGAACTACCAAATAATTGTTGCAAAATTTAACCTAATCAATTTTATAAAATACTAGGCCATATATAATTCCCAATTGACAAAATGGTTGGGTGTCAAATTTTTTGATCCACCTCTAGTGAAAAAGACAAATTCCCGTCGATTCAGTTGGAAGCGGGTCAAATTTGAACTGCAGCTGCCTCATAGTTTGCTCTTTATTTTTTCCAAAAATCATTTCTAGGTAAATAAGTATCTATTTAATCAGAAATACATGGTTTGATGGCGAGACATCGAGGTTTGGACGGTGGCCGAGGGCCCCAACTCTAGAGCGCATAAGCTCGCATGCCCGCCGCGTGGTCACCGCGTGACCGTGGCGTTGCCATGTGTTCTGGTCGAACTAGGCATGTCTAATGGGTTGGGCACTCCCTAGGTAGGTGCTAGGAAGAAAATCACAACATAAGATTCTCACGAGGAGACCGATCGATGCTCAAACATGAATAAGCAGCCAAGTGTTTGATTTGTGGTACGGGAAATGCACATGGCTAATGGGCGTGAGTTTTGGCTGAGGATGATCAGTTATGTCGTGGCGGGGACGAGCACCTATGGGGCAGGGCCCCTTCCTGGTCAGGCGGGGGGCGGGGGGCGCGCAAAGAGCAGATCGAGGTCGAGCGCGCGCGGGATTTTTACCCAGCTTCGGAGCTCTCCGGAGAGATAATACTCCTACTGCTGCTTTGTGTTTTTATTTGCTCTTTGCTCGAAAGCGTGGGTATCCTATGGTCTCGAGTGAGTCGAACTAGCCGAACCCCTTCTACGTGCGCATGGGCCTCCTTTTTATAGTCTAAAGGGGTCACCGACAGGTGGCACGCAGAGAGAGAGGGGTAGAAAGGTAAAAACGTGGGTAGGTACAACTGCTGTCAACAGTGTCCCCTACCTAACTCTGACGGCAAGGGACAAGGGCATTTAATGCCCGTCTGGTCGCCCCAACAGTGCAGGAAATGACCGTGAGGAGCGCCACCGCTCGCCACGATGGCCTCCTAGTCACCTTCGCTCGCCACCTCGCGCCGCTATGCTGCATAGCCGCATGCCACATGCACCAGGAGTGATCCTGTGGTGACACGCCATCGCGTGAGCTGGAGCGTGGGCGCAGAGTGGTGGCTCTGCTGCGGCAAGCGCCTTGGCTAGCCTTCCCGACAAGCTCCTCTTGCCGGGGCCTTGTCTTTCCCGGCAAGCGCCCCTTGCCGGGGTCCTGCCGTGACACGCAGCGCGTCACGGCAAGTCTCTTGTCATGCCTTTGTTGGCCTTCCCGGCAAGCTCCTCTTGCCGGGCCCTTGTTCTTCCCGGCAAGCGCCTCTTGCCGGGGGCCTTGTCGTCGTAGTTAATACTTTGTTCTTGAATGGTAGTGAATGGAGATGATGGAGGGTCTTGGCGGACGCCCGGCAAGCCTTGCCGCGAGGTGCTGCGACTGCCCGTGCCCAAGTTCGGGGTACTAAGGTACCCCTACTTTAGTACACCGACAAGTTACTAAGAAGACCGTCTTCACAAATTTTCACCTCAAAGGAGGAGCCTAGGTGGTACTTGCTTTACAAAGTACCACACTGGACATAAATACGAATGTTGAAGCTGGGTTCAAAATAATGAATGGATTGAGCTGACATTTGGTGGAGGATGGTTATTTGGGCATAGGAAAGCATCAGAGAAAATGGATACCATTTGGACATGCCAAAGTGGTACTTCCTTCACAAAGTCTTTGCTCCGAATGAATAGGAAAATGAATATTTTCGAATTATTTTGAACTAGGCAAGGAATGTTTTTGACATATTTGATGAAGATATGATCCAAAACATTTATGAGAATTTTTTGGGAATTTTTGGAATTACAGAAATATAGGTTGCTTCACAACCTAGGGCAAAAACTGCCACATCGACATGACACATAGGCAAAACTGATGAGATGGCGCCTAGTCATCACAACCCACCACAATCTACAAGGCTATGACCATCTATATTGGTCATTAACAACTAGAAATAAGACAGGGACTAGCACTGTTTGCTTTGTGTCCATTTCGTGTAAGGAAATTACGACCTTTCTGACCAAAATGGTCGCAATGGTTTAGGGTTTGGAGCCCCCCGAACAGCTTTTGACCAATTGGTCTGAAATGGTCATAGATCTATGACCAATTCTTCCAGGGTCACTAACAGAAGGTCACTATTTGACATATTTCTTGTAGTGACTAAGGATATATTTCTCGATTATGGAGGTGATAAAAGAGCCCGTCGTAAAGAGTTACATCGGTGCAAGCTTTCACACCGATCCAGATGACTCTAAGTCTCAATCTGGATACATATTAAAAGTGGGAGCAATTAACTAGAGTAGCTTCATGCAGAGCATTGTAGACATAGAAGATTTGCAAAATACATACGGCTCTGAATGTGATAGACCCGTTGACTAAAATTCTCTCACAAGCAAAACATGATCATACCTTAGTACTCTTTGGGTGTTAATCACATAGAGATGTGAACTAGATTATTGACTCTAGTAAACCCTTTGGGTGTTGATCACATGACGATGTGAACTATGGGTATTAATCACATAGAGATGTGAATGTTGGTGTTAAATCACATGGCGATGTGAACTAGATTACTGACTCTAGTGCAAGTGGGAGACTGAAGGAAATATGCCCTAGAGGCAATAATAAAGTTATTATTTATTTACTTATTTCATGATAAATGTTTATTATTCATGCTAGAATTGTATTAACCGGAAACATAATACATGTGTGAATACATAGACAAACATAGTGTCACTAGTATGCCTCTACTTGACTAGCTTGTTGATCAAAGATGGTTGTGTTTCCTAACCATAGACATGAGTTGTCATTTGATTAACGGGATCACATCATTAGGAGAAGGATGTGACTGACTTGACCCATTCTGTTAGCTTAGCACTTGATCGTTTAGTATGTTGCTATTGCTTTCTTCATGACTTATACATGTTCCTATGACTATGAGATTATGCAACTCCCGTTTATCGGAGGAACACTTTGTGTGCTACCAAACGTCACAACGTAACTGGGTGATTATAAAGGAGCTCAACAGGTGTATCCAAAGGTACATGTTGGGTTGGCGTATTTCGAGATTAGGATTTGTCACTCCGATTGTCGGAGAGGTATCTCTGGGCCCTCTCGGTAATGCACATCACTATAAGCCTTGCAAGCAATGTGACTAATGAGTTAGTTGCGGGATGATGCATTACATAACGAGTAAAGAGACTTGCCGGTAACGAGATTGAACTAGGTATTGGATACCGACGATCGAATCTCGGGCAAGTAAACATACTGATGACAAAGGGAACAACGTATGTTGTTATGCGGTTTGACCGGGAGCCAATATGAGCATCCAGGTTCCGCTATTGGTTATTGACCGGAAACAGTTCTAGGTCATGTCTACATAGTTCTCGAACCCGTAGGGTCCGCACGCTTAATGTTACGATAACAGTTTTATTATGAGTTTATAAGTTTTAATGTACCGAAGGTTGTTCGGAGTCCCGGATGTGATCATGGACATGATGAGGAGTCTCGAAATGGTCGAGACGTAACGATTGATATATTGGAAGCCTATATTTGGATATCGGAAACGTTCCGGGTAAAATCGTGGGAGAGGTGGTGGGAGAGGCGGAAATGATTCATCAACTAATCAGGCATGGTCTCTCCCACCTCTCCAACCACCTCTCCCACCTCTACCTATGACGATCTCTGATCTAGATCCATGGAGGGATTACTACACTGGGATTTCTCCCCCGGCCAGGCGGTGGAGGCACAGGTGCGTGATAGGTTTGGATCCACAGTCCATTTCTCTCCCCATGCAACGGCCAAGGAATTCTTTTTGGTTGTGGCTTTCTCCTCTGCCTCATTCCCTCTCTCTGAAGAATCAGTTGGGCTTGCTCTCCAATGTTGCATTGGTGGATCATCTGTTGGTTTTCGGGTAAAGCATTTGGCTGGCATGCATTATCGTTTTTCGGTGGCATCTAATAATGTGGGGCATTTCATCTATGGGCTTAAGGACCGAATTTGGCCTGATTTCATCTGTCATTTTAATCTTTATCGCCACAACTCTTGGAACCACTCTCTCGTGAATTCCTCTTGGCACTCGGACAAAGAGCTCAATGAGATATTTCTACGTTCCCCTATGGCCATTAAATCAAATCTGGGTTTCTTATGTGCTAATCGTTCTGAGGATGATAACACGCTATTGGAGTTAAAAAAATTTGGTTTCTCATCCTTCTGTGAACCATCACGGCTCAATCTTGGTGATGATCTAGGGAGTTCTTTGATCCACCAGGATCAAGACGTCTCCCAATCTCGACCAAAGATTATTTTTGGCTCTTTTGCATCAAGCACAATCAGTGGGCCGATCAGTGATTCAGTGACAACAACGGACATTCGTTTTGGTAAATTTGAATCTGTCATTATTACTGAGGAGGCATGCATGGAATCTGTTTTTATTGGTAATCATTATCGTAATGAATGCTGGAATTCCATCCCGGGTTTCATTCTGCTGCACATTCTGGATTATAGGCAGGCTGGATATTCTGATTTGGATATTGCAAAGGCCTGGGATATTGCCTCGGTCCCACCATCGACCTTCATTTATAATAAAATAAATATCTGCTGCAACTGCAAATCCTTGGGCCACTTGCGCCGGGATTGCTCTATTTTGGTTGGCCTACCTGATCAGGCACCTTTGGCACAATCGGGCTCGGGGCCAGTGTCTCCTGTTGGACCATCTTGTGTTATTTGTTGTTCGGATCACCATTTAACTGCCTTGTGTCCTTCTAAAATATTTTGCTCTGGTTGTAAATTATTGGGACACTTTTATTCTGAATGTGGCAATCCGGATTGCACCTACCTATGGTGGCAACCTAAAGATCGGGATAAAACAAACTCGCTCAGAAATGGCTATACCAGAAACGCAAGCTCGGAAAATATCCCCAAAGGATCCGCTACGACTGCTTGTTTTCTGTCTACTGACCGGCTCATTACTTCTGATACAACCCAATGCCCTGTCAAATCGCTAGTCAGTAAGAATAATATCCTCACTTGCCTTACTGTGATGAATTGTGGACCGAGGTACCGCAAAAAGCAAGTAAAGAAATCAATCCCAATCCTTAATTGCGCTGCCTGCGGCTTGGTTGGACACCTAGAGCAATTCTGTTGGAAGAGGACGGGGGCGGCGAGACTAGTTTGGCAGCCCAAGACCCCTGCCGTTCCACATTCCTCCTCCTCTATTTTCCCTAGCTCCAGCTCTCCTCCACTGGCAACAATGGCGAACTACCCAGTCAATGTAATCCCCTACCTCCCCATGGGGATGATGATCAAGCTAGGGCCGCAAGATCATGTTGTTCGTGGCGACATGGCGGTGCACCCCACTGCTCCTCTCAACCATGATTTCCTCGCCATTGCGGAGGTCAATCGACATGTTCCTTTCCATCAGAAGGCTGCCCTCCGGGAGGTAATCACTGGACTGTTGCATGAATCCCACTTCTTCCCTTGTGAGGTTGATGATCATCCGCTGGGCATTGCTATTTATGGTTTTGCAAATCGTTTGGTCCGTGATACTGTTGTGGGCACTACCTTTGAGATTGATGCTGATGTTGAGGGTGAAATAAACACCATTGTCTCATTCGTGCCGCACGATGAAGATCTGAACATGCGGCTTACATCTTATGGTCCCTCTGTTTGGATTCTTTATGTGGGATTTCCCTATGACTACCAGACCTACCACTACCTGCACAGATCCGTTGATAGCTTTGGTAGTTTGTTTCATTGGCATAACCCAGAGGAGACAGAAAGTTCGTTCTGATTAGAGCCAAGGTAATCAATCTTCGTCTGGTTCCAAAAAGTCTTGTGGTTCGTCAGCTGGGAGGATACAGACGCAGTTGGACTGTCTGTGTTACAATGCTACGAAGCAGCGACTGGAATGCCCATCTGCCTGAGGTGCCACCCACCGGAGAAGATCCGCCACCTGAGAATGGAATTCCTCATCCTCTCTATGGTGATGAACTCACAGATGAACAACTCTATCAGCTCCAGCTCAATAACTGGATTGCACAGCAAGGGGCAGCAAACAATGATGCAGTCCCCAATGAGGAGGTGAATGTGCAGAATGTTCAGGTGGAGTTTCAGCCTAACTGGGGTGAATGGCCAGCACCTCCACCACAAGCTCCGCCTGCTTTTTACAACTTCCAGGAGTGGTTGGCATAGGAAGGACTACAAGTTCAGGATGGTATCCACCCTACTGACAACATGCTGGACAGCCCAGCTGCTGCTTGGAATGATTCTATCTCCCCGCACAGCAGCTCTGACTCTAGTGCGGGGTCTGAGGACTTTGTTCTTGTTCCTGTATCCATCATGCAAGCTCTGCAGAGGAACAGCTCCCTTGTTTTCAGTTCTGCTGCTTCTCAAGACCTGATGGCTCCTCAAGCTTTCATTAACACATCCACTGGTTCTGAAGCTCAATCGCATAATCTGCAGTTCAACATACATGTTTCAAATGCTGGTATTAATATCAATTTCTCTGCTGACAATGACTTGATCAACTCTATGCTGTTGAATGAACCCTTTTCATATGTTCATGTCACCAACTTCTTGTCAAGCAGAATCATGCCCACTTTGGCCACTTTTGGGCCTTGGGCGCAGGGCTATGGTATAAGACCGGCTAGTCTGGATATCCAGCTTGTGATGACAACAACTGAAAGTGGACAGATTGATGCTTCTGCTACTGTCTCCTGCTTTGATGCAACAGGTTCTTATAGTTCTTCCACCCAGGTTTGGCTCATTGACAATAGTGCGACCTCCAATGCTTAGAACAGCAATGTGATTATAAATGAACTTCCTGAGATTCAATCCTCTGATGACATATCTACTGCTTCGCTGGTTCCCTCTGATGGTGTGGATCACTCTGACTCTGCCCTGGTATGCGGTGGATCCTCGGTCGGAGTGCCTAGGAACAGACGCAACAAATCCAAAGCCCCCATCTCTGTTTCACAAGTTCGACGCAGTAACCGATCCAACAAGTACGATGGATTTAAAGTGCCTCTTATCACTGACAGCAAGGCCAGGACATCAAAAGTTAAACCTAGGATCATCCCCAATGTGGCATCCGCGGTGGTTATCACTGAACTGTCTGAGGATCCGGATGCTGATGTGCCACCACCACTGTCAATCTCGGAGATTCAGGCGATTGGCTCTCACCAGTGTGCAATCCCTCCTGAAGAGCTTACTGAAGAACTGCTCCTGGATGAGCAGGTGGGTGGTCCCTCAAATGCTTAAGTTTTACTTCTTTTCTTTTTAGCTTGTAATGGAACTTCTTTCAAATTGGAATGTCCTCTGTTGGAACATCCGGGGCCTAAACTCCGATCCTAAGCTTTTGGCACTTTCGAACGCTATTTCATCTAGTGACTGTGCTGTGATTTGCTTGCAAGAAACTAAAAAGCCCTCCTTTGATAATGTGTTTCTTAAATCTTGTTGCCCTAGAAGGTTTGATAAATTTGCTTACATACCATCTCGAGGGGCCTCTGGAGGTATTGTGACCATATGGAACAACGCCATCTTTACTGGTACAGTAATTATTGGAGAAGAATTTGCACTGGTTATCAAATTCAAATCTACTCAGTCGGCCCAAGAATGGACTCTTGTGAATATCTATGGGCCTTGTCAAGGCGATTTACGTGTGGATTATAAAAATTGGCTTTTAAATCTAAATATCCCCACTACTGAAGATTGGCTACTCATTGGTGACTTCAATTATATTCGAAGCCCTACAAATCGTAATAAACCAGGAGGTAACATTAATGACATGATCACGTTCAATGACTTTATTAGATCTCGAAACCTCATTGAACTTCCAATAAAAGGTAGAGCATATACTTGGAGTAATATGCAGGATGAGCCCTTGCTAGAACAACTTGATTGGTTTCTCACCTCTAATAACTGGACTCTTTCATACCCAAACACCATGGTCAAACCTCTAGGAAATCCTGTTTCCGATCACATTCCGTGTGTCATCACTATTGAAACATCTATACCAAAAAGTAACATTCTAGCAACACCCTGGCTTTATGGATTTGGTCTCTGAGGTTTGGACTAGACCAGTTAACTCTACTAATGCGGCCACAATTCTCTGCGAAAAATTCAAAATGTTAAGATACGAACTCAAGAACTGGAGTAAACATATTTCGAAGCTTACTACTGCCATACAAAATTCTAACTCCACCTTGGCAGATCTTGATACTAGAGAAAACAGAAGATCATTAACTATACCAGAAAGCAATTTTAGAAAAATCCTGAAGAAGCACATCCTACGGTTACTAAATTACCAGAAACAATATTGGAAGAAGCGTTGTACCATCCGCTGGGTTAAATTTGGGGATGAAGACCCAAAATTCCTTAAAGCACTTGCATCCGAGAGATATAGAAGAAATGCAATCACCTCTCTTCGGCTTGATAATGGTACAACTGTGGAAGACCATACAGGAAAAGAGGCCCTAATTTATCATACATACAAAGAAAGGCTTGGGTCATCTGGTAATTACCAAATGAAATTTGATCTTCCCACTATTATCAAAAGAAGAGAAGATTTGGATCAACTCACAGCACCCTTTTCAAGACAAGAAATTGACGACGTCATAAAAGAAATGACAGCTGATAGAGCACCTGGACCGGACGGTTTCACGAGACATTTCATTAAATCTTGTTGGCACATCATTAAGGAAGACTTCTATAGGTTGTGTGATCAGTTCCATGACGAGAATCTAAATTTGGAAAGCATCAATGAAGGCTTCATCACTCTCATACCTAAGGTTTGTTCACCTGAAACAGTAAATGACTTTCGGCCCATCACTCTTTTAAATTGCTGTCTCAAAGTGATAACTAAGCTTCTTGCTAACCGCCTACAAAAGCTCATTCTAAAAATAGTTCATCACAATCAATATGGTTTCATTAAGCGACGAACTATACAAGACTGTCTCGCTTGGGCCTTTGAGTATATACACCAGTGTCAAACCTCCAAGCAAAAAATCGTACTTCTCAAGCTTGACTTTGCTAAAGCCTTTGATACAATTCAACACGGGGCTATGCTTCAAATTACATATGAGATTCAACGACAAATGGTTGTCTTGGATCAAAAACATATTCTCCACTGGGAAATCCTCGGTACTTCTTAATGGTGTCCCAGGCAGACAGTTTGTTTGCAAAAGTGGTGTCCGACAAGGAGACCCCCTATCCCCCCTTCTCTTTGTCATCGCAGCCGATCTGCTTCAAGCTGCCATTAATGACGCGTTCCGATAGGGGAAGATCAGCCTGCCCTTTGATAGGCAGGGTCAACATGATTACCCGGTTATTCAATAGACTGACGACACAATAATTATCATGCCGGCATGCCCCGACCAAGCACGCACTATGAAAGGGATCCTCAATGATTTTGCCATCTCCATTGGACTCAAAATAAACTTTCATAAATCAACACTTATACCAATAAACTGTGATGTTGATCTTACAAGTGAGCTAGCTGGTATTTTTGAATGTAAGATTGGAAACATGCCTCTCACTTACCTTGGTCTGCCCCTTGGCACTAATAAACCCTCCATTCAAGACCTAATGCCATTGGTGTGCTCTGTTGAATGAAGAATGACTTCTACTTTGGCGATGATGTCATACGGAGCAAAGCTATCTCTGGTAAACACAGTCATCACCTCACTTATCATCTTCGCCTTATGCACGTTGAAGTTTCCCCCAAAAATTTTGGAGGTACTTGATAAGATCCGTCGGAAATGCCTCTGGACTAAGAAAACTGAACAAGGGGAGAAATGCAACTCCTTGGTTGCCTAGGATAGGATTTGTCGCCCAAAAGATAGTGGTGGACTTGGGATCATCAACTTAAAGATCCAAAGTGACGCCCTCCTTCTCAAATACTTGCACAAATTTTACAACCATCATGACCTACCTTGGGTTGACCTCATCTGGTCTACTTACTACTCCGACAAGATACCACATGCTTCCAACCCTTGTGGTTCGTTTTGGTGGCGAGATGTTCTTAAATTAACTCCAATCTATCGTGGTATATCCATAGTGGAGGTTTTCCGTGGCAACAAAGTACTCATGTGGAAGGACCTATGGCTTGAAGATATCTTATCTGACTCACACCCAAGGGCCTTCTCCTTTGCTCGAAATGAAGATATATTTGTGCAACAGTTTCTCACAATCGCCTCCCTCGATGAGGCGTTCCACCTTCCTTTATCCATGCAAGCGCATGATGAGGTCAGAAATATTCAACACCTTGTTGCCCACGTCACCTTGGACAATGGGCTCAACATAAAAGATGTTTGGTCTTATATCTGGGGGACAACTGAATACACTGCTCGAAGGTTTTACAAGTTCTGCTTCAGAGATGTCAAAGCTCACAAAACGTACAAATGGTTGTGGAAATCCAAAGTTACAGTCAAGATCAAGGTATTTGGCTGGCTTCTTCTCTCCGATCGCCTCAATACTAGAGACATGCTCAAGCGAAGGCATTATAATGTTGGAGATGATTTAAGCTGCCTCCTTTGTGGTCATGCCCAAGAAGATGTTGATCACATGATCCTCAACTGCCCATTTAGTAAACAGTGCTGGTCCAGACTTGGGATGAATCCAGACCAACATACCACGCGTCTACCATGGTTGGAAACGGCCAAGAAAAACTGGAATCAACCTATGTTTATGGAGACATTCCTTCAGGCGTCTTGGAGTATTTGGAAGGAGAGGAATGACAAATTATTCAGACAAATTAATCCCTCCTACAACTCTTGGCTACAAAGATTTAAAACAGACTTTGGTCTTCTTCAATATAGGGTCAAAGATAATATGAAGGACTTCATTTTCCTTTTATTAGACTCCCTTCCTTCTGACTAGTCTGCTTCTGCTAGTCTTGCCACCCCTTGCCACAAAGTGGCTAGGGTTGCCCCTTGTAAACACCTTGTACAATGTAATGTAAATGTTTGAAAGGTAATATATATCAGTGGGAGCCTCTCCCACTGTCACAGGTTTGAAAAAAATCGGGATTTTACCGCAGTACCGGGGGGTTACCGGAACCCCCCCGGGGGTTAATGGGCCTACATGGGCCATGAGGGAGAAGAGGAGGGCCGGCCAGGGCAGACCGCGCGCCCCCTCCCCCCCTAGTCCGAATAGGACAAGGAAGGGGGGGGGCGCCCCTCTTTCCTCTTTCCCTCCCCCCTTTCCTTCTCCACCAAGGCAAGAGGAGGGAGTCCTACTCCTGGTGGGAGTAGGACTCCTCCAGGCACACCCCTAGGTGGGCCGGCTGCACCTCCCCCCTCCCTCCTTTATATACGGGGGCAGGGGGTACCTCTAGACACACAAGTTGATCTTCGTGATCGTTCCTTAGCCGTGTGCGGTGCCCCCCTCCGCCATATTCCACCTCGGTCATATCGTTGCAGTGCTTAGGCGAAGCCTGCGTCGATAGAACATCATCATCGTCCTGCGCCGTCATCTTGACGAACTCATCCCCGATACCCTGCTAGATCGGAGTCCGGGGATCGTCATCGAGCTGAACGTGTGCTGAACTCGGAGGTGCCGTACGTTCAGTACTTGGATCGGTCGGATCGTGAAGACGTACGACTATATCAACCATGTTGTCATAACGCTTCCGCTTATGGTCTATGAGGGTACGTGGACAACACTCTCCCCTCTTGTTGCTATGCGATCTTGCGTGTGCGTAGGATTCTTTTTTGAAATTACTATGTTCCCCAACAGATTGGATCCAGACATGATTGAAAATCCGAAGTGCCTAAGCTTGAGCTTCGGGTGTTGGAACTCGAGAGGCGGAAAGGCGCAAGCGTGGTAAGAGGGAGGGATAGGCCTCGGCCCCTCTATAAATGGGGTGAATATCAAGCGTCCTCAGCGTAACCGTTTGGGACTTGCCTAAAAACACGGAGTTATACCAACAGGCGTAGTGGGGTTGCCTGCACCCGTATTGATGGGAATCCCACAATAAGGGGGACACGATCTCTGCTTCGATGAGGTGTGCCAATAAAACCGCCTTGCAGTGCGTGTCGTGGAAGGCCGAGAAAAACCGGTTCGTATTGAGCTAGGCCGCGGCGTAAGGGCACTCCGTGAAAAATTGTCAGCAGATTAGATTTGTAAAGTGTTATGCTCTGTGCAGTGGTGTGTGGAAATTATCTTACATAGCCGGACACGATCCTTAATCTACCTTGGAATATTCAGAGATGGAACCCGCCTTGCAATGTCGAAGACAATCTGCGCGCCGGACTCATCGTCATTGAAGCCTGGTTCAGGGGCTACTGAGGGAGTCCTGGATTAGGGGGTATCCGGACAGCCGGACTATATACTTTGGCCGGACTATTGGATTATGAAGATGCAAGACTCAAGACTTCGTCCCGTGTCTGGATGGGACTCTTCTTTGCATGGAAGACAAGCTTGGCGATTCGGATGTTAGATCTCCTTCTTTGTAACCGACTTTGTGTAACCCTAGCCCCCTCCGTTGTCTATATAAACCGGAGGGTTTAGTCCGTAGGACAAGGACAATCATAATCATAGGCTAGCTCCTAGGGTTTAGCCTCTACGATCTCATGGTAGATCAACTCTTGTAATACTCATATCATCAAGATCAATCAAGCAGGAAGTAGGGTATTACCTCCATCAAGAGGGCCCGAACCTGGGTAAAACATCGTGTCCCCTGCCTCCTGTTACCATTAGCCTTAGACACACAGTTCGGGACCCCCTACCCGAGATCCGTCGGTTTTGACACCGATAACGTGGACGACACTCTCCCCTCTCCTTGCTATGCATCACCATGATCTTGCGTGTGCGTAATAATTCTTTTGAAATTACTACGTTCCCCAACATACAGTGCCTCTTATACGTGTTTTTAAGGGTCAACTTTTAAGGGGTCTCCTAGAGATGCTCTAAGTTAGGTAAACTATTGGTTGAGAAGCTGGACAAGTTGGGGTAGCGCAACTGCGAAATTTACATAATTCTGACTAAATGATTTGAGAGGTTTTTTGGGGGTTTCTAGAACTTCTCACATAACTGAAATCGGTTATTTTTGTCAGATGTTCTACTTTCCAGGTTTTGCTTTCATTTTTGTAAAAATTTCCATATTTATATATTAATAAAAATAAGTACATTTTCCTTGGGCTTAAAATAAATCTGACTTTTGTTTTTTATCTTTTCTTAAAAGTTGTGGAAATCAAAGTTCTAGAAATTTGTAAAAGGAAAACTGTCCCATAGGTAACACTTGTATCTATCATGTCGGAATAATTCAAATGAAAAATCATAACACAGGCCGGGGCAAAAAAATAGACGGTCTAACAGTAAATAGTACTCCCTTTGTATTTTTTTTATGGATTCCATACTTTATTAATTTTGAACAATAATCAAAGGGATACAAAGGGAGTCATAAGGGGAGATAAGCCACAAGCGACGACCCTGGGGAAGCGAGGCAGGAAATTTTACAAGATTGTGAGCCTCTTGATTTGAAGCACGATCTTCGAACAGAAAATCACAACTAGCAAAATATGCTTTTCTATTATTTATCTCCTTGACGACTGTGATATGAGGGCCTCCTACCCCTTTTGCGATGTCATCCACAATCGGTTTGTAGTCACTAGCAATTACCAAGTGATCCAAAGATAGATCAGCCACAAGTGTTAAAGCCTCACGGCAAGCAATGGTCTCTAAAACTATCGGATGAATAATACCGGGTAGAACAATTGAGCGGACCCAAAGGTACTGACCATGTTCATCCCTGCATACTGCCGCCGCAGCTCCAACATGCCCATCATAGGATAAACCCCCATCTACATAGATTTTAATGTGTCCATTCGGAGGGGGTTTCCAACAGCTTCACATTGGTATTACAAGTGCCCGCCCTGCCGAAGTGGAAGTCCTGGCAATGTTGAAGCCATCCAACTGAGCGATGAAGCTCTCAACAAAGCGGTGGGTCGACATTGGGCTTTGGAAGAGAGACTCATGTATTGCTTTTCGACGAGCGGTCCATACTGACCAAAGAGTTACGGCCATCTTCACAAACTCCGCATGTGATAATGAATCCATCATCTTAAAAAGGCAGTTTTTCGCATTGGGTTCATCAGACTCAACAATTTGACCTCGTCACCTAAAGCCCAGACACCCTTTGTAAACAAATATAAGACGTTCTAGATCACTATTTGTTTGCAGAGGGAGTACCTAGTATAAGTTGGGCTTTGAATGTGGCCCATTTATCACCAATTGATGGCAACTTGTCATTTTATTTTGAATTATATATTAAAGTTTGAGTAGATTCATGTTGGAACTTCTAAAAATTTAAACCGGAGGCATATGCACCAGAAGTCCGGATGCACCAGACAGTGGAGGGTTGCATTTATCCGGTTTTGCAGAAAAAAGAAGTAGGCAACCCAGGTTTTTTTAGGGGTAGATAACCCAGTTTTGGAGTTGATGTTTGTAATATGTACTTGGTCAATTGTTGATGTTTGTAATATGTAGCCACTGCGGTTGAGGCAGAGGAGTGGGACGATGGCCATTGTCCAGGAGCAGGAGGAGCAGCAGGTAGAGCGGCAACGACGCCATGGCGCGTCCAACCGATGGGACGGGAAGGAAGAAAAGTGCAGCTTGGTGAATTGTGATCTGTTGAATACACTGGTATTACAACCTGGTAGCCAACCACCGGAAACATTTTACAACTCTCCACCAGGAATTTGTTGGTTGTAAAAGGTTACGGGGGTAGCAAAAATGCAGCATCCCAATCGGAGCCTAAGGTAACATGGCCCGGTGATGGGTTGAATCCAGCCTGAAATCCTATCCGGACACACCTCATGGTGATTGTTCCTATGAATAGTAGGACTAATGCTACCTTCCTGTGGTTGTAGCTTCTGGTTGGGAGAGGAGGTTCAGCAGGCGGCGGCGCCTCCCACTTTGATTCGGGCAGAGTGGAACTGAACGACCACGACAGTATCTTGTGCAGCCCGGCGGTGGCGCCATTCGCCGTGGAGAAGCCGACTGCGACCTCCTCCCGTAGGGTTCTGCGCAGGTCAACGGTTGCATTGACCTGGTACAGGGCATCGCCGATAAGGAGACCGACGGCCAGCAATTTGGTGTCATTGTGGTACTTCACGGTGGCCTCCATCACACTGGACGACGTGAGGTTCTTGCCCGGCCATGTCGCCGTCGCATACGCGGATGCTGCCGTGGAGTTGGCGGAGCTGACGTCGATGCCGACATGGTTGAGGAAAGCGTCGAACTCCACCGCCACGATCCGGCTCTCGCCTGTCCCGTCCGCGAAGGCCGCGAGGAGGCCGCCGCCGGCACTGCTGCTGCTGTTGCGGGGGACGTCCAACGAAGGGAGATGGCCGAGGAAGAAGGCCATCCCGCTCGCGCTGTGCTCCTTCTCTGGGGTGATCCGGAAGGAGAAGGCGGTGGCGAAGCTAGCAATCTTGCCCGAGGCGCCGTTCCATAGAGGCACTTTGTACCGGTACGACGCCCGGCTATTTCTCGTCAGCTGGAGCGCTGGTGGACTGATGAGTGCGTCGCCGGCAACGAGGATCGACGTGCCGGCAGTGAGGTAGGAGAAGTCGAGGCTGAAGGAGAGCGAGAAGGCCCAGCGTGGCGCTTGGTAGAGGCATAGCAACGACACAAGGACTAGTGTGGTGGTCGGACGACAGGGAGAGGCCATGGCTTGGCCGTGGTGCTTCGGAAGGAGCTATAGGAACCTTGAGGAGGAGCATCGTCTATATCTATATCTATATCTATACCAGTATAAAAAGACCCAAATAGGCAGATCCAATTAATCTTAACCATCAAATCATGTCAATCCAACGACTTAGATTGCTTCAATGGTAAGCTCTCAACATGGTGAGCGTGTAATTGATAGCATACCAAATATCAACATTTATATTAATATCATAATTAACACGTAATTCATATCCTACCTAATATCAACGTGCAGTTAATTTTCTCCCTAATATCAGTGTGGTGGTCGGACGATGGCGAGAGGCCATGGCTTGGCCGTGGTGCTTCGGAAGGAGATATAGGAAACTTGAGGAGGAGCATCATATAAAACAAAATAGGGAAGGGGATCTAGTAGGGGGTAGTTAGTTATCAAGGTTAAATTTAGAGTGCAGGATGTAGCACACGAAAGGAACTAGAGAGCCAGCAGATTAATGACGTTGTCACTGGAATTTGGTAGGTACAATGCCCGGACGAAATGAAGCTGATGGAAATGGAAAAGGCTCTTCCTCAAACACCGAAGCTGAGACAAAATGAAAATTATCTTATGGAGGTGACAAATTTCAAAGAGGACCAATACAAGCGAGCCTAATTCATCCACAACCTCTGGTTGGAAAGATTAATGCATATATTGACTTTGTGGTGTTAAATAATTGCAGGTCGACCTTGCCTTACTAGGTGCAAGGAGCCAAGGACGAAGCATCAACCCGAAAGTGGTCTCCGCCACCGATGGGGTCGGCTCTCATGATACCGATGCAGCAATCTTCTCAGATTCACGTCGCTTGGGTATTGGACTTGTCATCCGTGACCACCTGGGAATGGTACAGGCTGCCTGCAGGTGCTATGTGGACCATATTGAAGACCCTGAAGCCAGAACTTGCTGAAGGACCATATTGAGGACCTACAAGCCAGAACTTGCTGAAGCTATAGCTCTGCGCCATGCCTTACTTAGGGCATCTCCAGCCGCGCCCCCAACAGGCCCTCCCCAGGCGATTTCGCCGCGCCGACGCCGAAAAAAGGCCTCAGTCGCGCCCCCAGAAGCCCGTTTTTCGCCGGCTCGGGCCAAAACTGGTGCCGGCGGACCCAGGCCGAACCCGGCGCCCTGGGGGGCGCTTGGGGAGCCGGCGCAAGCGAAAAAGGCGCGTGGACCCGCACTGGAGGCGACCGAAGGCCTTTTCCCGCCGTTTTACTGCCTTTTTCTCACTTCTCTCCCGCTCGCTCGCCTTGCTCCCGCCATTCTCCCCCTTTCTCCCGCCAACCCCGCTCGCAGCCCGCCGCCCATGCCGCCGAAGAAATACACCATGCCGCGCGCCGCGGCGACTACGACGGCCTCATCCTGAACGAGCTGCCGATGGCAACGCCCACGACGCCGACGACGCCCACGGCCACACGGACGCCGAGCGAAGACTCTACGTCGCCGCCCAGCAGTGTCGAAGCCGCGCCGGCGCAGCCCAACACCGAAGCAGCTCCGACACCGCCGAGCTCGCGCACGCCGACACCGCCAACACCTGGGACCTACCCCGCCGAGTGATGAATGAACACGCCGAGGCGGCGGCGCTCTATTTTTTGTAACGACAGACTATGCCCGATCGTCGGACTTGCGGCGTCTGAGAGCGGGAACGGCCGAGTTTGAATTAACCGCGTCTGGGGCGGCGCGTTGGAGTCGCGTGATTGGCGCTAGCTTCGCCCCGAGGCGAGCTAAGCGCCGCACGCCCAGATGCCAATTTAGACATACTGGGGGCCGAACGGCTGGAGATGCCCTTATTATTCACCGAAGCTGCTGGCTTTCAAATCCATTATTACGGCATCTGATTGTGCTGATGTGATCAATAAAATGAATAACTTGACAGCTGACAGATCTCAAATAGGTGCCATAATATATGATATTAAAAGTAGGGCTCCCATGTTTGAATCTTGTGTGTTCATTCATGTTAACCGTTCATGTAACGAGGCAGCTCATGTTCTTGTTAGGTCTGTAGAACATGACCCTGGGTCATGCTGGTTTACTGTAGTACCTGATGTAATCAGGACCATCATTTGTACTAGACAGTTGCAGAATGAATAAAATTCGGGAGTACCTAGAACTCATCTAGATGAGACATAATTTGGTCTCACTCACTTTGAAAACAAGAACAAATACAACCCACTCAGCACACACGCATCTTATAGCATCACATCCAATGGCTATAAAAGATGAATGAGACCAAACTATATCTCATCTAGATGAGTTCTAGCAAAACCGATAAAATCCAGCTGCCCATTGTCTAAAAAAAAAGTGGCATTTGGTGCAGGAATGTGGGCCTTATCTTTTCCTCAAGTGCCGCTACATCCTGAGGCTTTGGAGCTTCGTCATTGAGAAATTCAACATTGATGATATGGACACGTCCTCATGCCATTTGGTGGACTTCGTTGAGGCTTGGTGGGCGAGACGATGGAGGGGTTGTACGTCTGCACGTCCTCATCCAATCCGCATCGAAAACGTCTTGCAGCTGCGAGAGGATGGAGGCGTTGTACTTTCCGAAGGTCACTCCAGTCGTCATGTATAAATAATCCTACACCTACGTACCCATCTAAACTTACCTAAACTTCCTATCTAAGAGTATCTCCAGCCATTGAGCCCCCAGGAGGCGCTAAAAATCGCCGACTGAGGGCGTACCGGCGCTAACCGCGTGCTGGAGGCGTGATGCTCCCCAGTCGCCGCGCCCACGTTTTTTTGAAAAACAAAATCCGGCCCCACATTCGCACAAACAAGACGCAAATTCAACCAAACTTCGGCGAGTTCGTAACATATATAAAATATTTTACAAAAGAAGAAAAAAACACTACTAGACCCGTCGTCGCCCTCGCCGTTCCTCGCCGCCTGCTACCCTTGAAGCTCTACATGCCGAGGAGCCTTTAGAACTGTGTGTAGTCGCTGCTGCCGTTGCCGCCTCCTCCGCGGCCGCCGTCCCTGCTGCACCCTTGCCCAGGGTCGCCAACGCGCGGCGGGTTGGACGGTCCGGGGGCGTCCTCGACCTCGTCGCTGCCGAGGATCACAATGTTGTGCTCGTCTTCGCGCCCACGCTGGCGGGCGGCTATCTCCTACAGGGCTCGGCGCTGCCGGACCATCTTGTCGCGAAGGTAGTCGTCCCGCGCCCACTTTAGGGCGGCCTCGTTTAGAAGCCGCGACGGACTATGGCCTCATACTCCGCGGGGAGGCCGGGCTCCACCTTTGGCCTGACAAGCCCGGCAGAGGTGGGGGAGGACTCGGCGATGCGGACGTCGGAGCTGCGGGTGCGCCGGCTGATCGGCGCATCCTGGGGCTCCGGCTTGACAGGGAGGAGGGACGGAGAGCCGGACGAGCCGCCGGACGAGGAGAAGGACGCTGGGTCCATGCGTCTCGGCATCCACGAGCTCCCACGCCGGCGGGAGAAGGTGGGGAAAGAGGGGTACTCCAGCCTTGGCGTGTTTCCGCCCTTGATGTACTCGAGGACGGCCTCTAGCGTGCGGCCGGGCACGCCCCACCATCGGCGGCGCCCGTCGGCGTTGAGCCTCCCGGAGGGCATGATGCCGTTGGTAGCCTCGAGCTGCTTGGCGTGGCGCCGACGGAAGTACGGCTCCCACAGCGTGCTGTCGGGGGTATACCTCGGCCCCTCCCTCGCCCCCTGCGGCAGATATGCACGTATACGGGTGATCTCTGCGTGACGCGCCGCCCCGGTGGGCGGCGGTGGCACCGGGACCCCGCCGGCGCTTATCCTCCACGCTCCGAGCACCCGCATGTCCGGCGGGACCGGGTACTCGGCCTCATAAAGAAGCCGGGCTTCGTCATCGTGAAGGTGGCAGCAGCCGAAGCCGTTCGCCGCCGCGCCATCGCCTGGGAAGTTCTTGGCCATTGGGTGAACTGGAAAGGGAGAGAAGAGAGGGAGGAACGGGGGCGTCGGCGGTGGAGAGCGAGGTGTGTGCGTGGCTCACCGGGGCGGGAGGGGCAGCTTATATAGGTGGCGCTCGCGTGGCCGCCGTGCGTACGCGTGGCGGGCGAGTGACGCGCGTCGCCCCATCTTCACTGCGCCGCCCGTGAGGCACCAATGGAGGAGGCTGACCGGCGCGGCAGTGCGACAGCTTTGGCATTGATTCCCCCGCGGGAACCGAGGCGATGAGGACGACCAAGCGACGAGAAGAGCCGAGTCGCTGCCAAGGAGGGCCTGCCGATTTTCGCGCCAAAATGATTCGGCCGGCGCCCCCAAGCGCCCCCAGCGCGCCGGGTTCGGCCTGGGTCCGCCGGCGCCAAGTTCGGCCCGAGCCAGCGAAAAAAGGGCCTTTCAGGGCGCGACTAGGCCGATTTTTCGGCGCCGACGGCCAAAAAATCGCCTGGGGGGCTTCCTGGGGCGCGGCTGGATATGCTCTAACACATCCCCCCCCCCCCCCCACACACACACACACATTCATGGGTCCGGGCTATTTTTTCCCTTCCAATCAGTTCACCCCAAACCAGTTTTTACGTAGCTTTACCTACAATAATTCCGTAGGTGTAGCAAACCCATAATCCTAGGAATAATACTACACCTACGTACCCTTCTAGGTAAACTTACTTAAACTTCGGGGCGCAAAATGTAGTCGACGCAATCCGGGCGCAAGCCGTTAGGGTAGTACTAGATGTACCAATAATGGCCTCCTACCATGAAAATACCGGTGCTGATGCTGTCGCCGGTGGGTGACCCCTCTGCTGTACGCGGGTAGGGGTAGCCCCTGACCATGAGCAGGTGATACCCATTGTTGGTGCCGGCGTGGACGGCTAATGTGTCGCAAGAGCACTCCTTGTCGTCGTCGACTACAGACACACCGGCGAACGACGACATCACGGAATCTGCTAGCCCATTGAGAGTAAATCTACTCAGTCACCATTCACACTCCACAAATTACAGACTCGGGATCGATGAGCTGAGGGGGTGGGTGGGTGCCAAACCTGGTAACATCCGGCTGCTGCGAGCACCCCAGAAATGTTGACGGTTCAATAACAAGAGAATAACAAGAGACCCCAAACATCGAACAGTTCAATAACAAAAGAATAATTCATAGGCATTTCTTGACGTCTATTAATGTTACCTATTCTTTGACATTCATCACAAGATAAGACAAACTTACGAGCATCTTTAAAGAGAGTAGGCCAATAAAAACCAGATTGTAGTACCTTGTGTGCAGTTCTATCTCCAGTGTGGTGTCCTCCATAAAATTCAGAGTGACACTTACGTAGAATCTGTTACTGTTCATGCTCAGGCACACAACATCTAATAACACCATCTACTCCTTTATAAAGGTGTGGGTCATCCCAGAAGTAATGTCTTAAATCATAAAAGAACTTTTTCTTTTGCTGGTATGTGAAACTAGGCGGTATATATTTAGCAACAATTTAATTAGTATAATCAGCATACCAAGGAGCAGTATGAGAAGCATTGACGACCGCTAATTGTTCATCAGGAAAGCTATCATTAATAGGCAGTGGATCATCAAGAACATTCTCTAACCTAGGCAAGTTATCTGCAACGAGGTTCTCAGCTCCCTTTCTATCAATAATATGCAAGTCGAATTCTTGGAGCAAAAGAACCCATCTAATGAGCCTAGACTTAGCATCTTTCTTTTCCATAAGATATTTAATAGCAGCATGATCAGTGTGAATAGTAACTTTGGAATCAACAATATAAGGTCTAAACTTATCACATGTAAAGACAACTGCTAAGAACTCTTTTTCAGTAGTAGCATAATTTCTCTTGGCAGTATCAAGAGTTTTACAAGCATACTGGATAACATTCAATTTCTTATCAACTCTTTGCCCTAGAACAGCACTGATACGTCTCCGTCGTATCTATAATTTTTGATTGTTCCATGCCAATATTCTTCAACTTTCATATACTTTTGGCAACTTTTTATATTATTTTTGGGACTAACATATTGATCCAGTGCCCAGTGCCAGTTCCTGTCTGTTGCATGTTTTTTGTTTCGCAGAAACCCAATATCAAACTGAGTCCAAATAGGATAAAAACGGACGAAGAATTATTTTGGAATATTTGTGATTTTTGGGAAGTAAAATCAACGCGAGACGGTGCCCGAGGGGGGCAGGAGACAGGGGGCGCGCCCCAGGGAGGCAGGCGCGCCCTGGACTCTCCTGGTCATCCCGTAAGGAGGTTGACGCCCTTCTTTTGCCGCAAGAAAGCTAATTTCACGAGAAAAATCTGGGCAAAAGATTCACCCCAATCGGAGTTACGGATCTCCAGATATAAAAGAAACTCTAAAGCGGAAGAATCTGAGAACACAGAAACAGAGAGATAGATCCAATTCGGAGGCGCTCTCGCCCCTCCCAAGCCATGGGAGCCAAGGACCAGAGGGGAAACCCTTCTCCCATCTAGGGAGGAGGTCAAGGAAGAAGAAGAAGAAGGGGGCCTCTCTCCCCATTGCTTCCGGTGGCACCGGAGCGCTGCCGGGGGCCATCATCATCACCGCGATCTTCACCAACACCTCCATCATCTTCACCAACATCTCCATCACCTTCCCCCTTCTATCCAGCGATCCACTCTCCCGCATCCTGCTGTACCGTCTACTTGAACATGGTGCTTTATGCTTCATATTATTATCCAATGATGTGTTGCCATCCTATGATGTCTGAGTAGATTTCCGTTGTCCTATTGGTGATTGATGAATTGCTATGATTGGTTTGAGTTGCATGTTTTATTATTGGTGCTGTCCTATGGTGCCCTCCGTGTCGCGCAAGCGTGAGGGATTCCCGCTGTAGGGTGTTGCAATGCGTTCATGATTCGCTTATAGTGGGTTGCGTGAGTGACTAAAACACAAACCCGAGTAAGGGGATTGTTGCGTATGGGATAAAGGGGACTTGATACTTTAATGCTATGGTTGGGTTTTACCTTAATGAATCTTTAGTAGTTGCGGATGCTTTCTAGAGTTCCAATCATAAGTGCATATGATCCAAGTAGAGAAAGTATGTTAGCTTATGCCTCTCCCTCGAATAGAATTGCAATAGTGATTACCAGTCTAGTAACGTAGTCAGTTGCCTAGGGACAATTCCACAATTCCTACCACCACTTTTCCATACTCGCTATATTTACTTTATTGCATCTTTGTCTAAACAGCCCCTACTTTTTATTTACGCGTTCTTTATTATCTTGCAAACATATCCAACAACACCTACAAAGTACTTCTAGTTTCATACTTGTTCTAGGTAAAGCGGACGTCAAGCATGCGTAGAGTCGTATCAGTGGCCGATAGGACTTGAGAGAGTATTTTTTTCTACCTTTAGCTTCTCGTTGGGTTCTACACTCTTACTTATCGAAAGAGGCTACAACTATCCGGTATACTTACGGGTTATCAAGACCTTTTTCTGGCACGGTTGCTGGGGAGTCATAGCGTGGGTTGAATATTCTCGTGTGTGCTTGTTTGCTTTATCACTAAGTAATTTTTATTTGCTGTTCTTAGTTGTTTTCTATCTTTAGTTGGGTAGGAAACGCAAAATACCAAAAAAAATAGTTGTACCTACTACACCAATGGTTGAAGAACCACTCAAAATCTATCACACTTCTGAAGCTTTTTACTTGGATCATTTTCGATCCCTTTGTGCTCGTGCTGAAACCCCCACTAGTTTAGTTGAGGGCAAATCTTTAGATGAGCATGCTTGTTTTGTGCGACACCATATATCTGAAAAAGGGAAACTATTATGGGATCAAATTCAACGTTTGCAATGCTATGCTTGGAATTTATGTGAAATATATGAGTTTACTTGTTGTTCTGAAGACTTATGGAGACTTATGGAGACTTATGGAGAAGCCTGCGTTTACAAGAAAGTGAGTGGGAGCTCCGTAGCATTTCTCCTATTATATGTAGATGACATACTCTTGATGGGAAATAATACAAAACTTCTGGACAGCATTAAGGCCTACTTGAATAAGTGTTTTTCAATGAAGGACCTTGGAGAAGCTGCTTATATATTAGGCATCAAGATCTATAGAGATAGATCGAGACGCCTCATAGGTCTTTCACAAAGCACATACCTTGATAAGATTTTGAAGAGGTTCAAAATGGATCAGTCCAAGAAGGGTTCTTGCCTATGTTACAAGGTGTGAGATTGAGCTCAGCTCGACCACCGACCACGGCAAAAGATAAAGAAGAGATGAGTGTCATCCCTATGCTTCAGCCATAGGATCTATTATGTATGCCATGCTGTGTACTGACCGATGTAAACCTTGCCGTAAGTTTGGTTGCAAGATACCAAAGTAATCCGGGCAAGGAACACCGGACAGCGGTCAAGAATATCCTGAAGTTCTGAAAAGGACGAAGGACATGTTTCGTTTATGGAGGAGACGAAGAGCTCGTCGTAAAGGGTTACGTCGGCGCTTAGCTTCGACTCAGATCTGGAGGACTCTAAGTCACAAACCGGATACGTGTATATGTTGAATGGTGGAGCGATGGCTGGTGCAGCCGCAAGCAGCGAGCGTCGTGGCGGGTCTACGTGTGAAGCGGAGTACATGGCAGCCTCGGAGGCAGCGCATGAAGCGATCTGGGTGAAGGAGTTCATCACCGACCTAGAGTCATACCCAATGCGTCGGGCCGATCAAACTCTTCTGTGACAACACCGGAGCTATTGCCCTTGCCAAGGAGCCGGGTTTCACAAGAAGACCGAGCACATGAAGCGTCGTTTCAACTCCATCCGTGAAAATGTTCAAGATGGAGACATAGAGATTTGCAAAGTGCACATGGATCTGAATGTCGCAGATCCGTTGACTAAACCTCTCTCGCGTGCAAAACATGATCAACACCAGAACTCTATGGGTGTTCGATTCATCACAATGTAACTAGATTGGTGACTCTAGTGCAAGTGGGAGACTGTTGGAAATATGCCCTAGAGGCAATAATAAAAGTATTATTATATTTCAATGTTCATGATAATTGTCTTTTGTTCATGCTATAACTGTATTATCCGGAAATCATAATACACGTGTGAACACATAGACCACAATATGTCCCTGGTGAGCCTCTAGTTGACTAGCCCGTTGTGATCAATAGATAGTCATGGTTTCCGACTATGGACATTGGATGTCGTTGATAACGGGATCACATCATTAGGAGAATGATGTGATGGACGAGACAATCCTAAGCATAGCATAAAAGATCGTATAGTTCGTTTGCTAGAAGCTTTGCCAATGTCAAGTATCTCTTCCTTCGACCATGAGATCGTGTAACTCCGGTTACCGTAGGAGTGCCTTGGGTGTATCAAACGTCACAACGTAATCGGGTGACTATAAAGGTGCATTACGGTATCTCCGAAAGTATCTGTTGGGTTGACACGGACCGAGATGGATTTGTCACTCCGTGTGATGAGAGGTATCTCGAGCCCACTCGGTAATGCATCATCATAATGAGCTCAAGGTGACCAAGGTGTTGGCCACGGATCATGCATTACTGATGCAGTATAGTGACTTGCCGTAATGAGACCGAACAAGGTATTGGGATACCGACGATCGAGTCTCGGGCAAGTAACGCATCCGATTGACAAAGGGAATTGCATACGAGGTTTGATCGAATCCTCGACATCGTGGTTCAACCGATGAAATCATCGAGGAACATGTGGGAGCCAACATGGGTATCCAGATCCCATGTTGGTTATTGCCCGAGAGTCGTCTCGGTCATGTCTGCGTGTCTCCCGAACCCGTAGGGTCTACACACTAAGGTTCGGTGGCGCTAGGGTTAGTAGGAAGACTAGTATGTGACTACGAATGTTGTTGAGTCCGGATGAGATCCCGGACGTCACGAGGAGTTTGGAATGGTCCAAGGTAAAGAATAATATATAGGAAGTGGTATTTCGCCATCGGGAAAGTTTGAGGTCTCTGGTAATGTACCGGACCACCGGAAGGGTCCTGGGTCCACCGGGTGGGGCCACCTATCCCGGAGGGCCCCATGGGCTGAAGTGGGAGGGGAACCAGCCCATAGTGGGCTGGTGCGCCCCCCTAGGCCCACCCCTGCGCCTAGGGTTGAAACCCTAGGGGTGGGGCGCCCACAACCTTCGGGCACTCCACCCCTTGGCCGCCGCCCCCCCTTGGAGATTGGATCTCCAGGGGCCGGCGCCCAGGGGGCCTATATAAAGGGGAGGAGGGGCTGCTGTACCCATCTCCAAGGCGCAGCCCCTCCCTCCCAACACCTCTCCTCCTCTGCGAGCGCTTGGCGAAGCCACAGCCGAGTCTCGCTTCTCCACCATCACCACGCCGTCGTGCTGCCGGTGGAGATGTCTTCCTCAACCTCTCCTTCCTCCTTGCTGGATCAAGACGGAGGAGACGTCACCCGTCCCGTACGTGTGTTGAACGCGGAGGTGCTGTCCGTTCAGCGCTTGGTCATCGGTGATTCGAATCACGTCGAGTACGACTCCATCATCACCTTGCAAGCTTCCGCATGCGATCTACAAGTGGTATGTAGATGCAAACTCTCTCCCATGACTCGTTGCTTAGATGAACTCATAGATGGATCTTGGTGAAGCCGTAGGAAAAATTTTAATTTTCTGCAACGTTCCCCAACAGATAGAACGTCTGGTGAAATTCCAACTTCAGTCGCTTATAATTCCAAGATCTCGTATCATCACATAGCCTATACCATTCAATGCGTCTCCCTTCAAAGATAAAGGGAAGACCTTCCTTTTGACAACATCATCGGGAATACCTGCAAGCTTAAATAATCCACAAACTTCATCCACAAAGATAAGGTGTAAATCGGGATGCAGTGTTCCATCTCCTGCAAATGGATTAGCTAGCAGTTTCTCTTTCATACTCAAAGGAATCTCAACGTAAATATTTTCATAAAGTTCAGTAGGTTGAGGAGCAACTCTTTGCTTTTCTGGGTGGGGTGAAGATACCCCAAACAAGCCCCTCAAAGGATTAGTTTCCATAGTGACAAGTAACAAAAAATTTCAGCACACTATATAAATGTTTCTTTACCAAGTTCCACTCACCAAAAGCGCTACAATCCCTGGCAACGGCGCCAGAAAAGAGTCTTGATGACCCACAAGTGTAGGGGATCAATCATAGTCCTTTCGATAAGTAAGAGTTTCAAACCCAACGAGGAGCAGAAGGAAATCATTAGCGGTTTTCAGTAAGGTTTTCTCTGCAAGCACTGAAATTGTAGGTGATAGATAGTTTTGTGATAAGATAAATGGTAACGAGTAACAAGTAAATAAAGTGTAGCAAGGTGGCCCAATCCTTTATGTAGCAAAGGATAAGCCTGGACAATTACTAATAATGATAAAGGAGCTCCTAAGGACACATGGGAATTATCGTCAAGCTAGTTTTCATCACATTCATATGATTCGCGTTCGGTACTTTGATAATTTGATATGTGGGCGGACCGGTACTTGGGTACTGCCCTTACTTGGACAAGCATCCCACTTATGATTAATCCCTATTGCAAGCGTTCGCAACTACAAAAGAAGTATTAAGGTAAACCTAACAATAGCATTAAACATATGGATCCATATCAGCCCCTAACGAAGCAACGCATAAACTAGGGTTTAAGCTTCTCTCACTCTAGCAACCCATCATCTACTTATTACTTCCCCATGCCTTCCTCTAGGCCCAAATAATGGTGAAGTGTCATGTAGTCGACGTTCACATAATACCACTAGAGGAAAAGACAACATACATCTCATCAAAATATCGAACGAATACCAAATTCACATGACTACTAATAGCAAGACTTCACCCATGTCCTCAGGAACAAACGTAACTACTCACAAAGCATATTCATGTTCATAATCAGAGGAGTAATAATATGCATAAAGGATCTGAACATATGATCTTCCACCAAGTAAACCAATTAGCATCAACTACAAGGAGTAATCAACACTACTAGCAACCCACAGGTACCAATTTGTGGTTTTGATACAAGATTGGATACAAGAGATGAACTAGGGTTTTGAGAAGAGATGGTGCTGGTGAAGATGTTGATGGAGATTGACCCCCTCCCAATGAGAGGATCGTTAGTGATGACGTTGGTGATGATTTTCCCCTCCCGGAGGGAAGTGTCCCTGGCAGAACAGCTCCGCCGGAGCCCTAGATTGATTCCGCCAAGGTTCCGCCTCGTGGCGGCGGAGTTTCGTCTCATAAGCTTGCCCACGATTTTTCCAGGGTAAAAGCGATGATATAGTAGAAGATGGACGCCGGAGGCCCACCAGGGGGGCCAGGAGATAGGGGCGCGCCTATAGTGGGGCGCGCCTGCCTCTCTGGACAGTGTGGGCCTGGCGTATATCTTTCGCTCAGAAATTCTTATTAATTCCAAAAAGTTGTTTCGTGGAGTTTCAGGACTTTTGGAGCTGTGTAGAATAGGTTTTCAACGTTTGCTCCTTTTTCCAGCCAGAATTCCAGCTGCCGGCATTCCCCCTCTTCGTGCTCTACCTCGCATCGAGGCTCTATCAGACCATGCACCCATCCTCCTAACTGCTAGTATGCCACGTCCTCAGCGGAGAGCCATGTTCAAGTTTGAACTTGGTTGGTTGCTTCGAGATGGCTTCCATGACATGGTTAAGGAGGTGTGGGAAAAAACGGTTGCCGGACATACCCCAATACACAAATGGAACAACAAGATACGTGCAATACGTAAATTCCTACGTGGTTGGGCTAGGCATACGGCAGGTATCCTAAAAAAAGAGAAGCTTCGTCTTTCATCTATTATTGATGAATTAGAAGCTCTAG
The DNA here is from genome assembly GCA_021437245.1 of Aegilops speltoides. Classification (NCBI taxonomy): domain Eukaryota; kingdom Viridiplantae; phylum Streptophyta; class Magnoliopsida; order Poales; family Poaceae; genus Aegilops; species Aegilops speltoides. The sequence goes on along the minus strand of CM038147.1, from coordinate 555,401,517 downwards.
CTGAGGTCAGACCTCTATCTGAGCATGAAATCGATATCAAGAGTCAATCGAATGCACAGATAGCTCGCATGCTACATGAAGAGGAGCTCAAATGGTACCAACATTCAAACTCTCAATTTATCTTGAAAGGTGATTTGAATACTAGATACTTCCATGGTGTCGCTAATGGTAGACACCGGAAGAAACTTATTCGTTCCGTACATCAGGAGGAGGGCACGATATAGGGGCATAAGCAACTTACATCTTATATCACTAATTATTATAAAAATCTGTTCGGAGCCCCAGAGGAAGGACATTTCTCGATGGATGAGTCCCGAACAGATGACATCCCTCAGATCTCTGATGTGGAAAATAGCCTTCTAACAGCTCCATATTCTGACGAGGAAGTTAGAAAGGCGGTCTTCCTAATGGAGCATAACAAAGCCCCGGGTCCGGATGGTTTCCCTGCCGAGTTCTATCAGAACTTCTGGGAAGTCATCAAATCGGATCTCCTACATCTGTTTGGTTACCTACATGTTGGCCAACTAGAATTGTTTCGCTTAAACTTCGGTGAGATTATTTTATTACCTAAGGTTAATGAGGCTGAAAGGATACAACAATATAGACCTATCTGCCTCCTTAATGTTAGTTTTAAAATATTCACGAAGGTTGCAACAATTAGGCTAAATTCGGTTGCTGATCATGTGGTTCGCCCTTTAGAGACCGCTTTCATGCAAGGCAGAAACATCCTAGATGAAGTTGCTATCCTTCATGAAACAGTCCACAAACTACATAGGAAAAAACTGAATGGGGTGGTACTCAAAATCGACTTTGAAAAGGCTTATGACAAAGTCAAGTGGTCTTTTCTTCAGCAGACTCTCAGAATGAAAGGTTTTTCTGCAGAGTGGCGTGCTATGATCCATAGTTTCGTTTCCGGAGGTAGCATGGCCATTAAAGTCAATGATGACATGGGCCCCTACTTCCAAATGAAGAAAGGATTAAGACAGGGTGACTCAATATCGTCCATGCTATTCAATATAGTGGCGGATATGTTGGCTGTCACGATTGAGCGTGCCAAGGCTGATGGCCAAATTGATGGAGTAGTGAACCATCTTGTGGATGGTGGTCTCTCTATTCTTCAATATGCCGATGATATGATTCTCTTCATGGATCATGACCTAGAAAAAGCAAGAAATATAAAATTAATTTTGTCAGCTTTTGAGCAACTCTCGGGTCTTAAGATCAACTTCCATAAAAGCGAATTGTATTGTTTCGGCGAGGCTCAAGATGAGGCCCATTTGTATGCTGACCTGTTCGGCTGCGGTTTGGGCCAGTTTCCTATCACATATTTGGGGATACCGATACACTATCGGAGACTTACAAATGCTGAATGGAAACACGTCGAGGAGAGACTACAAAAAAGACTAAGCAGTTGGAAAGGCAAATTGCTATCTCTGGGTGGAAGATTGGTACTCATTAATTCAGTACTAAGCAATATGGTACTATATATGATTTCCTTCTTCCAATTGCCAAAAGGAGTTTTACATAGATTGGATTACTTTCGATCAAGATTCTTTTGGCAAGGAGATGGCGAGAGAAAGAAATATAGACTGGCTAAATGGAGTGTGGTTTGCCGTCCCAAAGACCAAGGCGGGTTGGGCATTCATGACCTTGAGGTTAAGAATAGGGCCCTCCTCGGCAAATGGTTGTTTAAGTTATTGACGGAAGATGGAGTATGGCAAACTCTCCTAAAGAGAAAATATGTGGGTTCAAAGGCGATATCCCAGGTGTATTGGAAGCCTGGGGACTCTCACTTTTGGGCTGGCTTAATGGCGACGAAGAAATATTTCTTCCGCTATGGCTCTTTCTCGATTAAGGATGGCTTGGAAATTAGATTCTGGGAGGATAAGTGGCTAGGCAATGCTTCACTCCGGGAACAATACCCAGCTCTGTATAATATTGTGCGCCATAAGGGTGATACTATCGCCACGGTTATGGAATCATTTCCGCCAAACATGTCGTTCAGAAGAGATTTAATTGGACCCAGACTCCAATCGTGGAACACCCTGCTCCAGCGGTTATCCACAGTGCAATTGTCACAAGGGTCCGATGAATTTCGCTGGAACCTACAAGGGAATGGTCAATTCTCAGTGGAGTCCATGTACATAGCCTTGCTCCAATCCGATGTGTCAGTTGATAATAAGAAGAAGATTTGAAAGGAAAATACCTCTTAAGAATAAAATCTTTGCATGTTATCTTCGTCGCGGAGTCATTCTTACTAGAGATAACCTTGTTAAGAGGAATTGGCATGGAAGTACGCAATGTGTCTTTTGTCAGCATGATGAGACAATAAAACATTTGTTCTTTCAATGTAAATTGGCTCGTTTTATATGGTCAGTCATCCAAATAGCTTCTGGCTTGTATCCTCCTTGTAGTGTTGCTAATATATTTGGCAACTGGTTACATGGGATCGAACACAAGTTTAGAACTCTTCTCAGGGTGGGAGCACTCGCAGTTATTTGGTCGCTTTGGCTATGTAGAAATGATAAGGTTTTAACGAGAAAAGTACATCACTTATGCAGGTTATCTACAGATGTACCGGGACGCTTTGTTTATGGTCGTCTCTACAGAGTATGGAGAATCGCGACGTCTTTATGGAGGTCTGTACACGATTGGAGGCTACGGCGAGGGATACTTTTACCCAACATGGGTGGCAGCATGATCTCAGGATTGGCCCTCCTACATCTTAGGCGTTATACAAACACTAGATGTTTCTTAGTATTTCGCCTTTTTTTGTTTTTTTTTCTCTATGTGGACTTCTTATGGCTGTGTGCATCTTGGTATGCAGAGGCCGTGTGTAATGCTTAAACCTTTTAAGTAATAAAGCACCCTTTATCGAAAAATCAAGCAGATTCAACTGAACAAACTTATTTTTGCAGCATGATTTTTTAAACTACAATGTAAATACGCTACCACTTCATTTACAACAGTTTACTTTCCAGTATACCTGGGTAAGGGACTTCCAATCATTGTTTGCAGATCCAATATACACATCCTTTTTGTCGGATATCCAGACCTTTGCATGCAGAACACCGGATCCCCATCAATCCTCAAAAAGTACGGTTACATTCTGAACGTTTGGCCTTCCTGCAGCGAGGTTAGCACTCTCTTGGTCGAAATCAGGAGCAAATCCAGCGTGCTGCGCGATCATGCAACGATGATACGGTCGTTAACAAATTGAATCAGACTTCTGCACACACATACTAAGTTTTCTTCTTATCATTCTTTAACTCCTTTTGCTTTAATGCTTCCATGGCAGTTAACTGCACAGTGCCAAAACCAGCATTATCACGGGCATGCACCAATGTTGCTATTCACTGATATAATCAGGTCCTTCCCAGTGCTCCACGGTGTACAGGTGCTAAAGACGCCACATAGGCAAGAAAGTGATGTGGCAAAGCAATTAAAGAGGAGAGAAAGCATTATGGTGACCCTAGAAGGAAACGGTGCTAAGCGCGTAGACCAATGCAAAATGACTTTCAACCAATGGATGATGAAGTTTAATTGTTAAACAATTCAATGAGGGAAGCTTAGCTATAAAAGCTAAGCACCTATGCATTGGGAAGGCTAGTTGCAGGGCCGGTCCTGATATTTCGGGGGCCCATGGCGAAATTACAACCCGGGGCCCCTACTATAAAGACCAAAATAATCTCATTTTTTTAGTTCATTCCTTTACTTATTATTGTCTATTGTTCCAAAATAAAAAAAATTGTAAATGGTGTATTCTTTTACTTAATTAGACAAATTGAATACCTCATAGAGGGCAAACATCAAGATGAAAGGTTTGAAGTTTAAAAGCTTCATTTGCAACAATAAAAGATCATTTACCTACCCGATGGCTACGGGAGTCTGAGTGGCTTTATTATATAACCATGCTTGGATTGAATTTATGCGTGTATGAATAGCTGAGACCTTCCAATTTTTAAATTAAATTTGCAGTCATGATGATTTGGGGAGAGAATGCAAAGAACGACAATCGAACACATAGCAGGCAATTTTTTCAATAGATAAGGCGATTGGTGTTGTGTTGACAAAGTCCAGATTGAAGTAAGAAATAGAGCAACGGGCACATTTTGTACTGCATCATATGCGAGACCTTCTAAGATCTCACTGCTGCTGCACCATATGAACCTGACCAACTAGAAAGAGGAGGTTAGGGATGACCTTATAAGTGGGGTGGCTTCGTCTTGCACATGAGAGGCATCTCACGAACGCGGGATAACACAACGGGCCCGGGGACATGGAGGAAGACCAGCCAGCCGCATGGCGGAGAGCGATCTACATCGGCGGCGCGTCTCACGATCGGGGCTCTCGGGGGAATAGTATTGTCGCGAAGCGGCGAACCCGCGATGGAAAGAAGGAAAACATGACTACTCATGGACTACGTGTGTCTAGGTCACTGCCTCCTTATGGTCTGGGCCATGGGCTCCTTGCGAACCCTGGAGGGGGCCCCTAGATTTCGGGGGCCCTGGGCGGCCGCCCCCCTGCCACCCCCTCAGGGCCGGCCCTGGCTAGTTGCTAAGGTTTTTAATGCACTTAGCACCTCATGTAAGAGCAAGTACAATAATGTGACGTAGGCGGGCTGTAAGACATTAAATATTATATTCTTGCTTACTTGGAAGAGAGAGAAGAGAAGCGGGCTACTAGTTAACAGCCGACTGCAGCACGTGCTCCTAGGTACTTTGTGAGAGAGTAGGGTGGGCCATGTATCAACAAAGTAGTACATATTTATATCTAGCTATTGTACTTGTTGGCTATAAGCTTGACTATATGTGACATGGCAACATCATATAGCCAGCAGCTGGCTATATTATTAACCATGCTCTAAGCAACAATGCATTGGAAGTAGCCTCAGGACAACTAACTTCCTATGGCACAGAAATCACTGTAATGGTACTAACAACTAGCACTTGAAAATTTCACATCAACCCTTGCCTGATTTTGACCTTACGATCTGCCGCTTTCTCCAGCGCCTTGTAAACCCTGCGCCCCTCGTCAGGCCCAAACTTCGCCATGTCACTCTCTGAGAACCCGTACTCCCCTGATTTCGGGTTCTTCGGGTGTGCTATGAACTGCCAGTATTGTGCGAGGATATCAAGGCTCTCTGTCGTGTTCCCCGAGATCCACTGGAGCACGTCCGCTGCGGATCAACAGGAAGAACAAAAGTCAAGACAATCCTATATCGATAAGGCAAGTAACATAGACAGCTAAGTGGGTGTTTGTTTCCAGGGACTTTTTGGTGTAGGGACTAGAAAAAGTCCCTAGCAAACCAAACAGGGTGGGACTTTTTTAGGACTTTTTGCTAAAAGTCCTTAGAAGTACCTCCTTGAGAGTCTTTTTCAAAAAGTCCCAGGGACTAGAAAAAGTCCTAGGACTAGAGAAACAAACACCACCTAAGTTCCATTCCAATCCTCCACAATTTTTTCAGCGTAAATATGGACAATTAGCAATTTTAATGAACACACACACACGCACACGCACACGCACACGCACACGCGCACACGCACCCACGCACGCGCATGCACACGCGCGCGCGCGCACACACACACACATGTTGTCACCTATCCTGAAACCAAACTACACCACTCATACACCAATAACGGCCAAAATGCCCGTTGAGAATACTGGCACCTGCAAACAGAATTGGTAGTGGCCAGGCACGTCGAATGGAGCAGGCAGGCAAACCCATCCATAGAACCGGTGGCTTGCTAACAGACCGTATTTGCATTCATAACAAGCTGAAACAAAATGCCATCGTACAGAATTCACACATTTTTCACCGTTTGGAACGCCTCATCTTGCATCGATGAAGAATGGCGTGGTAATCGAGGAACCGAAGCCCCAGGAGCCAAACCGCATGGATCCACGGGTAGAATACTCGCGCTGAATCGAGGGGGTAGGGGAGAGCCGGTGGGTACCTGTGGCGAGGACCCCCGGGACGCGGCGGAGCTGGGGCATGTCGGTGGGGATGGACTGCACCAGCCACGCCTTGCACGACTCCGCGGCGCCCGCGGTCGGCGCCGCTCCCCACAGCGCGGCGGCGGCGAGGAGGAGCGGGGGAAGGAGGAGGTGCCGGCGGCGACGAGGCGACGGAGCCATGGGTCCATGGCGCTCCCTCTCTGTGCGGCGGCGGCGCGCGGTGTGAACGGAGCTGCCCAGTGGGGAGTGGGGCCCGGAGAGAACCCAAGGCAGCCAAGTCATCCTGCCTTTCTTTTTTTTTGCAAACAAGTCATCCTGCTATGGCTCTACTACGGCCCTCTAAATTTTTGTCTCAAAATCAAACGCTGTAAACTTTGATTGAATTCACTGAAAAATTCATTTTCGTCAAATTTGATCAAATTGCGCCATTTTGCTCGAGATGAGAAATTATAAGCCTTTTTTAGAGCTTTCTGAGTACTAGTACTTTGCGACTTGGTTTCTTCCTTCAGCCTTCGAGTAAGCAAATTTCAAGTAAGATCTACATTTTTTAAGGACGCAGAGTTTCTCCACCTGAACAGTAAAATCAAAAAAATTCAAAAAAAATCCATTTTTTGGAGAAACATTGACAAAAGTTTGAAGTGCTTGCAAAAATTCATCATGAAATAACATTCCTAAAAGGCATGGCAAAAAACAAAATCAGTACTTTGAAAATGCTTCTTTCAACCCCGCAAAAAACATGCTTCTTTCAAAAGTATTTTGGAGCACTGAATTTTTTTTTTTTGCCACGCCTTACAGGAATGTGATTTCATGACGAATTTTTGCACACACTTACAGCTTTTGTCAATGTTTCTTCCCAAAAAAGGAATTTTTTGATATTTTTTTTTGATTTAACTGTTCACCGAGCTCATTTGAGCTCGGGAGCAGAAAGATGTCTTTCTCCTCAAGCAGTGGCGGAGCTTAGTGTATTCTTTAAAGAAAATATTAAGTAGAGGGCCTAACAAAGTCCAGGAAATATCCATAAATTTCTTCCGGTGGTACGAGCCCAGGAAATAGCGTTTGCCAGAAATAATATGAGGGGAATGAATTGGCACGTTGGTTCTTTAATGCACAATACAACTAGCAAGAGAAATTTCAATGAATTGTACCATGTTGAGTATTACATACTAACTGAAATCAATGTAACCAAAATCACCGGGACGAGCTCCTTAAGGCTGCTCCCAATGCATAGGTGCTAACATGAGGTGCTAACTGTATTAAATGGGTTAGCAACTCAAGTTCACAATGCAAAGATGCTAAGTTTTTGGGTGCCAAGCATCATGCATTTAATTATTTGTAGACTCGGAACTGTGCTTCCACCTACTCCACTGGTCTTAACCCATTGTACCTGATCCACATATGCAAAGAAAAAAATGTCAAGAACTCACCAATCAAACCATGCTAGCAACTAGCAAGGGGGGATGCGCGCTCACCTAATGGATGACGACGGGCGACATTCAGGTGATGGACGCTGCAGCGATGAGGAAGAGGCATGGCGCTGCGGCGCGAAGGAACACGGTGAGACGCTGTGGGAGGTAGCCTAGAGGTTGCTATATGGGAGTATTCCAGGCGGGGAGCCATCGCGTCATCACTGCGTACGACGCCAAAATCGATCGGCGAGGGCCATCGTGGGGGCGGGACTCCGGCTACGGTGCCCGTGCAGTGAGTGGACTTGGGTGAGGGCTGGCTAGCCTGGGCGGGGCAGATTCGGCGACGAAGGGTTGGCGCGGGGCGGGGCTCCGACTGCGGTGCCCATGCAGAGGATGGATTGGCCGGAGAGGAGGAGGCGGTCGCCGGCTTCGTGGGATAAGAGGCTCTAACATGGGGAATTTTGTGACTATGTGATGACAGGAGGCGAATGGATCGGCCGGACCATATTGCCATGCGGAATTTTACAATGACGGATTTATTCTTTAAAACACTCATTGGTTCCATCAAAATTTTGTACCTGTCCCACCATTATATGTAATTTCCCGTAATTTTAGTTTCGTAACTCCTATTTTCCCACCATTAGATAAGGGCAGATGGACGGCTCCTAAAATCTCTTCAAGATTGTAATTTCATTTTAATTACAGTGTAACTTCCTCTGAAATTATAGAGTAATTGTATTGTAATTATATGTTCTTACAGTGTACTTGTAATCGCAATGTAATTACCCTGAAAATCACACTATAAATCATACTGCTATTTTACTGTAATTACAATGCTATTTCTCTATAATTTACAACGTTGTATTTACTGTATTTATAGTCAGTGTAATTTCAGTAAAATTACAGCGGTAATTACACTGTAAATCACAGTGTCTTTGTTGGGTAGTGTTGCGTCTATTCACACCGTCAATATATACTGAATCTACCTTTGTGTCAGAAACTTTGCAGTGCACAGGAATTTCTGCTTGTCTAGTAATTTCAGCAAATTAATAATAGCAATTTCAGTATCTTTTTTGCTACTGTAAATTTCAGTACTATGTATTTTCAGCTTTTTGGCTCAGTGTTAATTGCTTCCCTTTGTGTTGTATATCTTAATGACTGGTCTAATTTCTTGTTTGATCCTTTTTTCAGACTGCGAATTAACAATGGTGGAGAAGAAGGCTTTTTTGCATCAGAGATGTTGAACTGCTTTTTTCACACTGTGGATAGGACAGTGTATTTTGGTTTCAGTGTGCAGTCATCGGTATGAAGTGTGTATGTTGGTTTAGCTGTGTCTCTATAAGATTATGATCTTTAGATGACACGAGGTACTATACTTGCAAGGTTTTCTTACTGTAATTTCAAGGTTTTTCACCTGCTTGTCATGAATGCAAATGGGTCCAGTTCAACAAATACATACATACCAACTCATGACTCGGGACCACAAACGGGTGTCTTTGAGACTCGACAAGTTTCGGTCATAATGTCAATGTAATAATCACACATTATGATTGTATGTTATGCGTAAATACATTGTAATTTTAGAAGTTCCAGTGCTAATTTGACTATAAGTTTTGTGTATCTACACTTTAACTATTAATATATCACTATAAGTAGACTGCAAGTTACCACCAGACTGTAATGTCAGTCTAATTTTCACTGTAATTTTCTTCCAAATGTGGACTGTATGTTGATGACAGGCCTACAGAGGGTACGTTGATGGATAAAAAAAGTAGTCTTTTTTCTTATTGTGGCATTACAATAGTTGGAGATCACATATGTTTGAAACCGAGTCCAGTTCCAACTCTATTAGGATTGGCCTTTTAGCGTTGACATACATACCTACATACAGCAGAGATAGACAAAAAAGGGACACACAAATACATACAAGTGTTGTTCTATTATTGGTTAAAAAACTTGACTGATGTCCAATTGATTTTCAGTCAAACGTCAAATAGACACTCCCTTAATAAAAGAATTAATCGATAGTTTGGGCCAACAAGCATACATGGCATACACTGATTGGGCCTGCACAATAATAGCTGCGACTGCACAATAATAGTTGCGCTGACCCCTGCACCTGAGCCGAACCTGGTGGGAGGTGAGGTGAAAATAGACCAAAATACAGGCTACCAAGTCAAGATAAATAAATTACAAAAATGTGATTTACAAAATATAACATCAACAGTATTACAGGGAGGACGGGGGCAGTTGCCCCCCCTCCCTCTCCACCCCACTTTAGCATGTTGTATTTATTCAATAGTTAATTATAGTTGAACGCGCATATCTTATAATCATTATTTGCATTGACACTCAGCCTTTCTTTCACCCCCTCCACATCGAGAACGTATCCTGTGCACCGAGAGATCTGGTGCACCAGATGCTCCAACAGCTCGTGGGCCACTAGATGTGGAAGGAAGGGACATGATCCATCAACAAGGAAGCCTGCTGGTACAGTTACAAATAACCCCCTTGTAGTTTCATGAAATCAGTGATGCAATCTTCTGAACCCAACTCATTACTCTTCCTTGGCCGGTTTTGTACGACTGTACCATAGTACCAACGAGGTAGGGTTAAATAATTTTTGTTCCTGTCGCTTCTCTGCCTTTCCTCTACCACTCAACGGGTTAGAAAAAAATTCATGTTTAGCTTAGGACTAATTATTCTGCCAAGTTTTCAATGCACGAGCAAATTTCATGGAAAGCAAGGACAACAACATTGACAATTCTATATATGAGTTCCACAAGAGTACCGTTGAGTTTCTTACTTTATTCATATAAAAGCTTTTCAAATATTAGAATGCAAAAAGAACATCACAAGTGAACGACACGGATCTACACTGTCACTACAAAGTTGACTGGAGAAAAGGGTGTGGTTCCATACATATTAGTAGTTGTCTTATAGAGAAAAATTTGAGCACGACTTTCTGTAAAATGAAAAGTTTTCACATAAAAAGGATGTCCACTGTTAACCAGGGATACAAAAACACTATAATATGGTTTTCTGCGTGCTTGCTAAGCTGGTTTGGAGCTGTGTCAGATCCTGGCTCCAGGTTACTTGGAACCCCTCCTCCTTTCCTATGCTGAGAAACCTTGCCAATTCGCTGGTTGGGGTGACTAAGAGGGTCTTCTGGGTTGGCCTGGGTGCGATATGTTGGTCGCTGTGGACGATTAGGAATAAATTTATGATCGAACATGTCTTTCCTACTAAAGCTGCTAACTGTCTATTTAAATCCGATATCTTCTTGCAGCAGTGGAGATCATTGACTAAGGAGGACGACCGGGGGCGCGCTGGACATGCTCATCTCTAAAATTCGGGCCTCGGTGTCATCTCTTACTGGGCAGGGACCTGATGTCTGATCTAGCCTTTCAGTGGTTTTTCGTCTTCGTTGCTGGCTTCGTCTTATCTTTTATCCGGCCTGCGTGCCGTGTCTGGCAGGGTGCCATGTATCCTTCGTACTTTAGTGCTCCTAGTTCCTGGTTGTGTTAGCGTGAACTATTGGTGGCTTCGTCCCGTGCTGTGGTTTGGGCTTGTGACTCTGCCATGTGGCTTTATAAAGTCGGGCTATGGCCTTTTCTCTAAAAAAAAGGGTTCAGAACCCGGTGTCTGCATCCACAAGGTACTTGAATTTACATGGAAAATTTTGTTCCCAAAAATCCTTCTGATTAAACCGAAGTGTTCTTGCTCAACGTTGACATTATCGAACTCCTGTATCTGCAATTGTTCCTGCACACATACATTTATTTGAATAGGTCCCATTGTGTACCCAAGCATTCAGAGTGCAATAACTAAACCACCATGGTGCTCTTCTGATCAGCTGAAAGCCTGAAAGAGAGACACCACAACTTGCAAAAAGAGAGAAACTTTCAACTCAAACACTAGCTTGGACAACAAGCAATTTTTTTTCTAGAGATGAGCATGTAGTTGAACATTCAGACAGGAACCCAACAACATGAACCAACATCAGGTTTCAGATGTACATACAAAAATACTCCCTCCGTTCGGAATTACTTGTCGTAGAAATGGATGTATCTAGACATTTTTTAGTTCTAGATACATCCATTTCTGCGACAAGTAATTCGGAACGGAGGGAGTATAAACAAAGCGGTATGTCGGACTAGATTAATCTCTGTATTGCTGAAACTTTCAGTAGTACTCCCTCTGTAAACTAATATAAGAGTGTTTAGATTACTAAAATAGTGATCTAAACACTCTTATATTAGTTTACGGAGGGAGTATTTGTAAAAAAATGTAACAATATGTTTCATAGATCTTGTCTTTGACTTCTTACTCCTAAAATCCCTTTCTCCAGTCAACTTTGTGCAAGACACATGAGCTGCTGCAGACGTTGTCACTGCTAAAGTATGGCGCAATAATTTTTGATGGACTGTGCTATAATCCGGTCGACTGGACTATAGCAACAGATCCGAACGAATCCCTCGATCCTCCTTTCACACGAAGTGGAGCGAGCCATGCGTGGGTTTTCTAAAAAATTAAAGCAAGCACAGAACACATTCAAGATTCTTTTCCCTAATTGTTGCATGCATGCATATAGGACAAAAATATTGGTGTCAGCAAAGATTATATCGAATTCAAAAATTCAAAATGTTTTGTAGCACAAACCGTCGCTCCGATTGAAAAACTGTTTTCACATAAAAGATTCGTTGCGACGAGATCTTTGAAACTAGATCCCATGTTGATATGTTTCGACGACTTTTTGTATCTGGTAAAAAGTTACCACATGCGACCTACATAGGTTATCATGTCCGTGGTGCATAAGTTATCATGTTGTTTACACAAAAATAACCAGGGCATGAAAAAAGTTTCTCGAACATTCTCTTCACATGCACATGTCTGCATGCGATGGAAGAATTTTTTCATGTCATCCTAGTTCTTCTTGTTCGAAACTCCAAAATGTTTTATAGCTTAAATCGTCGGTCCAATCGAAAGTCGATTTTACATAAATATTTTTTGCGACGAGACCTTCGAAAACTAGGTCTCATTTTGATACGTTTTGATGACTTTTTTCGTGCAAATAGTTATCAGGCCCCGGGCTAAAGTTACCAGAACATGCGACGAGACCTTCGGAAGTTATCAGGAGGGGGGGGTATGTTTTCAAACAACTTCATCCCGTCCCACCACCCTCCGGACGGAAGTTACTGTGGTATTTATGCGTAAGTTATCACGTATACGGTGCATACAGTATCATGCTATTTGACGGTAGTTATAGGTGATGTTTTAAAACACCTCCTCCCCCGAGTCAAAGTTATCACGGTATTTGCGCATGAGTTATCAGATTTGTGGTGTGTAAATTATCATGCTAATTACGCAGAAGCTATCGGGGGATGTCTTCAACCTTTTCTCCCGGGTCTAAGTTATCACGACGTTTGTGCATGAGTTATCATGTTTGTTAAATTATCATGTTATATACGCATAAGCTACCGGGGGTGTATTATACCACATGTAGCCTGATACCTACAAAAATTAACGATGTTGATAACTATAGTACATCTTGCCCGATAACTGCATAGTAACCATGTTGGTAACTATAGTAGATATTGCCCGATAGCTATAGTAGATATTGCCCAATAATTACAAAATAACCATGTTGATAACTATAGTATATCTAGCCCGATAACAACAAAATACCCATGTTGGTTACTATAGCGCATAGTAACTATGTTGTGAGATGGTGCATCTTGCCACTCTTCAAAATTTTGATGTGGGAGAGGACGGGCGTTGGACATTCCTAATCTACTTAAATCCTCCAAAATCAAGTAAATGTTGAAGCATGTTTTCAGAATTGATTGAACACCGTTTTTCGGAATCAAGTACACGCTGAAACAAGGTATTTACACACAAGTTATCGGGGGATGTTTTTTAACAACAATTTTCGTGGGCTAAAAAAGTTAGCGTGATGTTTGTTTGTGAGTTGTCAGCTATGGTGTGAGCATATTACCATAATATTTACAAAAAAATTTACCCGAGGGTGTTTTGCAACAACTTTTCACACAGGTCAAAAGTTACCGCGTCATTTGTACGTGAGTTATCAGCTTTGACGTGCGTACATTACCATGATATATATATACAGAAGTTACCGGGGTATCTTTTCAACAAATTTTCCCCCAAAAATAATTGTAACGGTGTTTGGTGCACAAGTTATCAGGACTGTGATGCGTACATTATCACATCATTTACACAAGAGTTACCGAGCATATATTTTAAGCAACTTTTTTTCTCATATTTGTTACAAAAATTAGGGCGTTCACCCATTAACTTTTCAAACACTAACTATAGTAGATATGGTAGTCCAATACCAAGTTTTTATTCAATTGATAAAACACATGCACTAGCTGGTACGTGCTTTGCCTAGTTTGATCCGGTCTAGCTTGAGTCTAGTGTCAATCTTTATGTAAGGTCAAAAATAACTATTTTCTACCGTTAGCACAACAATGGGTCCTGGCTAAGGTGGACACCTGGTGTAGTTTAGCGCCTCGCCTTAACCTCGTCCTGTGCTCGAATCCCAGCTAGCGCATGCGTCGTTTCTTTTTTCACCAGGATGATAGTGACACGGAAAGTCGCCAGGAAAACCGGGCGTGACATCGGAATTTACTGGGTCCAGAGAAAAGACCAGCCGAAAAATCGGGATATGCGGAAAACTAGCAAGGGCGAGGGTATCCGCACGATGTAGATCTGACGGTAGGCGAGGCGTTCGGATCTGTCGCTAACTTCCAGTCGACTGGAAGTTAGCTTTCTCGATTTTTGATTAACTTGCTATATTACAGACCAGGAATTTCTGATGCTACTGAGAAAAATATTTATATTACGGATGAGCATGTTCTCACTTACCTTGAAAATTTCAGATGATGATGCTAAAGTACAGAGCAACAAAACAGAGAGGAAAAACTGAATGATGCTCACTCAGTTCAAATAAGGTTGCACTAATTGGGAAATATTTCACATGAGCATGCAGGTTGGCTACAAACGACAGTAACACATAAGAGAAACCGAATCTAGAAATCTATGTGAACCTAGGCTTACCAATTCCCCTTCCAGACATTCATATTCCCAAATGCCGCTGATTTCAAATGAATTGGGGAAACTGATGACGGAAATACTAAATATGAATGCACATGAAAAATAGAAGAATCAAATTTATCCTCATACCCCGGATCACGAGCTGTAAAGGATGATGGCCAACTCCTATTTACCAGTAGCGTCGATATCTTCACAGGTACAACGCTGCGCCCCTATGCAGACACAACTAATCGCATCGAGCTGATGGTGCACCACAGATTTGGATCCTGGACGCTGGTGCTTCAACACCAGAAGCTAGAGAGAGGCGATTCCCCATTTTCTATAACCCTAGCTCAGCTGGTCCGGTACAATGGTACAGGAGAAGGCGAAGGAAGAGAGATAAACTGGATCGGGGGAGTCAATTCGCTATATTTACAAATGTACCAGCAAGCTCCCTCTTAGATGGATCATGTCCCTTCCTTCCATATCTAGTGGCCCATGATTTGTTGGAGCATCTGGTGCACCAGATCGCTCGGTGCATAGGATACGTTCTCTCTCCACATCTGATGACCAACCCACGTGCCCTTCCCCTCCATGGATGTGCACCGGTAGCACGTTTTTTCGATGTCGTCTTCAAGCATAGAAGTCAGACGCCCCAGTAGCTAAGCGATGTCAACACAGGACACATATTTAGTCCATGACAATACAAGTCCATGTAGTTATGAATTGCATAGAAAAGACAGAATTATAATACTTGAAGTGGAGAAGAAATCACAAGCACAGATATTGAAATCTTACTCTAATTCTACCGGGGAAGATCTCATCCTGCATCTAGCAAAGCATCTTACTTGGATGAGTTGTGGGCATAAGGACGCGTCGCCCAAAGGCATGTCGCGCTTGTGCCGTTAGCTACCGACAAGGACGGGGCGAGCAGGAGGAGTAGTAGGCGATGACGGCCATACAAATTCATATAATACAGTCGTCTTAAGTGTATGATGCACATGGATTCAAATGGGTCACACGGTTTTCAATAGGGTTAGACTTAAATTAATTATTTTTTAATGTCCATCATGCCCTTAATTATGAAGAAGTATGGACTGATCTCCATCGTTGATTTGTATAGGGGATGCACCAAAGCCAAAGTGTTTTCATATCAATGTTTTTATAATAATTTTCATGATATGTAATATATACTGATCAAGTATTAATGTCACTCTGTTATAGTTGCTAGGTCCATTGTACCTCATTCGCGCTAGGACCTTCATGATAGGCTTGCCCTGACTACCGGCACACAAGCCAGTATATGCACGCTCTGGAAGTGATTCGTCTAGGCAACCGCAGCACAGTTGCGTATGAGAAGGCAATGGAAATTTTACAAAGTGGGATGCACATTATTATTTCACTTGTTGTGGAGTGTGACAGAAAGACCTCGAGGCCTGACTGAGCGATAATAGAACTCTGATGTTGCAGCAAGCGGATAATGGTTCTGACATTGATGCCGAAGGGAGCACCATCATCGGGTGTGGAATTTCCGTACTCTCATCTTATATCTAGGCCATAAAGTTTGTATCAAGATCCGTGTTGTCTTTATATAGATTTTTTTTTATTTTTTGTTTCTTCCAACAGGAGAACCTTTAACCTTGAAACTTTGCAGGTCAACGATATACTAATGTCATTCTTTGCATAAAATGTTTTCGATTTTTCTGGTGAATCGCGAAATTTTCAAATTAAAATTTTGGGTTTCTATCATTTATGCCACTAGTTGTGTCCCACTATTCAGTTTTGCCATTAGGAAATTCAACTGCTTAAAAATGGCATCGCTTCTTTAGGCGCATGCTCAAAAATGCCACTGGACACCATTACTGTCAGCTCAAATCTCGGTTGACATAAATACCTATGGACCAACATGTCAGCTCTCCCTCTATCTCACTACAATAAAGTGTGGGTCCACTTGATCCCAATAACGTTCTTATTTTTCTGTAAAATTATTCGCTCGCTTACTCCTGATAAGTGGGGCCCACACTTACCATCGTTAGATAGATAGAGTTGGCATGCGAGTCTAAGGGTATTTTGGCATATAACATAGTCAACAGGTTTGATCTGACAATAACGATGTCTAATGGCATTTTTGAGCAAACATCTAATGGAATGATGACATTTTTTAGATATCTAATGGCATTTTTGAGCAAGCATCTCATGGAACGATGGCATTTTTGAGCAGCTGTAACTTCTAACGGCAAAACTGAGTAGTGGGATACAACTAGTGACATAAATGATAAAGGCCCTAAAATATTTGAATAAGTTGCATCATTTTAAAATATTTTTGTTGCACCAAAAATTTCAAAAGCGTTTCTGCATATGCTAGTACTTGTGTGGTGTTGATTTGCAAAGTTTCAAGTTCAAGTGTTATTTTTTATTTGTGAGAAACCAAAAAAAGAAGCTCTCTCGCATGAACTATGATGCCAAAATGGACGGTGAGGATAGGAAGTGTAACTATATGGCTGTAGAATCACAACTTTCCCCCGTCAAAAAGCTAGCTGGGTTGTTGTCGTGGGCGGGCACGAGCACCTATGGGGCAAGGAGCCCCTTCTCGGTCCGGCAGGGAGCGGGGTGCGCACGAAGAGCAGATCGAAGTCGAGCGCGCGAGGGATTTTACCCAGCTTCGGAGCTCTCCGGAGAGATAAAACTCCTACTGCTGCTTTGTGTTTGTATTTGTTCTTGCTCGAAAGCATGGGTATGCTGCTGTCTCGAATGAGTCGAACCAACCCCTTCTACATGCGCACGGGCCTCTTCTTTATAGGCTAAAGGGGTCACCGACAGGTGGCAACACAGAGAGAGGGGTAGAAAGGTAAAAATGCGGGTTGGTACAACTACTATCTACAGTGCCCCCTACCTAACTCTGACGGCAGGGGACAAGGGCATTTAATGCCCGTCCGGTCACCCCAACAGTGCAGGAAGCGACCGTTAGAGGCGCCATCGAATGCCACGATAGCCTCCTTGTCATCTTCACTTGCCACCTCGCACCGATTAGCTGCACAGCCGCCCGCCACGTGCACCAGGAGCGATCCTGCGGCGACACGTCGTCGGATGTGCTGGAGCGCGGGCGCAGAGTGGTGGCCTCGCCGTGGCAAGCACCTTGCCGCGGTCGCTATCTTGTCGCACCCGCAAGCTTGCCGCTCGTCGGGTCTTGCTGGGACGCGCAGTGCGTCGCGGCAAGTCTTCTGAAGTACCTTGGATGGCCCTCCCGGCAAGCTCCTCTTGCCGGGGTGTTGACCTTCCCGGCAAGCTTCTCTTGCCGGGGCCTTGTCGGGACGCGAGGCGCGTCGCGGCAAGTCTCTTGACATGCCTTTGTTGGCCTTCCCGGCAAGCTCCTCTTGCCGGGGCCTTGTTCTTCCCGGCAAGCTCCTCTTGCCGGGGCCTTGTCTTCACAGTTAATACTTTGTTCTTGAATGGCAGTAATATGAATAGCGAAGGGTCTTGGCGGACACCCGGCAAGCCTTGCCGCGGGACGCTGCGACTGCCCGTGCACAAGTTCGGGGTACTAAGGTACCCCTACTTTAGTACACCGACAGGAGCCCCCGGGTCTGGGCCATACACGGTGCCGAGCGCTGTTGGGCCAGGCCCAAAACAGGGCACGGGCACGCGCGGCCTGGGTCCAAACCAAATCCACTCCGTATCCACCGCGCCCTCCCGTAACGGCACGCGTCAATCGCGGCGTCGTGGGAGAGATCGTGGGCAATTTTTAACTCCAGGAAATGCGTAACGTTCGCCTCGGTTCTGTATCCTCGCCACGCGGCTTCCATGCACTTGGGGTCACGGACGGTGGAAGTGGGAAACTGGGCCGTTGCAAGCAGAGGCAGCGGGTCGGTCCCGATTCTCTGCTCCTCTCGTGCCTTGATTCGCTGAGCGGGGCGGCCAAGCCCCCACCTCGCTCCTTTTAAGAAGAGCGGGAGGGGAGCGCAGAAGCCCGCATTCTCTCATCTTCTTCTTTCTTCAGCTTCTGCTCCCCTTTCTCCCATTCGCCATGGAGGAAGGGAACCCTGGCCCTGCATCGGTGGCGGCGAGGGTCGCCGCCAGACAGCGCGCCCCTTTTGCCCTTTTCACCTCCTTGACCTACCTCCTGAAGAGAGGGACAGGAAAGGGATTACGGGCATCTTATCTTTTTAATTTGTAAGCCTTCGGGCCTTAGCCGCATCTAAAACTTGTAATCCTCTCTTTCATGTTTTTCATCCTCTATGGACTGTACTTGAGTGGGATGTTTTTTTAATGAAAAAGGGGAGGCTTCCCGGGTTATTTGTCTCGCGGGTTGAGCCCACGTCAAGGAGCAGATCCTTGGTAGCCCTTGGACAGATATTTCACCTCCCGGCAACAGGCCCCGCCGCCTTCCCACGTCGCTCGACCTTTCTCACGCCTTTGACGGAGGCGGGAGCGAGGTGGTGCGCCTGCCGTTTCATCCCTTGTATGTTTTTACCCTACGCTTTTAGGGAACTTGCCGGTGCAAGCACACTTGCTGAGTGCGGAACATCAGCAGCCTGCCGGCGGTGTTGCCTCCGGCGAGAAACCTTGTCGGGGCTAGTTGCAGCGCACTTGTATTGTTGAGCGGACTCGAAACAAATTAAGGGCGCAACTTAGCCACGAGTCGGTTCCTCCGCGCACAGGTTTTCCATACAAGGCACGGCAGTTTTCGGGAAGAAACGCGGTTTCGCATTCCCCAGTCCATAAGAGGATGCATGATGAGGGACGAAAGACTTATCTGACATTGCAGCCCCCGGCAACTCTGGCTTGCCGTGGATGAATCTTGGTACTCGCAGCCCCCAGCAACACTGGCTTGCCGGGGCCCAGGTGCCGGCGCGCCCTTCTCCTCCTTTCCGTGTCGCTATTATTTCAGTTATGAAAACAATTTAGTCAGTGCCGCGATAAGTTACTTCTGTAATATAACTTCATTCTGGGCAATGCTTGCTATGTTATTTCCTTTACTTGATTCCATCCCTTGTATGCTTTTACCCTTACGCTTTTAGCGAACTTGCCGGTGCAAACACACTTGCTGAGTGCGGAACATCAGCAGCCTGTTGGCAGTGTTACCTCCGGCAAGAAACCTTGTCGGGCTTAGTCGCAGCGCACTTTCATTGTTGAGCGGACTCGAAACAAAGTAAGGACGCAACTTAGCCACGAGCCGGTTCCTCCGCGCACAGGTTTTCCATACAAGGCACGGTCGTTCAAGGAATATAACTTAAAAATTTGAAACTGACTATGCTCTGTGCTCAAACTTTGGCAACTTAGCTTTTCTGTCTTCTGTGTCCCGGGAAGACCATACTTCTTTGAACGGCGCCTGGTCCACATGTTTATCTTCTCCTCCTTGGCGTCGTCCTGATCAACCAAAGAACAAACGACAGCTCCTCGATCCAATTTCTTCCGCACTTGTGCAGCACGTCCGAAAGTTCGATCTTGAGCTCAAGAAGACTTCAAGAGTTCGCCCTCTCCGCTTGACCGTTGCTTCTCGGATGAGCAACAGAAAGCGAAGCAGATCTTGGCGCCAAGATCTTGGGCGTCTTGCATGAAGGTGTGGCTCGTGAATTGCGTGCGTTGTTGGTGATGATCCTGTTAGGGACTCCGAAACGGCAAACAATTGACTGAAGAACTTGATCGCTTGTCGTGCTGTCACCTTCCTCACTGCCTCCACCTCCGGCCACTTCGTGAACTTGTCGATTGCTACGTACAAGAACTCGAAGCCCCCGACAACTCGAGGGAAGGGGCCGAGGATATCGAGCCCCCAGACCGAAAATGGCCAGGACAAAGGGATTGTTTAGAGAGCTTGAGCTGGTTGATGTATCTGCTTGGAGTGGAACTGGCACGCTTCACACTTGGTTACTTGTGCAGTTGCATCCTGGAGGGCTGTCGGCCAAAAGAAGCCTTGCCGGAAGGCTTTGCCGGCAAGTGCTCTTGCGCCAATGTGGTGACCACATATGCCTCCGTGTGTCTCCGCCAACAGCTTTTGTCCTTCTTCCCGGGAAATGCACTTCAATTTCACTCCGTTGAATCTTCTTCTGTACAGTATATCATCGACAAACTGGTACATACTTGATTGCCGGGCTACTTTCTCTGCTTCTTCTTGCTCTTCGGGAAGTTCTCCTGTTTGAAGGAAATGGACTATTTGCTGTGCCCTTGTCGGAGCTTGCGGCTCGACAACAAGGACTAAAGGCGCAAATGCTGCTGCAGGAACATCCGCTTCTACGGCAAGAATCTGGGATCCTGCCGGAGCGTGATGCTCCCCGGCAAGTGTGTCGGGACACAGGTTGTCGGGAGCGTCTGCTTCAACAAAACAAACCCTAGGGCTTGTCGGAGCAGACTGCTCCTCAACACTTTCTGTGTTGATCCTGGGGACCTTCTTGGCGGCGGCTTCGGGGAGCTCTGCCGGAAAGTAGTCGCCAGTAACCAACTTTCTCTTCTTGCTCTGTCCAGTTGATGGTGTTACAGATGGTTGAGGCAACTTGAGCACGAAAATCCCTGGTTCCACAGGCAACTTGAGTGCGGCGCATTTTGACAGGCCATCTGCAATGTCGTTCTGAGCTCTCGGAACATGTTCCATCTGCAGGCCGTCAAAATGCTCTTCCAGCTTCCTCACTTCATCAATGTAGGCCTCCATCAACGGACTCTGATAATCTTTGTTCACTTGGCGGACGACAAGCTGTGAGTCACCCCTGACAATAAGCTTCTTGATCCCAACTTCTGCTGCGATCCTGAGTCCGGCAAGCAAGCCTTCATACTCTGCAGTATTGTTTGTTGCTTGCTCCTTGGGAAAGTGCATTTGGATCACGTACTTGAGGTGCTCTCCGGTGGGTGCGACAAGTAGCACGCCCGCACCGGCGCCTTGCAGCGAGAAGGCACCATCAAAGTACATGGTCCATTCTTTACTTGCTTCCTTGACGGGGATGCTCTTCTCCGGAGTTTCTTCATCAGGCGTTGGCGTCCACTCTGCTATGAATTCTGCCAATGCTCGACTCTGAATAGTTGAAGTACTTTCAAACTTGAGGCCAAAGCTTGACAGTTCCAGTGCCCACTCGACAATCCTGCCCGTTGCTTCTGGGTTCTGCAATATCCTCTTCAATGGGAAGCGAGTGACAACTGTGATCTCATGTGCTTGAAAATAATGGCGCAGCTTCCTCGAGGCCATGAGAAGGCCAAAAAGCAACTTTTGCACTCCAGAGTATCTTGACCTAGCCCCCTGCAGAAGGGAACTGACAAAGTAAACTGGACGCTGCACCATCTTCTTCTGTTTCTCTTCCGGCAACTGCACAGATCCATCCTTGCCGGTACCAGAGCTTGTCGGGGAAGCCCCCTGCTTGTTGCTGGATTCGCTTGCCGCGGCTGCTGGCTCATCATCTGCCTCCATCTCCGCTACTAACGCAGCACTAACCACTTGATTGGTTGCCGCTAGATACAGCAGCAACTTCTCTTGTGGCTTAGGTGCGACAAGTACTGGAGTGGAGGATAGGTATCTCTTCAAGTCATGTAGCGCAGCCTCCGCTTCCGGGGTCCATTTCATTGGACCTGCCTTTTTCAAAATTTTGAAAAATGGCAGGACGCGCTCAGCAGACTTAGAGATGAACCTACTGAGAGTAGCAATGCAGCCGACAAGCCTTCGCACATCCTTGACACGCTTCGGGGCTTCAATCTGCTCGATGGCCTTGATCTTGTCGGGGTTGGCTTCAATCCCCCTCTGGGACACAAAGAACCCGAGAAGCTTGCCTGAAGGAACTCCAAACATGCACTTCTCGGGGTTCAACTTGAGATTGACCTTGCGCAGATTTGCAAAAGTCTCTTCCAGATCTTGAACCAAAGTTTCTCTGTCCTTGCTTTTGACCACTATGTCATCCATGTATGCTTCTACATTCCTGTGCAGCTGTGGCTCAAAAGCATGACTGACTACTCTTGCAAATGTTGAACCAGCATTCTTTAGTACGAAAGGCATTCGCACAAAGCAGTACGTGCCACATGGAGTAATGAACGCGGTTTTCTCTTCATCCTCTTCTGCCATGAAGATCTGGTGGTATCCTGAGTATGCATCAAGAAATGAAAGCAAATCACATCCTACCGTGGAGTCGACAATCTGGTCAATGCGCGGCAAGGGAAATGGATCTTTGGGACAAGCTTTATTAACATCCATGAAGTCAATACAAAGCCTCCACTTCCCGCTCGCGTTGCGCACGACTACTAGATTGGCTAACCACGTTGGATGGAGTACTCCTCGGACGAGGCCTGCTGCTTCCAACTTCTTGATCTCTTCTGCAATGAACTCTTGGCGTTCCACCGCTTGCTTCCTGACTCTCTGCTTGACGGGCCGCGCGTGAGGACAGACGGCAAGGTGGTGCTCAATTACTTTCACAGGAACACGGGGATGTCGGATGGTTGCCATGCAAACACATCGACATTCGCCCGCAGGAAAGCAACGAGCGCGCTTTCCTATTTAGGATCAAGCGTGGCACTGATGGTGAAGGTACCACCAGTGCCCTCCTCCTTGGCGGCCACTTTCTTGGTCTCTGGTGATGCTGTCTTTGCTTTTCTGCACTTGCCGGTGGAGCTCAATGGTGCGTCCTCGACGGTAGCGCAGCACTCTGAAGAGGTGCGCTTGTCGGAGTGGGCATCAGAGCTACTCTTGCCGGACTTGGTCTTCTTCTTCTTCCCCCCGGGAGCTTCAGCGGCAAGTGGTTTGCGCTCTGCTGCGGCTGCTGCTTCCCGGTAGATCTTGTCGGTACAGATAAGTGCATCCTTCTTGTCGCCTTGGACAGAAATGACACTTATCAGACCAGGCATCTTGAGCACATTGTAGGCGTAGTGAGAGGCTGCCATGAACTTGGCAAGCGCCGGACGGCCGAGTATCCCATTGTATGGCAATGGGAAATCAGCAACATCAAATGTGACTCTCTCTGTCTTGAAATTCAACTCGCTGCCAAACGTCACTGGCAGTGTGATCTTCCCCTTCGGCTTGCTCCTTCCCGGGTTGATTCCTTGAAAGGTACCAGTTTCTTTGAGCTCGCTATCGGGGATCTGGAGCTTGTTGAGCACCGCGGGAGAGATCAGGTTTAGGCCGGCCCCGCCGTCAACCAACATCTTCGTGACCTTGAGGTTGCGGATGGTTGGCGAAACCAACATCGGCAAGCACCCGACCGCAGTGATGCGATCAGGGTGATCCTCAACATCAAAGACGATGGGCGTGCTGGACCACTTCAGGGGCTTGCGTGATTCGACTGATGGTTCTGCTGCATTCACCTCCCGCACCCACTGTTTAAGTTGGCGGTGCGAGGTGTGCAGAGACGCACCGCCGTCAACGCACAAAACCTCCGTCGCCTTCTGAAACTCTTGCTCGTCGGTCTCATCCTCATCCATCTCATCATCTTCATCTTCATCTTTGTCGCGGCCACGGGGAGGTCTGTCTCCTTGCCGCTGCTTGACCTTGCCGCGGCGCCCTTCCCGGGCGGGACGATTCTTGCCGGATCCTCCGCCACCTTCCTGGGCCTTCTCCTTGTCGCGACGCTCATATTCAGCTTTCTGCATCTCTGCTATCTGCTCAACCTTCTTGCATGCTTGGAGGTCATGGCCCTTGGTGTGATGGATCTTGCAGTACTGCTTGTCGGAGCCGTCCTGCTTGTCGGCAGCCACCACAGCCTTGCCGGAGTCGCCAGCCTTGGCCTTGTCGGCGCCGCCTCCATTGCCGGACTGCTCAACAACTAGCACATCCTTAGCCTTTCTCTTTCTGTTATTCCGCCTCCGGTTCTTTTTTGCCGGAGGGGCATCCTCACTGTCAGATCCTTCTGCTCCTGCGTTCTCTCCGGGGAGTTTCCTCCCTTCTTCAGCCCGCGCACACTTGTCGGCCAGAGCGTATAGCTCGCTGACATCTCTGATCTTGCACATCGCCATCTCCTCCCTCATCCTGCGGTTATGCACGTTACGATGGAGCAGCCGATAACCGCGGCAGGTGGACGTCGGGATGTTGCGCTGCACTGGCTGAATCTCTGTATGTACTTGCGGGGTTCTCCTTCCTTCGGGCAAGCAAATGAAGATCGCTTTCCTGCCATGAGGCTTGTGGCGCTTTGTGAAGGCGCCGACAAACTGATGGCACAGGTCCGCCCACGAAGAGATGGAGTTGTCCGGCAAGTGCATGAGCCAAGATCTGACGTTGGGCTTGAGTACCAGCGGGAAGTAGTTGGCGAGGATCTTCTCGTCGCGTCCCCCGGCAGCCTACACCGCGATGGTGTAGACGCTGAGGAACTCCGACGGATGTATCCTGCCATCGTACTTCTCGGGCACGTCTGGCTTGAAGTTCTTGGTGCTGGGCCACTGGACTTGCCGAAGCTGATGTGAACATTACTATCATAAAAATATTTACAAAAACTACACGTCAAATTAATAACCAGGTATTTTCGTTTCTTCGTACGCATAATTTAAGTACCAAGAATACGATGCTCCACTCATTGTTCGTTTTAATTATACTCAGGAATGGAGGGTCAAAAAGTCAACAAGAGAGCATTTGGAGATGCAAGATGAAGATCGTGTACTAATATGCATACATGCATTGCGTGACATGCATGCATAGACTTTGGAATTTTGAAGGATGGATCAGCCGTGCATGCATCCAAGTGGGCCATGGGCCTGTACTACATGCTACGTATCAACCAAGGAAGTGGGCGAAGTTTTCCATCGAAGGAGTCGAGGCCACGCCATGCCACGCAGCTTCTAGGGTGCACCACGACCAGACGATAAAAATAGGACAGCCTGGATTAAATCTGAGGAGAGCGAGACGGCACAGACCAGGACATCGCTGCGTGCGGCGGCGTGCACGCCTGCACCCTTTAATAAATAGCTAGTCTAGGTTAGAGTTTAGACTCGGGTTTTGTTTAGAGAAGTTTAGCTATTGCTACTTTTATTTGTCTTCGCTCGTAGCGGCTAGTGCGACCGTCAAGACATCCTATCGGAACCCCATCTTGTGAGATTAATCCCATCTAGCATATTCGCAATTTTGAGATTGCTTGGCTATTATTTTCTTGCATGTTCTTCGATTTGCTTGCAGGAAAAATCCTGTGTGGATAGGTCGATCGCGTCGTTGGCTCGGTCGATAACGCCGTGGAGTTGGTTCAGCGATTGCCGTGGATATCGATGTGTACGGTTCTCCTGTGCACGGTTGGTAGCCGGATCGTGAGGGTCAAGTCCCACCCAAAATCGTAGTGATCCTCTCTCATCGAAAGATCGGGTCCCCAGTTCACATCAAGTGGTATCAGTTTTCAGGTTAATCGGTGAGAGATTTACAGTTTTATAAGATTAGATTGTTTTCAGTCCTACAACCCACAAAAAAGCCAAAAAAATTAGATTAGTTCATTTGCTGCTCCTACCTTTTTAGCCTTTAGCAATTTGCAGCTAGTATTTGCTTTGTTGAATTCTTGGTTGCATTCATCCTAAATTTAGTGCTGGTTTAGATTAGTTACGGTGTGAAAAAATCTACTAGATCAATCTCGTTTTGGACCTTCCTCCTACTATTTGCGGCTACCCTAGATCTTCATTAAAAAATCCCAATATTTGTTGCATGCAGTCCGACGGCCCCATCAATTAACATCCTTGTTGTCTGCCGCCTTTCCGCACGGGCGTACACGTCCACGCTGCAGCACACATTTTCTCTGTACGCAGTACTTGATCTGCTCCTGCCTTGCTGCCACGTACATCCAGCGTAACAACGCCTGTGCCCTGCCGCGCCGCTTGCCTTTGCATGCAACGCCACTCTTGGTTTTTTTTACTCCTCACACGATCTTGCATGCACGCAGCATCATCCAAGGGAACTTGCTTTTCCAGCGATAGTAGCATCTGTTTCAGTTCCTACTAATTCATCTTGTGTACTTGCCTTTTGCTAGTAACCGGCTTGGCCCAAAAAAAAGGAAAAAAAGAGTTAAAAAAAAGAGAAAAAACAGAGAAGGAAAAAAAAAGAGAAAAAAATAAAAAAAATATAAAACCAGGCCGGCTAGCATATATTCTGGGCTGTTTTGTTCTGTTTGCTACTTCAGGCATTATTTTTGCTGCTACACTTTGGACACCACACACTTATCATCTGTTTTGAGCTTTGCTATATACTTGTGTGTCTTCTTCTACTCAGCAGTTTTCACTCATTTGATTCAGTATCTGGGCTTAGATTGTTTTAACTCTTACTAGTCGACTACCAGCACTAGTTAGGAGTTTGAGCAATTATTCAACTTGCATTGCTTTTTGCTAAATTGTGCCACTGATATTGTGAGTTGAGAAACCTTTGCCAAGCTACACTTTTTCCTACCAATAAGTACAGGTTCCGACACTACTGATTCCTGGTTATCGCTCCATCCAATCTTCATCGGTCGTTTGAAGCCAAGACCAACGCGCCAATCACCACCTGCTGCATTGGTAAGAACAAGTAAGAATTTGATACTAAGCTTGAGTGTGAGAGAAATTTTGTCCACCACATCCTGTTAGTTGATAGGGATTATAAATTGTGTTTTTCTCTTTCGCTAACAATGACACAGGATCAACCCACACTTGAGGGTCTCACCGTGGATGTGAAAGTCACCAGCGAGCGTCTTGCCCAACTTGAGGGTGCTCAGATTGCGACCGAAGAAAGGCTCAAGGCCATAGAGGATGCACAAGGTGTTGCAAACACACAGCTAAAGGACATCTTGTCACGTCTTGACGAGTTGCGCACTGCACCCCCCATCAACAACAATGTTGATCCTCGCAACTCCACGGGTGGCGGCGCTATTTCACGAGCTCGGCGTGTGCCCATGGGTCATCCACAACACCCAGCTACTGCCACTGATGCCGCCACCATAAACCAGCACCAACAAATTCCTCCCGCCCTCGAGCAACATGGGGACAACTACGAGGATTATTCTGGTGACACCGAAGACGACCAAATGGTCAACCACCACAATGACCGTGCTCATCGACAACTACGTTTCAACCGTCATGGTATGGCACGAGGTCAACCCAGGTATGATGTTAGAGATTATGAACACTCTAGTGCCAAAATCAAATTTACTATGCCTGCTTTCAATGGTAAATATAATCCAGATGTTTATCTTGACTGGGAACTTTCTGTTGAACAAAAATTTGCATGTCATGATATTCCTGAGAACCAAAGAGTTAGGGCAGCCACTAGTGAATTTACAAACTTTGCTTCCATGTGGTGGAGTGAATATTGTCGTATTAATGCAAATAATATACCTACTACTTGGGATGCTTTAAAACGAGCTATGCGACAGCGTTATGTTCCTTCATATTATGCTCGTGATAAACTGAATGAATTGCAACGTTTAAAACAAGGTAGTAGTTACGTGAGGATTATTATCAAGAATTACAAACTGGCTTAGTGCGATGTGGATTAGTTGAAACCGACGATGCTATGATGGCTAGATTTTTAGGTGGTCTGAATCGTGATATTCAGGATATATTGGACTATAAGGAGTACAATTCTATTACTCGTTTGTTTCATTTTGCTTGTAAAGCTGAAAGGGAAGTACAGGGATGACACAACAAGGGACGGGGTAATTTTTCTGCAGGTCGCCGCTCATCATGGGCACCCTCTCCTACAGTTCCGTCCACTACTGAGTCAACACCACCTATCTTGAACAGTGGTGCACACCCATCAAATTCAAAATCAGCTCCACAATCATCCGAGACTTCAAAAGCAATTTCTCTAGCACCCACCACTTCGTCTGGACGCACAAGGGACATGAAGTGTCATATATGCAAAGGTGGCGGGCACTTGATGAAGGACTGTCCAAATAAACGAACATTCATTGTGCGGGAAGATGGTGAGTACTCTTCTGCTAGTGATTTGGATGAAGATACACGTGCTATGCTTGCCACTAATAATGTAGGTGACACTGAGGAGAATGAGACGGAGGCGATACATGTTAATGCTGCGATGGCAGATCAATACCCAAGCCTTGTAACCATGCGAGTACTTAGTGCCCAAGTGGGGCATACTGAGATGCCTCAACGCCATAATCTTTTTCAAACTAAGTTTGTTGTCAAAGGGCATTCTGTTCGTGTGATCATTGATGGTGGAAGCTGCAATAATTTGGCGAGTATGGAGATGGTAGAGAAGCTTTCCCTCACCACTAACTGAGACACCCATCCATATTACATCCAATGGTTCAACGGTTGTAGTAAGTTGAAGGTAACACGTCGTGTCTTAGTACAATTTACACTTGGTTCATATCATGATTCGTTGACGTGATGTTGTACCTATGCAAGCTTGTTCTTTATTGTTAGGTCGACCTTGGCAATATGATAATAGTGTTACTCATTATGGTAGAACAAATTCATATACTCTTGTGTTTGAAGGAAAAACCATCAACTTGCTTCCTATGACCCCTGATGAGATAATAAATGATGAGAAAGTTAAATCAACGGACCGTACTACACATAATATGCTTGCTATCAATTCTGAAATTTTTCCGTTGACTGTCCCAACTTCGAGAGGGACATCTGCATGCCAGATAGTTCATTTGTGTTTCCGTAATTTACATATAGACTCTGTATGGGATAAAGTTTATCATGATATTCATAATATTATGCTCCAACATGACGAAGTTTTGACAAATATCTCACACCCTCATGAGCTAACGCCTTTGGAATGGCCTATATACATTGCATCTATTTTTGCTTCGCTCTATGATATGTTTCAGAAAAATGAAAGCCGAGGACGGCTTTGTTTTCAAGAAAGGGAGGATGATGTGAACATTACTATCATAAAAATATTTACAAAAACTACACGTCAAATTAATAACCAGGTATTTTCGTTTCTTCGTACGCATAATTTAAGTACCAAGAATACGATGCTCCACTCATTGTTCGTTTTAATTATACTCAGGAATGGAGGGGTCAAAAAGTCAACAAGAGAGAGCATTTGGAGATGCAAGATGAAGATGCGTGTACTAATATGCATACATGCATTGCGTAGACATGCATGCATAGACTTTGGAATTTTGAAGGATGGATCAGCCATGCATGCATCCAAGTGGGCCATGGGCCTGTACTACATGCTACGTATCAACCAAGGAAGTGGGCGAAGTTTTCCATCGAAGGAGTCGGAGGCCACGCCATGCCACGCAGCTTCTAGGGTGCACCACGACCTGCATTTAAAAAATAGGACATCTGGATTAAATCGAGGAGAGCGAGGCGGCATGCACCAGGACATCGTGCGTGCGGCGGCGCACGCCTGCACCCTTTAATAAATAGCTAGTCTAGGTTAGAGTTTAGACTCGGGTTTTGTTTAGAAGTTTAGCTATTGCTACTTTTATTTGTCTTCGCTCGTGGCGGCTAGTGCGACCGTCAAGACATCCTATCGGAACCCCATCTTGTGAGATTAATCCCATCTAGCATATTCGCAATTTTGAGATTGCTTGGCTATTATTTTCTTGCATGTTCTTCGATTTGCTTGCAGGAAAAATCCTGTGTGGATAGGTCGATCGCGTCGTTGGCTCGGTCGATAACGCCGTGGAGTTGGTTCAGCGATTGCCGTGGATATCAGTCGTGTACGGTTCTCCCTGTACGGTTGGTAGCCGGATCGTGAGGGTCAAGTCCCACCCAAAATCGTAGTGATCCTCTCTCATCGAAAGATCGGGTCCCCAGTTCACATCAAAAGCTCACGAGTGAACTCAGGGCAACCTACCGCGTACGGCAAGTCGCCTGGTTCCCCTGGCGCATGCATATCGACAGTGGGCCCAGCGCGCTGGTCAGACTGACGTCGCGCTTCTCTCCGACGCTCGATACGAGTGCGAGCGTCTTCGTGTCGTCGTTCTTGGATAACTTGGCATTGATCGCAGTGAGCTCGCGGGTCCGACGATGCAATCGAGTCGGCGTCGAGGTTGGTCCGACGAGTCGGCGATCTTGGCCTTCGGGGCGGGGAGTGTACGGTGGTGGCACCCCCAGCGGTCTTGTCGGCGTCGGCTTGCGCCTGGGCGTCTTGCCGGGGCTTCGATGTGCTTGGTTGCCGGGGCTTGTCGCCATTGGCGAAGCCGATGAGGCTCTGAATGGTCATCCTCCAGTCGTCAATCTTGTGCGGCGCCAGAGGGTAATCTAGAAGCAGCTGGGCTCGGGCCAGCGCTTCCTCTGGAGTCTTCGGCGGCGGCGGCGAGCGGTGCGAGGAGCGGGATATGCTCGGACTCCCAACTGGGTTGGAAGGAGCAGTACCCCGTCCAGGCGACCGCACCTCACTCGTGCCGGCATGCTGGCGTGCACGCTGGTCTTGAACGCCCCGAGATCCACCAGCTTGGCCTTGCTCCAACGCGAGTACGGTGCTAGGAGCACCATGGCGTTGTCGACCCTGCACCTCCTGGGAAGGGTGTGGTGTATGTACGGACGCCGAAGCTTGCGGAGCCTTGTCCTTGGACCTGGTGACGACCTGAGTCTCACCACTACTAGGGAAAAGCCTAGCAGCAGCGCGGGTTTTGGGCCTATTAGTAGCGCGGGTACCCGCGCTACTAATAAGGCGCTACAGCTAACTTATAGCAGTAGTGGGTAGGAACCCGCGCTACTACTAATCTGTATCTCTGATTTTGAATTTTTTTTCCCTAATTTTCAAATTTCTGAATTATTTTAACTTCAAATCTCTAATCACCCCTCATCGCTGCTCATTTTAATCTCTAATCACCCCTCATCATTCCAAATCCTCTAACTTCCCGGACGGTCACCCATCCTCTCACTACTCCAGCCTGAGCACGCTTAACTTGCGGGTTCTATTCTCCCTCGTTTCCAAGTCTGCACTTGTTGTTTTCCTGACAATAGTAAGATGTCAATCCTATTAACCTCAGGAATTTAGCTTGAGCATGAAGTCACACATTTCACTGTTTGAGTTTGAAACTATTGTTCTAAAAAATTAGTAACACTAATATTTCTTGAATAATTAGTTTGACCATAGTTTGACCAGATTTGACCAAAATTCAAAAAACTAAAATAATTATTTAGTAACACTAATATTCTTGAATAATTAGTTTGACCATAGTTTGACCAGATTTAACAAAAATAAAAAAACTGATTTTTTTTTGAATTTTTTTGCCTCCAGATCTTAAAAGCCCCGTAACTTTTTTTCTGTTAGGCTTTTGAGGATTTTAAAAATGTTTAACGGGGCTCCCCCCGTTAAATTTGGATGTAACTTTTTGAGTAGATGCTTTTTCATATAAAAAACTTTTTCATCCGAGTTCGTATGCAAAAGTTATGGCCATTTTACAATTTTCCAAAGAGATTTTGCAAATAAAGTCGAAATTCATATTTGTAAATTTTCCCAACAACTAGACCACATATCACACGGGAAACTTATTTTCTTTTATTTTTTTGACTTTTTTATCATTTTCTTTTATTATTTTTTTAAAACTGAAAAGGCGGTCCCGGGGGGGGGGGGGGTAGACTTTGACAAATAGGCCATACCCCGCGCTACTACTATGATGACGATTAGCGATGGCGGGTTTTTAACCCTCGCTACTACTAAGTTGATAGCAGTAGCGCGGGTTAGTAGTAGCGAGGGTTAAAAACCTGTGCTACTGGTATCAACTTAGTAGTAGCGAGGGTTAAAAACCCACGCTACTACTATGGCATATCCCGGGGGGCACGGTAGAGACCGCTTAGTAGTAGCGAGGGTTACAAACCCGCGCTGCTGCTATCAACTTAGTAGTAGCGAGGTTTAAAACATGCATTTGCTAGTAAGTAGCGATGGCGAGGTTTTAACCCTCGCCGCTATAGATTCAATGTATAGCCTTTTCCTAGTAGTGCACCGTCGCGCCCGCTCCTTCGCGGTGTCTACCCACCGCCGCTTGCTCGGCGGCGGCGGAATCGGCGTAACGGGCGGCCACCTCAAGTCTTCTTCTTGATGGCATTTCGATGAAGATGTTGATGTAGCGCGCGCGGAGACTGGATCAGGTTCGCACAACCTTGACGCCCCCTACCTGGCGCGCCAAAGATGTCGTGGGGGGGGGGGGCACGAGCACCTATGGGGCAGGGAGCCCCTTCTCGGTCCGGCAGGGAGCGGGGTGCGCACGAAGAGCAGATCGAGGTTGAGCGCGCGAGGGATTTTACCCAGCTTCGGAGCTCTCCGGAGAGATAAAACTCCTACTGCTGCTTTGTGTTTGTATTTGTTCTTGCTTGAAAGCGTGGGTATGCTGGTGTCTCGAATGAGTCAAACCAACCCCTTCTACATGCGCACGGGCCTCCTCTTTATAGGCTAAAGGGGTCACTGACAGGTGGCAACGCAGAGAGAGGGGTAGAAAGGTAAAAATGCGGGTTGGTACAACTGCTATCTACAGTGCCCCCTACCTAACTCTGACGGCAGGGGACAAGGGCATTTAATTCCCGTCCGGTCACCCCAACAGTGCAGGAAGCGACCGTTAGAGGCGCCATCGAACGCCACGATGGCCTCCTTGTCATCTTCACTTGCCACCTCGCACCGCTTAGCTGCACAGCCGCCCGCCACGTGCACCAGGAGCGATCTTGCGGCGACACGTCGTCGGATGTGCTGGAGCGTGGGCGCAGAGTGGTGGCCTTGCCGCGGCAAGCACCTTGCCGCGGTCTCTATCTTGTCGCACCCGCAAGCTTGCCGCTCGTCGGGTCTTGCCGGGACGCGCGGTGCATCGCGGCAAGTCTTCTGAAGTACCTTGGATGGCCCTCCCGGCAAGCTCCTCTTGCCGGGGTGTTGACCTTCCCGGCAAGCTTCTCTTGCCGGGGCCTTGTCGGGACGCGAGGCGCGTCGCGGCAAGTCTCTTGACATGCCTTTGTTGGCCTTCCCGGCAAGCTCCTCTTGCCGGGGCCTTGTTCTTCCCGGCAAGCTCCTCTTGCCGGGGCCTTGTCTTCACAGTTAATACTTTGTTCTTGAATGGCAGTAATATGAATACCGAAGGGTCTTGGCGGACGCCCGGAAAGCCTTGCCACGGGACGCTGTGACTGCCCGTGCACAAGTTCGGGGTACTAAGGTACCCCTACTTTAGTACACCGACAGTTGTCAGCTCCTGAGAAGCCGCGGAAGGTAGGAGGATAACCAGTAGCACGGAAAAGCCCACGTACGATGACTGGATCACAAAGAACTGGAAGAGGAAGTGCTTTACAAGAAAGCGAGTCGGCGATGCAGTGGGGACAAGCAAATGCACCCAGTTTTGCAGCTTTTGCAGACAAGCTGGACACAAGAGCACGACGTGCCCGGACAGAGGTGACATGCCAAAGAAACCGAGGAAGGAGCTGCAGTGCACCAACTGTGGTGCAGGTGGGCACGGGCGGTACACATGCGGTAACCAAAATTTCGCGCTTCATGTAGTTCCTCCCAGCTGAAATACAAATCCGGCTAGAGGGGACAGTAATGTAGGTGGCTGTTGTATCTTGGGGTTGTTTGGTTGCCAAACAATTCCTGCATCGCATACACTTCTCAATCCAGCCTGGTTGAGCAAAAACATGCCCTAATACGTCATCTGCAAGTTGTTTGGTTGCCTGCATCTAGTGTCCTTGCATTAGGTAATACGCAAGTGCACTTTGTTTGGTTGCCTGCATTGGTCCAAGCAGCATATGAACACGACGTTTGGTTGCATATGGCGTACATGTTGTGCTTACCTTGTACCGTAGTTGGTGAGCTTACCCACAATGATCACACCTAGCACACCAACGCCACAACACAGCAATGGCGATGAACTGGGCGAAGATGATGAAGTTCTTCAGCTTCAGCCAAATTGATGATCCACCTTGACACCTCCAACCTTGCCACTGTCAACATTGCCGCCTCCGTGCTTTCGCACCCAATCGAAGTAATCTTGTTGTGTTGCCTGCCTTGTCTTGAACCCTCTATGGCTGCTGTTGCTATATGATGCCACTTGTGCACTGCCTTCTTCCCATGAACTATAAACCCCTGGAGCCTTACCGATGAACACGGCATACCACTCGCCCTAGCAATGCACAAGAGTAGAGTTGAAGCAGCAAATCAATGGAGCACACAAGTAGCAAGCAAAGTAGCACACATACAACAATGGAGCAGGAGAGAAGAAGTAAAGCATGCATGATCATACAGCATAGCAAGTTCAACCTAGCACTACCTTGGTGTTAACCTACCACCATATCCAAAAGAGGGTGTCGTTCTACAACCGTAAGTTCACCATCAGCGTGTGGGGTTAGTATATACCACCTCGCCAAAATATACGGACCATCAAATTGTTTTTCAGCCCTAGCTACACAAAATGTACATCGTCATCGTCATCGTCGTCGTCGTCGCCACCGCCATCGCCGTCGGGGATCATGCATGCTCACGGGCAGCACTACTCTAGTAGTAGTGCTTGCCCAGCCAGCTCTTGAGCCACAACACCCTGTGAGCGTCTGCCATGGCAATGAACCCAACACCCTGGGCCTTGTTGTCAAGCAGGTGGCTGAGAGCTGCCATGAGAGCCTCGTCGCTGAAGCCACCCTGGGTCATGACATCGTCATACAGGTCAGGGTGGACATCGAGGGGCTTGCACTCCCTGATGTCTGTTGCCACCTCCTTCAATGCCTCAGTCATGCTACAAAAGACATTGATCTCCTCCTCCATCAGGCCTTCTCTCTTCCTCTTCCTATCATGGACGGGGTCAAATGGCTTGTCAAAGGGCTTCACGAAAGGCTTGTTAGGGCCATCAAGGACCTCGACATCCGGGGTCCCAAGGAAGTCTGGCATGGGAGAACCAAGACGCTCCCCCTAGCCCATGGCATGCTTCGCAGTTGCCAGTCCGAAGGAGAACATGTGATGCATCTGGCTGTAGTTCTGTATGGGTGTTGAGGAACTCAACGTCCCTTGGTGGTCCTAAGAATGAAACACAAGTATTGTTAGTTGCGATTAGGAGTAGGCAATGGTGGACAGTATGAAAAGGAAGAGGGTTGTAAGGCGCCGCTAAGTGTTCTCATCTCTAGTGGAGCAAGCGTTCTCATCCCATGAGACGCCGCTAAGGTCTCTCAGCTTGGACACTTGGATCCATCGACCTCTCCACTTCCTCAGATGGTTGTACACCTGGGTGGTAGACACTTCCTGCCCACAGAACTTGAACACCTGCTTCACAACGGTGTTCAAGTGCACCTCCTTGAAGCCCTTGTCAGTCCTAACTCCACTAGAGATGAGCTCACACATCTTGTTCAGCATGAACGTGGACATGAACGGTTGCCACTTCATGTTGTTCGACCTACCATCCTTCTTTGCCTTTGTTATTGCTACCTTGAGTGCAGCGGCAGCAGTAGCAGCAACAGGAGTTGGCTCAACGAGCACTACTGGCACATAGAGGGAATCAGACGCGAACACCTCTGAATCAGGTGCCATCTCGGACATAGGCTGCGAGTCCTCAACAAACGATGGAGGAAACTGGCTGTCGGACAGGACAAGCGTCATGTCCTACAATTGTAGCACGCATTGACAGTAAGCATAGCACACAACATAGCGGACAATCCATGAAAGCAGGAGCATATATACATGTACATGGTTCTGAAGGAAATATGCCCTAGAGGCAATAATAAAGTTATTATTTATTTCCTTATTTCATGATAAATGTTTATTATTCATGCTAGAATTGTATTAACCGGAAACATAATATATGTGTGAATACATAGACAAACAGAGTGTCACTAGTATGCCTCTACTAGACTAGCTTGTTAATCAAAGATGGTTAAGTTTCCTAACCATAGACAAAGGAGTTGTCATTTGATTAACAAGGTCACATCATTAGTTGAATGATCTGATTGACATGACCCATTCCATTAGCTTAGCACCCGATCGTTTAGTATATTGCTATTGCTTTTATCCATGACTTATACATGTTCCTATAACTATGAGATTATGCA
This sequence comes from Aegilops speltoides, assembly GCA_021437245.1. NCBI lineage: Eukaryota > Viridiplantae > Streptophyta > Magnoliopsida > Poales > Poaceae > Aegilops > Aegilops speltoides. The sequence continues at coordinate 555,365,254 of CM038147.1, read as the reverse complement.
ACTCCCGTTTACCGGAGGAACACTTTGGGTACTACCAAACGTCACAACGTAATCGGGTGATTATAAAGGAGTACTACAGGTGTCTCCAAAGGCGGATGTTGGGTTGGCGTCTTTTCGAGATTAGGATTTGTCACTCCAATTGTCGGCGAGGTATCTCTGGCCCTCTCGGTAATGCACATCACTTAAGCCTTGCAAGCATTACAACTAATGAGTTAGTTGTGAGATGATGTATTACTGAGCGAGTAAAGAGACTTGCGATAACGAGATTGAACTAGGTATTGGATACCGACGATCGAATCTCGGGCAAGTAACATACCGATGACAAAGGGAACAACGTATGTTGTTATGCGGTCTGACCGATAAAGATCTTCGTAGAATATGTATGAACCAATATGGGCATCCAGGTCCCTCTATTGGTTATTGACCGGAGACGGGTCTCGGTCATGTCTACATTGTTCTCGAACCGTAGGGTCCGCACGCTTAAGGTTTCGATGACGGTTATATTATGAGTTTGTGTATTTGGATGTACCGAAGGAGTTCGGAGTCCCGGATGTGATCACGGACACGACGAGGAGTCTCGGAATTGTCGAGACATAAAGATTGATATATTGGACGGCTATATTCGGACATCGGAATGGTTCTGAGTGGTTTCGGATAATACCGGAGTGCCTGAGGGGTTACCGGAACCCCCCGGGGAAGTAATGGGCCTTAATGGGCCACGAGGGGAGAGAGAGTGTAGGATCGAAAGTATGTCTAGAGGGGGGGATTAGACTACTTGACAATTTAAAAGTTTAGCCTTTTGATTAGGACAAGTTTTTAGCAAGTTCACAATGATGATCAAGTCAAGTATCACCCTACACATGCAATTCTAGAGTAATGGCAGCGGAAAGTAAATTGCACATGTAGTAATGGAGAGGTGGAGAAGAGCAAACGCAATTTGGAGACACGGAGATTTTTCTCGTGGTTCCGATAGGTGGTGCTATCGTCAATCCACGTTGATGGAGACTTCAACCCACGGAGGGTAACGGCTGCGAGAGTCCACGGAGGCTCCACCCACGAAGGGTCCACGAAGAAGCAACCTTGTCTATGCCATCATGGCATACGCCCACGGAGGACTAGCCTTACTCGGGGTAGATCTTCACAGTAAGCGATCTCCTTGCCCTTACAAACTTCTTGGTTCAACTCCACATCTCGACGGAGGCTCCCAAGCGACACCTAACCAATCTAGGAGGCACCACCCTCCAAAAGGTAATAGATGTGTTGGTGATGATGAACTCCTTGCTCTTGTGCTTCAAATGATAATCTCCCCAACACTCAACTCTCCTCACTGATTTGGCTGTGGTGGAAGAAAGGATTGAGTGGAAAGCAACTTGGGAAGGCTAGAAATCAAGTTTCATATGGTGGGAGTGGAGCAACTTGATCTCAACACAAGGGTAGGTAGTTTTCTTCTCGAAATGTAAGGTAGGAGTGGTAGTTCTTTCGATGGCTCTCTCCACGAATGAAGAGGAGGTGGAGGGTATTTATAGCCTCCACACAAAATCCAACCGTTACACACATTTGACCAATCTCGGTCGGACCGAAGTTGACAACTCGGTGAGACCGAAAGTTCAAATCTTGTGAGCGTTGGGATTTTCAGTGGGACCGAAAATACAATCTCGGTTAGTCCGATTCTTCCAAAGACTAGGGTTTGCCATTCTCGGTGGGACCGACTTTATCATCTCGGTGACACCGATTTGATTCTGAAGGTTGTGAAGGTTGGCAACACTAGTTTCGTGAGACCGAGTTTGGAATCGGAAAATCCGAAATTACTAGGGTTTGGCTATATGGTGAGGTGGTTCATCTCGGTGTGGTGAGTTTATGGAATCGATGGGACCGAGATTACTTTTGAGTATATGTTGGAATGAAAGATTGCTGATAGTTTGGGAGATAGATCACTAAGCACTTTGAGCAACCAGATCATCATCATAACCTCATCCCTTTTAATAGTATTGGCTTTCCTATGGACTCAATGTGATCTTGGATCACTAAACCAAAAATGGAGTCTTGAGCTTTTGCCAATGTTTTCCTTAGCATTTTGAGGGGTCCACATCTTGATCATTGCCATACCCATATCAATGAACTTTCGAAATGTTACTCAAGAAGTTATTAGTTCAATGATATATATGTTGTTATTAATTACCAAAACCACCCGGGATTAGTTGCACTTTCAATCTCCCCTTTTGGTAATTGATGACAACATATAGATCAAAGCTTCGACAAATGATATAATCAATGAATAATATCGTCGCTTTGAGAAGTATGTGATAAGCAAGAGCTCCCCCTAAATTTGTGCATTATTTAAGATTGCTGTTTGAATGCAAATGCACAATCGATTAGGATCATGGGTCACTCTTCCATGTCACATACATCTTGGTGGAGTGCACAAAATGATAAGAATGAATAGCATGCACCCAATCACCAAGACATGAGTAAATGATCATACAAGATATGAATAGCATATGATAAGCATTAAGCACACATTAAGGCATGGTATGATCAAGCACTCATCAAAGTAGAGCAAACGTAGTATCAAACACACGAAATGTCTCGAAAAACTCAAAAGTATCTCAAAGAAACCGCAAACGAAAGAGCAAAAGCGAGCACTCTCTCTCTCGAAGTCCTATGATCTATACAATTTCTCCCCCTTTGGCAACAAGTTACCAAAAAGTTCGAAAGGTATAGAGCTAAACGTCACTAGGGACTCTGTTGGCGGCTCTGCAGGTTGATGGAGTGGAGATAGCTGCATCTGCAAAGGCTTCTGAAGTCTATGGAGCTGGAGGAGTGGACACTAGAGCCGGAGCTGGGCCGATGGAGCTGTGGGAGGTCTTGATCTTTGTAGTCACGGGGTCTGCATCCTTTGGGATAGCAGCTGATCAGGGCTTTGTGGGAACCGGAGCAGGCTGCTTATAGTCATCCTGGACAAGGTCATCCTGCATCTCCTTCATGAGCTCTGCCTTCTCCCTCTTGGCTTCCTCGATATCTGCCTCAAGCTTGTTTACAGTGACTTGCACTTGATCGACTTGACATCCAGAGCATGGAACTTGTCTTCAACTATCCTCTCAAGACTCTCCCGAGACTGCACTATGCTGGCCAGCGTAGTTCAATCCTCTGGGTAGCTTCAAGAAGCTGTTCTCCAAGCTCTTGGGTTTAGCTGCTGCTTCTTCTTGCTTCCTTCTCAGCTTTGGCTTGTTTGGCAGCTTCAGACTTAGCTTGACCTTCAACAGACGTGGGATCATCCTCGGTCATCACAACTTCATTATCCTCATGTTCAAAGCTGCGGTGGCAAGTGGGGTCTATCCAACAAGTAGGTGCCCGTGCCAAACTTGGCATTGATGAGCATCTGAATGTGCGGGGCAAACCCACATGACCTCTTCTGGTCTGCTGCAGTCCTCTTGATAGTCTCAACTATCAGGTCCATCACCTTGAAAGGTGCCTTCTGATCTAGAATATGCAGCATGTTGATAGAATAGCCTCTTATCATGCGATGATCTCCAGACTTGGGCATCAGGGTATGCCTCAGAATTGTGTTCGTGGTAGGGAGACCTGCCTGGAGGTGATACACTGAGCCGAGCTTCCATATCTCAACATCTTTAGCTGGTACCTCATTGTACATGTTCTTCATAGACTCATGGTTTTTCTTGGGGATTCCATAGACATCAACATCATCATCTGCTGCTTCATCATGTACAATCCTCTTCCTCTTGGAAGTTTTCTTTACCTTGCTGGATGTTTCTTCTTCCATGCTCAACTTCTTAGCAACTGTGGACTTCTTCACCTTGCTGGTGCCTTTCTTTGTTTGTTGCCCTTGATGCTCTTTGGCAACCACTTTCCTCTTAGGCTTAGATGTGATCTCTTCCTCAGCAACAAAGTCAGAATCCTCTTCATCAGAATTTCTCTTCTTCCTGGCCCTGGTGGCAGCAGGAGGCAATCCACTTGGTGTGCTCCTCTCACCATCATCAGAAAAGCTGCTGGCCTCAGGACTAGTGCCTGCCTCTGGAATCTCAGCTACTGGTGACTCAGACCTGTTCTGGCTGTCACTGGCATCTGACATTGCTGACAACCTATGAATAGATAAGGTATAGGCAGAATAGAAGAGTTATCACAAACTGCAGAAGATTTTGCAAAAAGAATGAGTTCAAATTTCAGTTTTAGGTTTTCACAGAATGCATTTCGGTCTGACCGAGTCTAAAATTCGGTGAATCCGAAGTGTCTAAACAGAACCATTCACCCCACTTTCGGTTGGACCAAAATGGGTTTCGGTCTAGCCGAGAACACTAGGGTTTCACTAAATCCTCATTTCGGTCTTACCGATTTGCACAACTTGGTTGGACCGAAAAGTGCAGTGCAATGGCCAGAGGCCAAATCGGTCAGTCCGAGAATGTAGAATCGGTCACACCGAGATGTGTTCGGCGGAAACCTAACCCTAAAACTTTTACTCGAATTTCGTTCTAAGAACAAATCTGCTGGATAGGAAGATCTCAAACGTGTCAAGAAGCTAGGCAAACCTATCGTGCATTGAATCGGAGGTTGAAACACGAGAGGGATCGAAACTCACCCTAACTTGGTGGAGTTTCTCTACGGCGGCAACGGCGCGGAGAGATTGACCGTTGACGGCGATGGAGACCTGCGGCGAGGGCGCACAGAGCATTTACGGAGATGATCCGGAGACCACGGCGACGGCAAAGAAAGGGTTTGGGGTGAGGCGTTTTGAAGAAAGAATCAGCGCTGCCCTCGGTATATATACCCTTCACCGTCGGTGGGACCGAGTTGGAAAACTTCGGTGGCACCGAGATGGTTAATCGCAAGCGATTACTCACTTGATCACGCCGAAATTTGTAACTCGGTTTCACCGAGGTGAAAACCTAGATCAATCCAAGTGATTTGATGCATCCGATTTGAGTAGATTGGTTTGACCGAAAATACTTAGAAGGTTTTGGAAGTTAAGCTTTTGACGGATCGGTGACTCCGAGTGCTCCTCACTCGGTCTGTCCGAAAAAGACTTGATCAAAGTTTGTGATGTAAGCATGAACAGAATTTGAGACAAGAAAGCATAGATAGCTAGGGGACGAACTTAGGCATTCTTGTCCATCCATTTGGTCAAAAAGAGAAAATCCAAAAAGACCAAAGCAACAAATGGATGTCCTCGAATGGATAAAATTATGCATCCAACATGCTCACACAATAAGATAGCAAATGAAATATGTGTCAAACATGCACAAACAAAACTCTAGCAACTAGCACACAATTTGGCGATGACTAGGTCATCTATATATGAGTATATTGACTTAGGAGTCAAATGAGAACATTTGATCATAGGTCATACTCATCGTTTAAGCACAAGTGGGGTTACCACTTTTACATAAAGCATTGATGTGTTCACATCATTTGAAGATGCTTTAGCTCAATTCTTTAGAGCAAAGCTCCCCTTGATGTGAGAACCCTTTTAAAGGGTCAAACTAACCTTGGGTTGTCGTAGAAGACTTCATGTAGATGTTGAAGATGTGGATGCTCAATGTTGATGAAGATCATCAAGAGTTGGGAGCAATCCTTTGGATTCGGGCACTTTCAATACCTACATGGGTTAGTCCCACAAGGAACAAACAAGGATATCCATGGACATAGATTGAAGTACACAATAGATGATGTCCATGAAAGCAATGATTACCTTGTCCCTTGACTTACCAACAAGAGGGTTTGTGACTCCATGAACTAGTGCAAGATGTGGAAGTTGATTGCACAAGTTCTTGCCAAAAGAATGTGAGTGAAGTATGTTGGCGGAGTCACCCTCAAGAACTCTCTAGTTCTTCTTCTTGGGATCCACATCATCTTGATGGGAATCCTTGGGGTAGTAGTTGAGCTTGACGAAGTAGAACTTGAAGTTTCCTTGGGAACCCACTTGACCATGGCCTTAGGTGCTTCAATGAATGCATCAATCTCCTCTTGAAGCTTGTCCTTGCCTTTTAGCTTGTGGTCTTGTGGTGGAAGGTCATCTTGAGCTTGTTCCACATTGGAAGAAGTAGGATCATACTTCTCCTTTTGAGAAACAAACTTTGGAGTGGGATATTGACCTTCTTCCCATTCAACACCCTCGGCGTTGAACTTTCGCTCAAAACCAATTCCTTGATTCTTCCGTGCCTTCCTTGCTTGCGAACAATTTCCTCAAAGTTCTTGCTTCCGCAAGGCTCTTGTAGACACCTTTTCTATAATCCCTTTCAATAAACTATTTTCTTGCTCAAGTGAAACTTGGCTTGAAACATTGTTAGTGGAATCAAGAGAATTACTAGAACCAATTATGTTGCTTCTAGATGAAGAATTTTTCTTATGCTTGTCATGCTTAGTTTTAATAGGTGGCAAGAAATTAGACAAGAGAAGTCGTTTGGCAAGATATGAAGAACTCTTCTTTCAAGATCGTCATTGATAGCCTTTAGAAACTCATGTTCTTGCTCTAGATTGAGCTTCTCGGCGTAGCTTCTCATGAGATCTTAGGAGCTCTCTATGATCTTCTTGAGTTGTTTCATGAGCTAACTTAAGAGTGTTTAGTTCTTTAGTTAGGCGCTCAATCTCCTTCATAGCATTGTCATTCAACTCTTCTCGACTATAAAGACTACTAGCATGTTCATCATTACTAAGCTCACTAGATTTGTCATGTAAAGCTCATCTTCACCAAGCAAGTCATCCTCATCACTATCAAAGTCAATGAATTCAGGGTGTGATACCTTGGGGCCTTTAGCCATGAAGCATCTTCCAATTCCCTCATTTGGTGAATCAAACAAGTCATAGGAGTTGGAGTTGGAGGATACGAGAGCAAGACCGCAACACCTTCATCTTGATCAGTATTCGGAGTTGGAGTGATAGCTTCTTTCGGAGTGATTGTCGAGTCGGGCCGGAGACCCATTCACCTACATGAGCTTGATGTTTTCTTCTTGTGTAGCTCCTTGATGACTTGTCTTTCCTTTTGAATCCTTGCTTCTCCGAGAGGATCTTCGTTCATAACGATCATCTCTACTCCTTCTCTCTTTCCGAGGCGACTCTTCTCTTGAGCTTCTTCTTCTTGGAGATTCTTCTCTTCTCTTGTGGGGATTCGAACACTCATTTGAGTAGTGTCCGGTCTTCCACAATTGTAGCAGATTCGATCACGACTAGAAGATCTCTTTTCATCATATGATCTAGACTTTGAGCTTCTTTCCTTGCTTCTACTCTTGTAGAATTTGTTGAAGTTCTTCACCATTAGGCTTATCTCTTCATTGGAAACCAGCTTGTCACTTGAGGTTGTGGGAGCTTCAACTGTAGCTTTGTAAGCACCACTTGACTTGTTGTGAAGCTCTTCCTTATCTTTAAGTGTCATCTCATGAGCAACAATTCTTCCAATGACTTGGTAGGCTTGAGATTCTTGTAGTTTGGCATCATTTGGATCAAAGTGCACACGGTGTCATACTTTCCATCCAAAGCTCGAGAATCTTCTTGATGATGAATCGATCGGTCATTTCTTCGCTTCCTAAGCCGGCAATCTCATTTGTGATGAGAGCAAGCCTAGAGTACATTTCAGCGACTCCTTCACCTTCCTTCATCTTGAACTTGTCAAGTTGACCTTGAAGAACATCTAGCTTTGATTCCTTCACGGACTCGGTACCTTCGTGCATTTCGACCAAAGTATCCCAAATCTCTTTTGCATTCTCAAGGCGGCTGATCTTATTGAACTCCTCGGGACACAAAGCATTGAAGAGAATGTCACAAGCTTGAGCATTGTTTTGCAACATCCGCAACTCATCCATTGTAGCTTCGCGATCCGAACTTTTCCTTCCTCGAAGAACTCACCTTGCAAGCCAACACAAATAATGCCCCATGCGGCGGGGTTATGTCCAAGAATATGCATTTTCATTTTATGCTTCCAACTAGCAAAATTTGAACCATCAAAGTAAGGACCTCTCTGAAAATTACCCTCACTAGGCGCCATACTCTCCTAGGTTGTGAAACCAAGCTTATGGAGTCAATGCAATGGAAACCAATCCAATGGAGACCAAAGCTCTGATACCACTTGTAGGATCGAAAGTATGTCTAGAGGGGGGGGATTAGACTACTTGACAATTTAAAAGTTTAGCCTTTTGATTAGGACAAGTTTTTAGCAAGTTCACAATGATGATCAAGTCAAGTATCACCCTACACATGCAATTCTAGAGTAATGGCAGCGGAAAGTAAATTGCACATGTAGTAATGGAGAGGTGGAGAAGAGCAAACGCAATTTGGAGACACGGAGATTTTTCTCGTGGTTCCGATAGGTGGTGCTATCGTCAATCCACGTTGATGGAGACTTCAACCCATGGAGGGTAACGGCTGCGAGAGTCCACGGAGGGCTCCACCCACGAAGGGTCCACGAAGAAGCAACCTTGTCTATGCCATCATGGCATACGCCCACGGAGGACTAGCCTTACTCGGGGTAGATCTTCACGAAGTGGGCGATCTCCTTGCCCTTACAAACTTCTTGGTTCAACTCCACATCTCGACGGAGGCTCCCAAGCGACACCTAACCAATCTAGGAGGCACCACCCTCCAAAAGGTAATAGATGGTGTTGGTGATGATGAACTCCTTGCTCTTGTGCTTCAAATGATAATCTCCCCAACACTCAACTCTCCTCACTGATTTGGCTATGGTGGAAGAAAGGATTGAGTGGAAAGCAACTTGGGAAGGCTAGAAATCAAGTTTCATATGGTGGGAGTGGAGCAACTTGATCTCAACACAAGGGTAGGTAGTTTTGTTCTCGAAAATGTAAGGTAGGAGTGGTAGTTCTTTCGATGGCTCTCTCCACGAATGAAGAGGAGGTGGAGGGTATTTATAGCCTCCACACAAAATCCAACCGTTACACATTTGACAAATCTCGGTCGGACCGAAGTTGACAACTCGGTGAGACCGAAAGTTCAAATCTTGTGAGCGTTGGGATTTTCGTGGGACCGAAAATACAATCTCGGTTAGTCCGATTCTTCCAAAGACTAGGGTTTGCCATTCTCGGTGGGACCGACTTTATCATCTCGGTGACACCGATTTGATTCTGAATGTTCTGAAGGTTGGCAACACTAGTTTCGGTGAGACCGAGTTTGGAATCGGAAAATCCGAAATTACTAGGGTTTGGCTATATGGTGAGGTGGTTCATCTCGGTGTGGTGAGTTTATGGAATCGGTGGGACCGAGATTACTTATGAGTATATGTTGGAATGAAAGATTGCTGATAGTTTGGGAGATAGATCACTAAGCACTTTGAGCAACCAGATCATCATCATAACCTCATCCCCTTTTAATAGTATTGGCTTTCCTATGGACTCAATGTGATCTTGGATCACTAAACCAAAAATGGAGTCTTGAGCTTTTGCCAATGTTTTCCTTAGCATTTTGAGGGGTCCACATCTTCAGTCATTGCCATACCCATATCACTAAACTTTCTGAAATGTTACTCAAGAAGTTATTAGTTCAATGATATATATGTTGTTATTAATTACCAAAACCAGCCGGGGATTAGTTGCACTTTCAGAGAGGGCTGCGCCAGGAGGTGGCGCCCCCATGAGGAGTCCGAATTGGACAAGGAGGGGGGCGGCCCCCCTTTCCCTCTCCCTCTCCCTCTCCTTCCTTCCCCCTTCCTCCTTCCTAGTTGGACTAGGAAAGGGGAGTCCTACTCTCACTAGGAGGAGGACTCCCCCTCCCTTGGCGCGCCCCTCTAGGGCCGGCCGACCCTCCCCCTTGCTCCTTTATATACGGGGGCAGGGGGGCACCCTAAAACACACAAGTTGATCCTTGAGATCGTTCCTTAGCCGTGTGCGGTGCCCCCCTCCACCATATTCCACCTCGGTAATATTGTAGCAGTGCTTAGGCGAAGCCTGCGTCGATAGAACATCAAGATCGTCCTGCACGCCGTCGTCTTGATGGAACTCTCTCCCGAGCTTTGCTGGATCGGAGCCCGAGGAGCGTCACCGAGCTGTCGTGTGTCAAGAACTTCGAGGCGCCGAAGTAACGGCGCTGGGATCGGTTGGATCGCGAGGAGAACGTCGACTACTTCCTCTACGTTGTGATCGCTTCGCTTGGTCTACAAGGGTATGTAGACAACACTCTCCCCTCTCGTTGCTATGCATCACCATGATCTTGTGTGTGCGTAGGAAATTTTTTGAAATTACTACGTTCCCCAACAGTGGTATCAGAGCCAGGTTTTTATGGTTTGATGTTTTGCACGAGTAGAACACAAGTGAGTTGTGGACAATACAAGTCATACTGCCTACCAGCATGTCATACTTTGGTTCAGCGGTATTGTTGGATGAAGCGGCCCGGACCGACATTACGCGTACGCTTACGCGAGACTGGTTCTACCGCCGTGCTTTGCACAAAGGTGGCTAGCGGGTGTTAGTTTCTCCAACTTTAGTTGAATCAAGTGTGGCTACGCCCGGTCCTTGAGAAGGTTAAAACGGAGTCTATTTGACGAAGTATCGTTGTGGTTTTGATGCGTAGGTGAGATTGGTTCTTACTTCAGCCCGTAGCAGCCACGTAAAACTTGCAACAACAAAGTAGAGGACGTCTAACTTGTTTTTGCAGGGCATGTTGTGATGTGATATGGCCAAGACATGATGCTATATTTTATTGTATGAGATGATCATGTTTTGTAACCGAAGTTATCGGCAATTGGCAGGAGCCATATGGTTGTCGCTTTATTGTATGAAATGCAAACGCCCTGTAATTGCTTTACTTTACCACTAAGCGGTAGCGATAGTCGTAGAAGCAATAGATGGCGTAAACGACAACGATGCTACGATGGAGATCAAGGTGTCGCGCCGGTGACGATGGTGATCATGATGGTGCTTCGGAGATGGAGATCACAAGCACAAGAAGATGATGGCCATATCATATCACTTATATTGATTGCATGTGATGTTTATCCTTTATGCATCTTATCTTGCTTTGATTGACGGTAGCATTTTAAGATGATCTCTCACTAAAATTATCAAGTAGTGTTCTCCCGAGTATGCACCGTTGCCAAAGTTCGTCGTGCCCGCACACCACGTGATGATCGGGTGTGATAAGCTCTCGTCCATCTACAACGGGTGCAAGCCAGTTTTGCACACGCGAATACTCAGGTTATACTTGACGAGCCTAGCATATGCAGATATGGCCTCGAACACGGAGACCGAAAGGTCGGCGTGAATCATATAGTAGATATGATCAACATGAGATGTTCACCATTGAAAACTACTCCATCTCACGTGATGATCGGTTATGGTTTAGTTGATTTGGATCACGTGATCACTTAGATGACTAGAGAGATGTCTGTCTAAGTGGGAGTTCTTAAGTAATATGATTAATTGAACTTAAATTTATCATGAACTTAGTACCGATAGTATCTTGCTTATCTATGTTTGTTTGTAGATAGATGGCTCGTCTTTGTTGTTCCGTTGAATTTTAATGCGTTCCTTGAGAAAGCAAAGTTGAAAGATGATGGTAGCAATTACACGGATTGGGTCCGTAATCGAGGATTATCCTCATTGCTGCACGAAGAGTTACGTCCCGGAAGCACCGCTGGGTGCGAACCTGCTGCGATGCAACCGACGATGTTAAGAACGTCTGGAAGAGCAAAGCTGATGACTACTCTATAGTTCAGTGTGCCATGCTTTACGTCTTAGAACCGGGTCTTCAACGATGTTTTGAACGTCATGGAGCATATGAGATGTTCCAGGAGTTGAAATTGATATTCCAACAGGATGCCCGGATTGAGATATGAAGTCTCCAATAAGTTCTATAGCTACAAGATGGAAGAGAATGGGTCTGTCAGTGACCACATACTCGTAATGTCCGGTATTACAATCACTTGACTCAACTGGGAGTTAATCTTCCGGATGATTGTGTCATTGATGAATTCTTCAATCACGCCACCAAGCTACAAAGGCTTCGTGATGAACTATAATATGCAAGGGTTAGTAAAGACTATGCCCGAGCTCTTCGCAATGCTAAAGGCTGCGGAGGTAGAAATCAAGAAGGAGCATCAAGTGTTGATGGTCAATAAGACCACTAGTTTCAAGAAGAAAGGCAAAGGGAAGAAGAAGGGAACTTCAAGAAGAACAGCAAGCAAGTTGCTTTGCTCAGAGAAGAAACCCAAGTCTGGACCTAAACCTGAAATCGAGAGTGCTTCTCCGCAAGCGATAGTCCTTTGAAGCGGAACTGCCCCAAGTATTTGGCGGATAAGAAGGATGGCAAGGTGAACAAAGGTATATGTGATATACATGTTATTGATGTGTACCTTACTAGAGCTCGCAATAGCACCTGGGTATTTGATACTGGTTCTGTTGCTAATATTTGCAAATCGAAACAGGGACTACGGATTAAGCGAACACTGGCAAAGGACGAGGTGACGATGCGCGTGGGAAATGGTTCCAAAGTCGATGTGATCGCGGTCGGCACGCTACCTCTACATCTACCTTCAGGATTAGTTTTAGACCTAAATAATTGTTATTTGGTGCCTGCGTTGAGCATGAACATTATATCTGGATCTTGTTTAATTGCGAGATGGTTATTCATTTAAATCAGAGAATAATGGTTGTTCTATTTATATGAGTAATATCTTTTATGGTCATGCACCCTTGAAGAGTGGTCTATTTTAATGAATCTCGATAGTAGTGATACACATATTCATAATGTTGAAACCAAAAGATGCAGAGTTGATAATGATAGTGCAACTTATTTGTGGCACTTGCCGTTTAGGTCATATCGGTATAAAGCGCATGAAGAAACTCCATCTTGATGGACTTTTGGAGTCACTTGATTATGAATCACTTGGCACTTATGAACCGTGCCTCATGGGCAAGATGACTAAAACCCCGTTCTCCGGTACTATGGAGAGAGCAACAGATTTGTTGGAAATCATACATACATATGTATGTGGCCCGATGAATGTTGAGGCTCGTGGCTGATATCGTTATTTTCTCACCTTCACAGATGATTTAAGTAGATATGGGTATATCTACTTAATGAAACACAAGTCTGAAACATTTGAAAAGTTCAAAGAATTTCAGAGTGAAGTTGAAAATCATCGTAATAAGAAAATAAAATTTCTACGATCTGATCGTGGAGGTGAATATTTGAGTTACGAGTTTGGTCTACATTTGAAACAATGCGGAATAGTTTCGCAACTCACGCCACCCGGAACACCACAGCGTAATGGTGTGTCCGAATGTCGTAATCGCACTTTACTAGATATGGTACGATCTATGATGTCTCTTACAGATTTACCGCTATCGTTTTGGGGTTATGCTCTTGAGACGGCCGCATTCACGCTGAATAGAACACCGTCAAAATCCGTTGAGACGACACCTTATGAACTATGGTTTAGCAAGAAACCAAAGTTGTCGTTTCTTAAAGTTTGGGGATGCGATGCTTATGTGAAAAAGCTTCAACCTGATAAGCTCGAACCCAAATCGGAGAAATGTGTCTTCATAGGATACCCAAAGGAGACAGTTGGGTACACCTTCTATCACAGATCCGAAGGCAAGACATTTGTTGCTAAGAATGGATCCTTTCTAGAGAAGGAGTTTCTCTCGAAAGAAGTGAGTGGGAGGAAAGTAGAACTTGATGAGGTAACTGTACCTTCTCCCTTATTGGAGAGTAGTTTATCACAGAAACCGGTTTCTGCGACATCTACACCAAATAGTGAGGAAGTTGATGATGTTGATCATGAAACTTCAGATCAAGTTACTACAGAACCTCGTAGATCAACCATAGTAAGATCCGCACAAGAGTGGTACGGTAATCCTGTTCTGGAAATCATGCTACTAGATCATGATGAACCTGCGAACTATGAAGAAGCGATGGTGAGCCCAGATTCCACAAAATGGCTTGAGGCCATGAAATCTGAGATGGGATCCATGTATGAAAACAAAGTGTGGACTTTGGTTGACTTGCCCGAGGGTCGGCAAGCAATAGAAAACAAGTGGATCTTCAAGAAGAAGACCGACGCCGACGGTAATGTTATCGTCTACAAAGCTCGACTTGTCGCAAAGGGTTTTCGACAAGTTCAAGGGATTGACTACGATGAGACCTTCTCACCCGTAGCGATGCTTAAGTCTGTCCGAATCATGTTAGCAATTGCCGCATTTTATGATTATGAAATTTGGCAAATGGATGTAAAACTGCATTCTGAATGGATTTACGGAAGAAGAGTTGTATATGATGCAACCGAAGGTTTCATCGATCCAAAGGAGCTAACAAAGTGTGCAAGCTCCAGCGATCCATTTATGGGCTGGTGCAAGCATCTCGGAGTTGGAATAAACGCTTTGATAGTGTGATCAAAGCATTTGGGTTTATCTGCACTTTTGGAGAAGCTGTATTTACAAGAAAGTGAGTGGGAGCTCAGAGCATTTCGATATTATATGTAGATGACATATTACTAATCGGAAATGATATAGAATTCTGGATAGCATAAAGGGTACTTGAATAAGAGTTTTTCAATGAAGGACCTCGGTGAAGCTGCTTACATATTGGGCATCAAAATCTATAGAGATAGATCAAGACGCTTAATTGGACTTTCACAAAGCACATACCTTGACAAATTTTTGAAGAAGTTCAAAATGGATCAAGCAAAGAAAGGGTTCTTGCCTGTGTTACAAGGTGTGAAGTTGAGTAAGACTCAATGCCCGACCACCGCAGAAGATAGAGAGAAAATGAAAGATGTTCCCTATCGTCGACCATAGGCTCTATCATGTATGCAATGATGTGTACAAGACCTGATGTGTGCCTTGCTATTAGCTTAGCAGGAGGTACCAAAGTAATCCAGAGTGGATCATCGGACAGCGGTCAAGAACATCTGAAGTACTGAAAAGGACTAAGGATATGTTTCTCGATATGGAGGTGACAAAGAGCTCATCGTGGCGGTTACGTTGATGCAAGCTTTGACACTGATCCGGACGATTCTAAATCGCAAACCGGATACGTATTTACACTAAACGGAGGAGCTGTCAGTTGGTGCAGTTCTAAACAAAGCGTCATAGCGGGATCTACATGTGAAGCGGAGTACATAGCAGCTTCGGAAGCAGCTAATGAAGGAGTCTGGATGAAGGAGTTCATATCCGATCTAGGTGTCATACCTAGTGCATCGGGTCCAATGAAAATCTTTTGTGACAATCTTCGAGCAATTGCTTTGGCGAAGGAATCTAGATTTCACAAGAGAACCAAACACATCAAGAGACGCTTCAATTCCATCCGGACTTGGTCGGTGGGAGACATAGAGATTTGCAAGATACATACGGATCTGAATGTAGCGCACCGTTGACTAAGCCTCTTCCACGAGCGAAACATGATCAGCACCAAGACTCCATGGGTGTTAGAATCATTACTATGTAATCTAGATTATTGACTCTAGTGCAAGTGGGAGATCAAGGAAATATGCCCTAGAGGCAATAATAAAGTTATTATTTATTTCCTTATTTCATGATAAATGTTTATTATTCATGCTAGAATTGTATTAACCGGAAACATAATACATGTGTGAATACATAGACAAACAGAGTGTCACTAGTATGCCTTTACTAGACTAGCTTGTTAATCAAAGATGGTTAAGTTTCCTAACCATAGACAAAGGAGTTGTCATTTGATTAACAAGGTCACATCATTAGTTGAATGATCTGATTGACATGACCCATTCCATTAGCTTAGCACCCGATCGTTTAGTATGTTGCTATTGCTTTTATCCATGACTTATACATGTTCCTATAACTATGAGATTATGCAACTCCCGTTTACGGAGGAACACTTTGGGTACTACCAAACATCACAACGAATCGGGTGATTATAAAGGAGTACTACAGTGTCTCCAAAGGCGATGTTGGGTTGGCGATTTCGAGATTAGGATTTGTCACTCCGATTGTCGGAGAGGTATCTCTGGGCCCTCTCGGTAATGCACATCACTTAAGCCTTGCAAGCATTACAACTAATGAGTTAGTTGTGAGATGATGTATTACTGAGCGAGTAAAGAGACTTGCGGTAACGAGATTGAACTAGGTATTGGATACCGACGATCGAATCTCGGGCAAGTAACATACCGATGACAAAGGGAACAACGTATGTTGTTATGCGGTCTGACCTATAAAGATCTTCGTAGAATATGTAGGAACCAATATGGGCATCCAGGTCCCGCTATTGGTTATTGACCGGAGACGTGTCTCGGTCATGTCTACATTGTTCTCGAACCGTAGGGTCCGCACGCTTAAGGTTTCGATGACGGTTATATTATGAGTTTGTGTATTTTGATGTACCGAAGGAGTTTGGAGTCCCGGATGTGATCACGGACACGACGAGGAGTCTCGGAATTGTCGAGACATAAAGATTGATATATTGGACGGCTATATTCGGACGTCGGAATGGTTCTGAGTGGTTTCGGATAATACCGGAGTGCCGGAGGGGTTACCGGAAACCCCCGGGGAAGTAATGGGCCTTAATGGGCCACGAGGGGAGAGAGAGGGCTGCGCCAGGAGGTGGCGCGCCCGCCCCCCATGAGAAGTCCGAATTGGACAAGGAGGGGGGCGCGGCCCCCCTTTCCCTCTCCCTCTCCCTCTCCTTCCTTCCCCCTTCCTCCTTCCTAGTTGGACTAGCAAAGGGGAGTCCTACTCTCACTAGGAGGAGGACTCCCCCTCCCTTGGCGCGCCCCTCTAGGGCCGGCCGGCCCTCCCCCTTGCTCCTTTATATACGGGGGCAGGGGGGCACCCTAAAACACACAAGTTGATCCTTGAGATCGTTCCTTAGCCGTGTGCGGTGCCCCCCTCCACCATATTCCACCTCGGTAATATCGTAGCAGTGCTTAGGCGAAGCCCTGCGTTGGTAGAACATCAAGATCGTCCACCACGCCGTCTTGTGACGAACTCTCTCCCGAGCTTTGCTGGATCGGAGCCCGAGGAGCGCCACCGAGCTGTACGTGTGTCAAGAACTCGGGGCGCCGAAGTAACGGCGCTGGGATCGGTTGATCGCGAGGAGAACGTCGGCTACTTCCTCTACGTTGTGATCGCTTCGCTTGGTCTACAAAGCGATGTAGACAACACTCTCCCCTCTCGTTGCTATGCATCACCATGATCTTGCGTGTGCGTAGGAATTTTTTTGAAATTACTACGTTCCCCAACAGGTTCATCACTATCATAGCAAGCACATGCTTCATCACTATCATACTAAGCACATATGGTTCATCGCTATCATACTAAGCATACCGGACAATTATGAGCACAAACATACATCTACAACAAACAATATGCTACAAATGGACCATCAATAGCTACAAATCACAGATCTAAGCACGAATCAACACAAGCACAAGGTTCAACTTCAAACTCTACTATTAATCTAGCCTACCAAATGCTTGAACATCTAGCCCTACTAATTGCAACCGCGGCATAGCAATCAACCATATCAGCTCACAGTTCAGACCACTAATCAATCATGCATCTAGATCAAACCCTAGCTGCAGCTCAGATCCAGCTAGAAGGAACAAAGAGAAAGGGGGATTGAACTCACAGAGGCCATGACTGCAGCTCGAGGACGAGGGGGGTGGTCGTGGAAGATCAATGCCGGCCGGTGAAGGAGCGCCGACGCCGTGGACCGCCGGCCGATGAAGATGCGCCGCTTACCTGCTTGTCGGTGCCGATGCGCGTCGGCAGGAAAGCTCGAACGGAGGGAGAATGGTGGCGGGAGTTGGGGCGGCGAGGGAAGGGGCTAAACGGGGGTCGACTCGGCGAGAGGTGAGCCGAAATCCCCCCGCCGATTTTTCGGCAGGGTGGGCAAGCTCGCGCCATCTCCCTGCTCGCACGAGGAGAGAAGCGCGTCGCCCTCCCCTGCCTCGCCCGAGCCAGGCTCGCGAGCTACTGCTGATTCGGGCATTTTCCCTGGGCCTGGCCTGGACGTGCTTTAAGTTTCCTGCAATGCGGGCCGCACAGTAAACGCAGACAACCAAACGGGCCAAGTTCTTTCCGCGCGGGCCAGGCTGGGCCATATGCACGCAACCAAACACGCCCTTGTATGATGTGTGCATCGGGTGTGTTTGGAGCAATTCCGCTCAAAGCAATCTACACCTATGTACTGCTCCATACGGGATCAACGGGTGATCTTTGGTGGAATTGTCTAATTGTATGGAAATCAGGAGAGGCGACCCATCCAGTATAGGTAGGACATAAGTAAGTAAGTAAATTTCATGATACTTGAAAGACACAACATTTTGTTTTTTTTTTAAACCAAGCTTTTCTAAATCAACATCACGAACAATGTTATCTACATAATTGTCACTTCATGAATTGAAAGATCTTTTGAGGGTTTTCTAGAATTTCTCACATAATTGGAATCGATTATTTTGGTCAGATGTTTATATTCCCATATTTTTTTATTACATTTTCAATACTAATAAAAACAAAATGAAGTACATTTTCTTTGGACTTACAAACAAATCTAACCTTTGTTTTTTCATATTTTATTTAAATGGTGCGGAAATAATGTAGCCGCCACGATGTCAATTTCAACCTTTAAAGTTCTAGAAAAAATCTAAAAGGAAAACAGTCCATAGGTAACACTTGTATCTATCATGTGGCAAAAAAATCAAATGAAAATTCATAACACACGTCGATAAAAAGATAAATATTTGGCACTACATAGTATCTAGTATAAGTTGGGCTTTGAATTTAGCCCATTATCACCACCGATGCCATTTTTTATTTTAATTTGATTTATATTTTTAATTTTGGCTGGAACTTTTTATCTCTCCCTAATAATAAAGCACGGATTGGGTCTCCGGGTTCACCGTCACAATACGCTTTCTTTCTGTGAATTTACGCTTTCAGTTTGAATTTAAACGTATAAGCAAGGTGGTACTAATTCGGAAAACCATCTGTATTTTCGTCCGTCGATTTTCGTGGTCACCAGGAGGCTCAACCGGCTGGGCCTCGACCTGAAGTACTTCACCATCGGGCCGCGTCCTTCATCTAATGGGCCTGCTCCTGCCACCTTAGACAAAAAATAAAATAAAAACAATTGGCGTATGAGTGAAAAATATGTGTTCCAGTTGAGTATCGATCACACAACCTCATCTTATGTACATCAGGCTGTAGCCAGCTGCACTATAATACGCCTATTGTCAAAACTGATACTTTTTGTATATTAGTCCCACATCGCTCCTTTAAATCACATCCCATCAATTTATATACACAAGTGAGTTGAACTAGAATCAACCAGTCAAAAGAGTCCCATTAAGTCAAACTCAAAAGGAGAGAAGAGACCACATAAAGGCAGGAAGTTGGGGAAGGGACATGCACGTCTGGTTGGCTGGCACTAAAAATTGAGGCGAGAGGCGGTGTGGATTACAAGAACGGCGACGACGGCGGCCAACCGGCCGGGGTCCATGCAGTCGACGACGTCGATGAACACCAGTCAGTGTACGGCCGGGGTTCTAATGCAAGCTGGGCAGCAGGGCGTTCACGCACCGGCTGCTATGATTTCCTCCATCCAAAGCTCTTTTTTCTATTTATCTTAATTAGAAGATGATAGTGAGCGCATGACATCAATGCATACAACTTCTAATTATCTGGCATCGGCTGCTCCGATTAGTTTTCTCCTCCATCCGAAGCTCTTTTCTCTATTTATCTTAATTAGAAGATGACATCAATGCATACAACTTCTAATTATCTGGCATCGGCTGCTCCGATTAGTTTTCTCCTCCATCCGAAGCTCTTTTTTCTATTTATCTTAATTAGAAGACGATAACATGATGAGATGATGCCCTTTTAGTTCACAGAAAATGCCTCTAATTTTAATTTTATTCATGTGAGATTTTCATGAGTTATGCAATAGTGTTTGAAGAAAAAGGGTTTTCCCCCGCTTTATAGATAAAGCACCATCACCACAACAACGAGAAGAAGATACAAACACACGCCAGCACCACACTCAACGCACACACCCAAGGCGAGATACAAAGGTGCTGAGCACCGAACACACCACCCCAACGAAGACTAAGCACCCTAATGATAAGCCGAAGACCACCATGAAGATGAGCAATCCACCGAGGGGCATTGAGACGGACAAGGCCGGAGCGAGGACTCCAAGACGATGCCCTCAAGAGGGAAACGATTGTCGAAAGCCGTCACCGTCTGATCCCGAAGATCAGGTTTTCACCCGGAGCGACACGAAGACCATGGGAGCACCACGACGGAGCCTGCAAGAAGGAGAACGACATCCATGGACGCCGCCTCCGTCGGCCAGTACCGGGACTGGGCGAGTGATGAACCCCGGTGCTCCTACCCCTTCGTCGCAACCTCACTCAGCCAACCACCCGCATCCATGCCGCCCAAGCGACCATGGTTGCCCGACCGCACCCAAGCCGTGCGGTCCGCCCACGACCAACACGCCTCCCACCGCCAGAGCCGCCGCCCTGCATCCAGACCGCCCCGAGAACACCAAAGGTCGAGGCTTTGAGCAATCTGCACCACAACCACTTCCGAGACCGCCAGCAAACCCACCGAACAATGTCGAAACCGATAACAGACAGAGATGGGGAAGGGGGAAGGGGGAGGGGTGGCCCGCGGCCACGACCGGCGACAACACAGTGCCGGCGACGGGCAGCTCGGCGGAGCTCCCGTCCCTCCAACTGGCTTCCCCCCCCCCTGAAACCACCGTTTTGCCCCACCCTGCCATAGGCCCGGTCCCGAGCACAGCCACGGCAGAAGCCCGTCACCGGCGAGGAGGGAGCAGAGCCTGCCGCCGCGTCCAACGATGGCCACCAGGGAAGTCTCCCGCGCCGTGCGTCGACGACCAGCCGCAAGGGCCCGGCCTGGCCGCGGCGCACACAACCACCTGCTGCCGCGCCGCCTCCCCGCCCCCGAGCCATGGAAAGGAGGGCCGACTGCGGCCCAGGTCGCCCACGACCCACGACGCCAGAGGCGGATCTGGACGAGCCGCAGAGACGCAGCCGCCGCCACCAACCTCGAAAGCACGCACCGCCACCGCGCCGCCCGTCGCACGCCGCCACGCGCCATCGCCGACCTCGCGCCGCGCCGCCGAAGCTGCCGCGCCAGCGCCGAGCGCCGCATCCGCCGAAGGAGTCCGGCCAGCGCCGAAACCCACACGGGCGGAGATTTAGAAGGCCCCCCGCCGCCAGCGACAAGCGGACTTCGCCCGCTCGCGCCCTCCGGCGGCGGCGAGGGAAGGGGGAGAGGGGGAGGGGGGACCGGCGGCGGCGCAGGCTAGGGTTGCCCCCCGGACGCCCGCGGGAGCGTCGCGGGAGGGAGGTGGGGAAAGTCTAACCGACTTTATGCAATAGTGTTTCAGGATCTGGCTACACAATTAGCTGCATAGGATCATCTTATGTGCATGTATCGGTTGTGCCATGGTAAGCATTCGTTTATCCAAAAATCCAAAAGTACCAATGAGCATTTTCTGTAAAGAATTTTTGCATCGCTCTTTTCTCTATGTGTATGTGTGTATATAAAAGAAGCAGCTATGATTTTTTGGAGATTGTGTTTATATTGTGCAGAAATTTTGAGTTATTATGCATAATTTGTTTTTCTACAGAATGTGGTATTGAGGATTGTGCTTCTTTTACTTAAATGGTGTAGTTAAAACAAGTACATGTCTAATAGTTTGCCCATAAAAAAGCAGCCCTCACAACGGAATCGAATGCTTGTGGCTGTGTGAGCATCGACCACGGTGGGCATGGGAGTTTCTGGTAGAAGATTTGGAGCACTAGCACGTAGCTAGCCCTTGAGTGAGCTGTCAATGGCAATGGCAAGGGTGGTGTCTTCATGTCATCCTTGCTCAATTATGAAGCCGATGTTGTTCTTAGATTTACATCGAAATCGTCGGGTGAGGGGGGGAGGGGTGGGGGGTGTCAACCAACGAACTCGAGTACATCGGGTTGGGTCAAGTGTGTAGTAAGTTGCTCAGATATCATGCCTCTCTATGCATTTTCCCTTCAAAATGAAATTGCCACTTCTTGGCCATTAGAACTGATAATTTTGTAGTTAATGTTGATCAGTCAAATTAATTTACTCGGACTCATACCCCTCTCGAGCTCACGCCACGATTCTCAAATGATCCATCATTTTTTGTTAGTAGCAACCATTCTTCCACGACACGGTTCCTTGACCCGGTCAATCTTGATTGATAGGAATCATTATTTTCTCCCGTTGCAACGCACGGGCATTTGTGCTAGTAACATATATTTATATATTTCTCTATATTGCATATATTTTAAAAAGTTGGAGCTTCTAAAAATTTAAATCGGTGCCATATGCATCGAAAGTCCCAATGCACCAGACGAGGAAGAGTTTTATTTAGCCGGTTTTACATAGTAAGGAAGTAGACCGTTCAGTTTTGGATTTGAGGTTTGTAATATCGAGAGTGCCATTCCGCTCCTAGGTGCAAATGCAGCCGTGTGAACAGTAAATTCCGGAACTATAAAAAAGATCTGATTTTTTTTGTAGACAAATATTTTTTAGTGTTTTCCTAACGTTTAAATTGTCGTGAAGTGATCACATTTGTGATGGTCTGGCTAGAAAAAACAGAACTGGCCGCCCAAAGTGCTTCAAAAAAAGAGCTTTTTAAGAGTACCGATTTTGTTTTGTTTTTGTCCTGAGCACATTGAATGCTATTTCTCAACAAATTTTTGCACGGAAGTAGAACATTTAAACACGAGTGTTGTAAAAAAAATTGAGATTTTATTTACTATTTTTTTCAAATTGTATTGTTCATCGAAGGTGTGCACATGCAACCGGGAAGGCAGGAACATAGAAACTCCATGTCGTTTGTAAAAAGAAATTTATGTGGAGTGCTGAAAACTGAAAAACACGTCTTTCACTTCAAAAACTTGACATGAAAGCTTTTTTTCTTTTTTTTTCTCGAATACGCTAGGGTCAGCGTATCATTGCATTGATAAAGAGGGAAGAACATACAGGTTAAGCATCAGGGGCACGTACACTACAAGGCGTGTTCCGTTTCTTTTCTTTTTCCCCAGAACAGCCAAAAACAGCTCCCTTCCTAGCTACGGGGTATCTCAATTTTCCAGTCAAAACGGGGGATGAAAAAACGGAACGGAACGGATAGTGACGCCGCGGTGTTTCCCCCTCGCCAAGTTTCGTTTCGTGCGTGACAAAACGTGCGAGCAATGGCAACGTGGGAAACTCCGGCAAGACAAGCGTGGCCCAGACGCGCCGCTCCTTCCGGCGAGCCAACCGCCTCCTCCTCCACCCTATATATCCCACGCGCCACCACGCGGCAGCCCCATCCATTATCCAAGTTCCAACCATTCCAGCTCCACCACACGGTCAACAGCGCGAACCCATAGGCAGATCCAAAGATCCCACAGCTGACAGCTCCATCACACAACTCGATCGATCTCGTGTTCTCGTGTGATCTCTTGGCGCGTGTTGGTACAGCCATGGCCACCGGAGGAGGGGTAGTGCTCAACCTGCGGGTCCCGTCGGCATCAGTGGCGCCGGCGCGGCGGTGTGGGACGGCGTCGTCTTCGTCGGTGAGATGCGGGAGCGCGCGCGGGGCGGCGCCGGCGAGGCCGGCGGGCGGTGGGCTGGAGGAGGACCACTACCGGACGCTGAGGCTGGCGCCGGGGGCCACCAGGGGCGAGGTCAAGAGGGCCTTCCACCGCCTCGCGCTGCAGTACCACCCGGACGTCGTGCGCCGGGGCGGCGGGGACGGACACGAAGACGGCGGCATCGACTTCGAGCGGATCAACGCGGCGTACCAGAGGGTGATGAGCAACATGCGGGAGGCGGAGGCGACGCTCGAGTACTGGCGCCGCCGCTACGGCCTCGCCGACGAGGACCTCGACCGCTACCGCCGCTACCTCAACGACGACGACGACTGGTTCGCGGACCTCTGAAACCGTCTTCTTCGTTGCCGTGCCGTGACAGAGGCGTTTGCAGTCACTCTGTAAATTCGCACGACGTGTGTGGCTGTGTGCTTCTCCCCTGTTTTATAGTGGGGGAAGGAACAGATGCAGAAATTCTAGGGTTCTAACAAGTTATACTAAGTACTTGATAGGAACATTTTAATTCCATTGTAAATATATATAAAAAATCAGAGGAATTAATCCAAATTGTGTCTCAGGAACGCCTCTTCTCCTTGGGTTTGCATGGAAGGAACGCTTCTTTCGCTTTCAGTGATAATGGCACACTGACGATGACACTTGCCGTTGAAATGGTTCAGTTTTTTACTGTAAAAATGTGCCAGCCATTTGTTTTGCTTGATCCTGCTTGCATTTTTTTTTCCATTGCATCTGTCACGTGCTGCTACATCTACATGGGTAGAAGATCTTCTGGCACACTGTCAGGACCCCGACTCAATGTCACATCGATCTAGCATGTAACACCTCATATCACTTTGCGGCCTCACGCACGGTATTCCCAAGGGTGTCGCCTTACCTTTGCCCGGGACCGTTTGCGCCTTTTGGCACACGTATATGACAGTGTCGCTAGCATCCATATGAAAAGGAGCCCGGGCTGACATGGCTAGTCGTAAACCCAAAGTGGCACAGACTTACAAGGACAGGCATCCATGACCCAGCATCGAACGTGTCGGTCATCTGCGAGTAAGTTCCGGGCTGTAGCACTGGACTAGCAGGACTCCGGTAAACCGGGCTGTAGCGGGCTAACAGGACTCCGGTACTCAACGCGTGACATTTCCCGAAGGACGACACAGAGACGAAGAAGGACACATGCCGGCCAGCCTAAGTGTTCGGAGCAAGAGCAAGCTACCATGGCTCAAAGGAAACACTAGGAGACATTTCCGTAAGAGAGGCTACTAAAGATAAACAACTAGATAGTCAGATCCCACACATACCAAGCATTTCAATAACATACACACAATATGCTCGATATGTGCAAATACAACATGGCATCACAACATGACTCTACGACTCAAGTATTTATTCAATAGGCTCCGAGGAGCGAGATATTACAAACATAGGTCTCATGACCCAACATTCAGAGCATACTATCAAAGCACAAGCGGAAGCTTAACATGTCTGAGTACAGACATCTACAAATGAAAAAGGCTTAGAAGCCTGACTATCTACCAGATCCTGCCGAGGGCACAAGATCGTAGCTGAGGTAACAAGCTAAACGTCGAAGTCCACGTGGAACTACTAGCGAGACTGAAGTCTCTCTACAAAAACATAAAATAGGCAAACGTGAGTACAAATGTACCCAGCAAGACTTACATTAGAACTAACTACATATGCATCATTATCAACAAAGGGGATGGTGGAGTTTAACTGCAGCAAGCCAGTTTTGACTCGGTGGCTATCCTGAACTACGACTGCAAGTAACTCTTTTGAGGTGGCGCACACGAGTCCACATATTCACCATATCAATACACCACTATGGATCCGCACCCGTCTCCCTACGAGTACGCCATCCATAGCACTCACACCTATCTTGCGTATTTTAGAGTATCCACTTTCACTTGTCTATGAACTGTACAGGCAACCCAGAAGTCCTTTTCCGCGGACACGGCTATTCGAATAGATGATGTTAACCCTGCAGGGGTGTACTTCTTCACACACGCTCTCACCACTTACCGCCGTTTACACGACATGTACTCGGCAACCTTCAAGCGGAAGCCCAACGTGGGTGTCGGCCACGGCCTACCTAAACACTCAAGTCCCTAGTCCAGGTTTATCGCCTATTCGGGTTCCATCCATGAGGAGATCCGGCCGAAGTTTCGCTCACAGCCCCAAACGATGTGAGCAGGGTTCCCGAGACACCAAACGGGCGCCCGGTACACCGTGCCACATGCCTACCGCATCACAGCCCACCCCTACGGTCAGCGCTGCGCACGGCCTCCAGCATACTACAAACACCAGAAACTACTTGCAACTCCTGGACAGAGGACAAGGGTGATTAAGAAGCCGAGAGGGTCCATTGGTTTCGGGCCCAATGCGTGGTAGTAGCTGAATCATGGATCACAAACACAGAACTCAGTTCCTGAGGACGGCTGCAATGAGACAACCCACCATGTACTCCTACATGGCCTCTCACCGCTACCTTTACCAAATCGTGTTCACACATTTAGCTCACACACAAGAGGATATGTTCACACACCTCGATTCATCCTCGATGAATCGACCCGACTCAACTCTAAGCAATGGCAGGCATGACAAACAAGCATGTATGAGTAGGCACAACAGGGCTCAAACAACTCCTACTCATGCTAGTGGGTTTCATCTATTTACTGTGGAATGACAGGTCATGCAGAGGATAAAGGGGTTCAACTACCGCAGCAAGTAACAGTTGAATCGATGTTGTCCTAATGCAGTAAAAGAGAGCAGGAGCGAGAGAGTGGGATTGTATCAGAATGAACAAGGGGGTTTTGCTTGCCTGGCACTTCTGAAGATATTATAGTTCTTCATCGGTGTCATCGATCACATCGTCGAACATCGTCTACTGAGAGGGGACAATTACCGGCAAATAAAGAGGGACACAATCAATGCAATGCAACAAATATGATGCATGATAATGTCATGGCAATATGCTGTTGATTGAGCTAATGCAACTAAAACCAGAGTGGTTTGATCTTATTTGAATCAAAGATTCAAATATAAGCCTAAGCTATGAACTCATATAAGTGCATTATCATGTTTCATCTAAACAGCAAGGTTGGGTTGCTCTAACATGCATGAAACTGGTACAGATGGATAGATTGGATTTTTCTGATCATTTTTCATATATAATTTATTTGATTTGGAGCTACGGTTGATTTTATATGAATTTTAGAAGTTTTGGTTATTTTCTGGAATTTCCTGTATAAAAATAAATCCAGAAAATAAGTTACTGCGTCAGCATGACGTCTGGGTGACGTCATTAGGTCAAAGGCACCAGACCAGGTCAAACCTGACGCTGGGACCCACGGGTCAGTGTAACAGAGCTGGTTTGGGTGGATGACATGTGGGACTAGTCAACGGCCGCGTCAGCAAAGTCAATGCTGATGTGTGGGTCCCAGTGGATTATTAACTAATCTAAACAGAAAAGTAAATTAAACTAAACAGGTACAGGGCCCACATGGCAGTGGCACTAGGGGTGGATTAGCTGGGTCATTAGTGGCTAACTAAACCGGGGTTAGGCCGACGGCTCGTCACCGGCGAGGTCGATGGCGCGGTTGCGTCGGGTTTCGCCTGACAAAGCACCATTTGACGGCGGATTGGTGCTACGCGTATCTGGGGGTCGCGCGCGTCTGGTAGTGCAAGTGGGAGGAGCTGGGGTGGAGCGGGCTCGCCGGAGTCGAGCTCGTGGCGGCGGCCGGAGTTCGGGCAACGGCGGGTTCGGCGCTATGGTGCATGGGAGGAGGGGCTGGTGGGCTCTACGGGCTCCTGGGAGTGCCCTGAGTACATCTGCGTGCTCGGTTTGGACGGAGGCGAACCAAAACGACGACGGCGACAAGTCCGGCGCCGGTGAGGTTTCGGTCTCGACGGAAACGAAGGCTACGACGGGCTAATGGACATGGGAGAAGGGGGGATTGGTAGAGGAGCTCACGGCGGGGTCGTCGGTGATCTCAGAGGGCTCGGGGACGGCCTGGTGATGACGAATCGGTCGACGGCGGCTGTCGGTGCGGAGGACGAAGATGGCGTCGATGATGATGCTCCAGGGCATCCGGCGTCCTGTGGCTCGGTGGTAAGGACGGAGACGTCACGGCGGAGCTCGGGGGCGCGTCGGAGAGGCTCGGAGATGGCTGTGGCCGTGGTGGAGCTCGTCGGCGGCGACGGTTGTGTTCGGTCGCGCTCGGGGAGAGAATAGAGGGCGAGGGAGAGAGCAGAGAGTGAGGGAGAGGAGCGAGGGGACACGGGGCGTCTCCGTGGCGCCGCTAGAGGGGCCGGGAGGAAGCAGAGGTGGCTGGGGCGAAGGCTGGCTGGCGACACGCCTCGCCATCGGGCAGAGGTTGAAGGCGACCGCTTCGCCCTGGTGGGCTGGGCCTCAGCTACAGTGCTGGGCCAGCTAGGCTGCCAGGTGAGCGCCAGGTAAGCTTCTGCTCTCTGCTTTTATTTATTGTTCCGTTTTCTATTATTCTGTAGATTTAGGGCTTATTAAAAATAGCTAAGCACTTTCAAAAATCACCAAACTGCACATGCCCATTGTTTGGAATATTTCCAACAGTAAACATTTCAGTTTGAGATTATTTGAACATTTAAAATATTTGTAGTATTTAAATGCCCAAATGCAAATAGAGTATGATTTAATTCAGAGCCCAATATGTCCTGCAAAAATATAAACCATTTTTGGTAGATGCTTTCACCTCAACCCAGAATTGTTGAACATTTTTAGAGGGCATTTTGAGTTCAATGGAAAAGATTTTATTTTGACCCAGTTGAATTCATTTGGTGCTAGGGTTTAAACAATCCCCATTTCAAGTTTCATGAAATTTAAACATGATGCAACACTCTAATGCATGCACTAGGCATTGTCGTAACTAGGATGTGACAACTCACCCTCACTAAACAAGAATCTCGCCCCGAGATTCAAGACGTGAGGTAAGAAGACAAAGGGACACGGAATCGACACGCCTTCATGATCCATTGCATTCTTCAAGATGTTGATTCATTGCTTCAATTGATCTTGACGCCTTGCTTTGAGAACTACATCCAACATGACGATGAGAAGAAGGGAAGGATCTTGGAGGAATCGATCTTCTTGAGGTTCGAGCAACTTAGGATCATCTCAAGGATCACAAAATCAACTCATAGAATGAGACGTAGAAACATCTCTGGAGCTGAGAGGCAAGACATGCTTCAGGAAGGACAGAAGACATAATTTGACGAGGTTTCAGAGTAGCGAGGGAACAATTACTATGATCCCATAACGGGGCACCTTGGGAGAGGTGACTTGTAGAAATATCCCCTTAAGTGGCAAAAGAATTACCTTTGATTCAGAGATCATTGAAATTCTTTATACCAGCCTAAGGCAATTCACAATCGATCATTTGAAGGAGTCCAAAAGAATGACATTCTCGGGCCAGAATGGATGATGTGGATTACCTTGTTGAAGACAACACAAGGGATGATTTTGCTTATCATCGGAAATGGATGGGACCCAAAATAGGATGGCACAATGACAGTGCAAGTTGGGAGCAAAATACAAGTGCTGGGAATAATTCTAGTAACTGGGGAGAAACTCAATGGCAGAGAGTGATTCCACTATTGGAATGGTTATAGCATAACCGGGGAAACTGAGAACAATCCCGGTTAGTAACTAGGATAGCACCTAATGCTTGTGCGTGCTCTCAAGAACTTGAGCATTTCCATATTCATCAAGGTTTTACCAACATCCGTGTCAAGGGTGCTGACAACACAACATACTACCATGATGAATAGCGATGGACAATGCAGATGCAAAGGAAGATAATACTTTCTCAGATTTCACCTTAGCGAAACCAAGGGGACAAAATCTGGATGATTGACCGAGAGACACTTAGCACTCCGCTTCTAATGTTCTCCTTGATCTACTAGCGTATCCCATTCATTGAGATGGTCTGGCATCTAGAACATCAAGTAAAGGTCGGACTTGAACACAAAATCATAAGGCACAACTAGGGAGTAAATCCTACGAAGTCCTTATGGGGAGGTGGCCAACATTCTCAATCAAGATACTACAATAACAGGTCTTTCGGCGGGGTGTGTTGGCCACGACATCCACTTTACCGATTATCGCGAGACCAATATTATAGTTCTTGGGAAATGTTCCAACCATCATATCTGCCTGAGATTCAGATCTGGTTGGTGTCAGAATAATCTAGACTCATCGAGTCTAGAAAGAAAAATGAAAGTTTGCAACACAAACCGACGAGATGATGTTGCGTGATTCTCGGGAAATGAACTACGATAGCAAGCTCCAAAACATGAGCTGGTTCTGCTACAAACATGTGAACACGTTGTCCTGCATAAACATGATCCCATGGTAGTCTTACAATAAAACACTACCGAAGTTCGGTGGGGAACCATCATCGAGGATATCAAGTCCTTGCATAGGGTATACTCTTAAGAAGGAGCTTCTTCTCCTTGGACAAATCAATCAAGGGCTTGGTGTGCTCTGATACATATGGAGTGGAGGTAATTAATCTACCAAACCATAGAATACTTTGCACATGTGTGACTAACTTGGGATGATTCCAAGGAAGCAACATTGACTTTATCGAATTCACGGCGCAACTTACACCAAGTACCGTGAATTAGAGGAAGTCACTTCTTTCATCCAACATATACTTCATGAACGGAGCATGAAGTTAATGCTTATAGAAGTTTCCAACACTAGCTTAATGTTCAACAAAATCATGGAGGAGATAAGGGTGTTGTCGATGGGCTCAACAACAATTCATCCAGATTCCCATGGAGATGGAATTCCATAACTATGTGAACAAGGTGATAGTATTGGTCAGACCCAAAAGACATAATGGTGTATGCTCGAGGAAAATCCATGAGTAAGACAACATTACGAACATCGTTGGTTCTGATTTGACTTGACGATAGCCCATACTCAAATCAAAGTTTTGACAAGGCAATAGATCCAACAACTGATCACGAGGACCAATCGATGGAGATATCATCTTTCTTCAACACACACACACGAGAAGATATCCCTTAACATGAACCAAGTCAGACAAGCTTTATCTTCCAACTCTCCAGGTTGTTGTCTAGCTCAACCAACTAGCTCAGGGATATCCAACACAGATTCTTGGAGAAGGGGTGATTTATAAGAAAACCAACTTGATCACGAACTCAACATAGCGGTCAGGTGACATCCTAGTGATACCTCCGAGAAGACAATCGGAGAATCACGAACCACCGATATGTTACTAAGCTCGAGAACAATCTTGCTTTTCAGGGCAAGACGATATGACCAGAAGAGCGAGGGATTGGCACAATCCTAACTCATTGATCGAAGGGTGCACCGGAAATAAGGACTAGGTAGCACGATCATCCTTAGGGTAACGATTCAGTAATCAACACGCTAAGAATGAGAATATTGTCCATTAACTACCAAGCAACGGAGTTGCTAGCAGTATTGATTTCACACATCACGATTCACTTGTCGGTATTCCGGTTGCAACAACACGGGGACCGAGAAATGAATAATGAGGGCGAGAAGTATCACTGTATCAAGAATTCATAAGAGGTAGTGCAATTCTCATGACACTCTTGACATAAAAATGGTAACACTCCAAGGTAGAACAGAACAAAAGCTGGATTAGCATTTTGATCTATGGAACACAACTGCTTTGACCCAATCCTAGAAACGGATGAGGTACTGGAGTTTGTTTCTCCAAGTCATTCCGGATAGAATGGCTTGACGGACCACAAGAGTAATAGACACCGATGAACGAATGCACACATACTCTTGACTATCAATCGATAGACGAAGGTCAGGATACAACTAAAGGGGGACAACTCAAAAGAACATATGATTTTCTGAGTTGTGGATGCATAGATTAGTATATCGAACCAAGTTCAACATGTTTCTTCCAGATAATCCATGCGGAAAGGTAGAACTGGCAGAGTCACAATATAAAATGGAGAACTCATCAAGAGCACTCCTGTTGTGATCTTTTGACCCAACAAACTTCTGCCATAAGCGGTTCATAGTATTTGAAAGAAAGAAATACCACGGGCCACGAGGAATATTGTAAGGTTACTAATATCCTAAAGGAACTAGCAAACACTATCAACATGAAATAAGTGGTGTGAATCTCGGGTTTAAAACCCAGGAGTAGAATACCTACTACTAAATGGCATCACAGGATGCTTTCGAGAATGATGGCCAGAATCATCACACGGGGAACACAAAACATGGCTAGATTACTAGATGATCCCCTAAGACACCTAGGGTCATAATAATAATTCCAACATATATGTCGAGGCAATAGAATACCTCAACTCAGCATTTAGTGTGATTAACCTGGCCCAGAGGAACATCAAAACCAGAGGGAAAGGATTTGCAAGTGCATCAGATTGTTTAGGAACCTGGGATGACTCGGACAGCATAACGGCTGTAAATGCTCAAAAGTTTGGAGACATACAACAGAAATGGTGGCATAACCACTTAATATCACAATATCAAGGTTTCGAGACCAACAGTTATGAACATACGGAAGTAGTAAAACTGAGCTGAGATTTGAAACTAACAATTCTATAGGTCTATGGATTAGTAACACGTCATCCTGATAGATAGATGAGAAGGCCTAGTTCTTAAACCCCGTAGAGGAGAAGAGGATGACTCAGATCAGAAGGCCATGAGGTATAAGGAGTAAAAAGAGCCTTACGTTCCATCCCACAATCAATTCCCTTACATATAACTAAAGCATTTCTAGACTCAACTTCGACCAGTTTGGCTTGGTAATCCTATAGGCAGTCAAGCTCTGATACCAAAGCTGTCAGGACCCCGACTCAATGCCACATCGATCTAGCATGTAACACCTCATATCACTTTGCGGCCTCACGCACGGTATTCCCACGGTGTCGCCTTACCTTTGCCGGGACCGCTTATGCCTTTTGGCACACGATATGACAAAGTTGTCGCTAGCATCCATATGAAAAGGAGCCCGGCTGACATGGCTAGTCGTAAACCCAAAGTGGCACAGACTTACAAGGACAGCATCCATGACCCAAAGATCGAACGTCGGTCACTATCACGAGTAAGTTCCGGCTGTAGCAATCGACTAGCAGACTCGTAAACCGGGCAGAAGGCGGCTAACAGACTCCGGTACTCAACGCGTGACATTTCCCGAGGGATAGACACAGAACGAAGAAGGACACATGCCGCCAGCCTAAGTGTTCGGAGCAGTAGCAAGCTACCATGGCTCGGTGGAAACACTAGGAGACATTTCCGAAGAGAGGCTACTAAAGATAAACAACTAGATAGTCAGATCCCACACATACCAAGCATTTCAATAACATACACACAATATGCTCGATATGTGCAAATACAACATGGCATCACAACATGACTCTACGACTCAAGTATTTATTCAATAGGCTCCGAGGAGCGAGATATTACAAACATAGGTCTCATGACCCAACATTCAGAGCATACAAATCAAAGCACAAGCGGAAGCTTAACATGTCTGAGTACAGACATCTACAAATGAAAAAGGCTTAGAAGCCTGACTATCTACCAGATCCTGCCGAGGGCACAAGATCGTAGCTGAGGTAACAAGCTAAACGTCGAAGTCCACGTGGAACTACTAGCGAGACTGAAGTCTCTCTGCAAAAACATAAAATAGGCAAACGTGAGTACAAATGTACCCAGCAAGACTTACATCAGAACTAACTACATATGCATCATTATCAACAAAGGGATGGTGGAGTTTAACTGCAGCAAGCCAGCTTTGACTCGGTGGCTATCCCGAACTACGATCGCAAGTAACTCTTTTGAGGTGGCGCACACGAGTCCACATATTCACCATATCAATACACCACTATGGATCCGCACCCGCCTCCCTACGAGTCGCCATCCATAGCACTCACACCTATCTTGCGTATTTTAGAGTATCCACTTTCACTTGTCTATGAACTGCACAGCAACCTGAAGTCCTTTTCGCGGACACGGCTATTCAATAGATGATGTTAACCCCGCAGGGTGTACTTCTTCACACACGCTCACCACTTACCGCCGTTTACACGACATGTACTCGGCAATCTTCAAGCGGAAGCCCAACGTGGGTGTCGGCCACAGCCTACCTAAACACTCGAGTCCCTAGTCCAGGTTTATCGCATATTCGGGTTCCATCCATGAGGAGATCCGGCCGAAGTTTCGCTCACAGCCCCAAACGATGTGAGCAGGGTTCTCGAGACACCAAACGGGCGCCTGCAGACACCGTACACGTGCCTACCGCATCACAGCCCACCCCTACGGTCAGCGCTGCGCATGGCCTCCAAAGATACTACAAACACCGAAACTACTTGCAACTCCCGGACAGAGGACAAGGGTGATTAAGAAGCCGAGAGGGTCCATTGGTTTCGGGCCCGATGCGTGGTAGTAGCTGAATCATGGATCACAAACACGTAACTCAGTTCTCGAGGACGGCCGCAATGAGACAACCCACCATGTACTCCTACATGGCCTCTCACCGCTACCTTTACCAAATCGTGTTCACACATTTAGCTCACACACAAGAGGGATATGTTCACACACCTCTGATTCATCCTCGATGAATCGACCCACTCAACTCTAAGCAAGAGCAGCATGACAAACAAGCATGTATGAGTAGGCACAACAGGGCTCAAACAACTCCTACTCATGCTAGTGGGTTTCATCTATTTATTGTGGAATGACAGTCATGCAGAGGATAAAGGGGTTCAACTATCGCAGCAAGTAACAGCTTGAATCGATGTTGTCCTAATGCAGAAAAGAGAGCAGGAGAGAGAGTGGGATTGTATCGAATGAACAAGGGGTTTTGCTTGCCCGGCACTTCAAGATATTATAGTTCTTCATCGGTGTCATCGATCACATCGTCGAACATCGCTCATCGAGAGGGACAATTACCGGCAAATAAAGAGGGACACAATCAATGCAATGCAACAAATATGATGCATGATAATGTCATGGCAATATGCTGTTGATTGAGCTAATGCAACTAAAACCAGAGTGGTTTGATCTTATTTGAATCAAAGATTCAAATATAAGCCTAAGCTATGAACTCATATAAGTGCATTATCATGTTTCATCTAAACAGCAAGGTTGGGTTGCTCTAACATGCATGAAACTGGTACAGATGGATAGATTGGATTTTTCTGATCATTTTTCATATATAATTTATTTGATTTGGAGCTACGGTTGATTTTATATGAATTTTAGAAGTTTTGGTTATTTTCTGGAATTTCCTGTATAAAAATAAATCCAGAAAATAAGTTACTGCGTCAGCATGACGTCTGGGTGACGTCATCAGGTCAAAGGCGCCAGACCAGGTCAAACCTGACGCTGGGACCCACGGGTCAGTGTAACAGAGCTGGTTTGGGTGGTTGACATGTGGGACCAGTCAACGGCCGCGTCAGCAAAGTCAATGCTGACGTGTGGGTCCCAGTGGATTATTAACTAATCTAAACAGAAAAGTAAATTAAACTAAACAGGTACAGGGCCCACATGGCAGTGGCACTAGGGGTGGATTAGCTGGGTCATTAGTGGCTAACTAAACCGGGGTTAGGCCGACGGCTCGTCGCCGGTGAGGTCGATGTGGCGGTTGCCAAGTTCGCCTGAAGCGACCATTTGACGGCGGATTGGTGCTACGCCAGAGCTGGGTCGCGCGTCTGGTAGTGCAAGTGGAGGAGCTGGGGTGGAGCGGGCTCGCGGTCGAGCTCGTGGCGGCGGCCGGAGTTCGGGCAACGGCGGTTTCGGCGCTACGGTGCATGGGAGGAGGGGCTGGTGGGCTCTACGGGCTCCTGGGAGTGCTCTGAGTACGTCTGCGTGCTCGGTTTGGACGGAGGCGAACCAAAACGACGACGGCGACAAGTCCGGCGCCGGTGAGGTTTCGGTCTCGACGGAAACGAAGGCTACGACGAGCTAATGGACATGGGAGAAGGGGGGATCGGTAGAGGAGCTCACGGCGGGGTCGTCGGTGATCTCAGAGGGCTCGGGGACGGCCTGGTGATGACGAATCGGTCGACGGCGGCTGTCGGTGCGGAGGACGAAGATGGCGTCGATGATGATGCTCCAGGGCATCCGGCGTCCTGTGGCTTGGTGGTAAGGACGGAGACGTCACGGCGGAGCTCGGGGGCGCGTCGGAGAGGCTCGGAGATGGCTGTGGCCGTGGTGGAGCTCGTCGGCGGTGACGGTTGCGTTCGGTCACGCTTCGGGAGAGAATAGAGGCGAGGGAGAGAGCAGAGAGAGGGAGAGGAGCGAGGGACACGGGCGCCTCCGTGGCGTCGCTAGAGGGGCCGGGAGGAAGCAGGAGGTGGCTGGGGGCGAAGGCTGCGCGACACGCCCGCCATCGGCAGAGGTTGAAGGCGACTGCCGCCTCAGTGGGCTGGGCCTCAGCTACAATGCTGGGCCACTGGCTGCAGTGAGCGCCTGTAAGCTTCGCTCTCGCTTTTATTTATTGTTCTGCTTTCTATTATTATCAGAGATTTAGGGCTTATTAAAATAGCTAAGCACTTTCAAAAATCACCAAACTGCACATGCCCATTGTTTGGAATATTTCCAACAGTAAACATTTCAGTTTGAGATTATTTGAGCATTTAAAATATTTGTAGTATTTAAATGCCCAAATGCAAATAGAGTATGATTTAATTCAGAGCCCAATATGTCCTGCAAAAATATAAACCATTTTGGTAGATGCTTTCACCTCAACCCAGAATTGTTGAACATTTTTAGAGGGCATTTTGAGTTCAATGGAAAAGATTTTATTTTGACCCTAGTTGAATTCATTTAGTGCTAGGGTTTAAACAATCCCATTTCAAGTTTCATGAAATTTAAACATGATGCAACACTCTAATGCATGCACTAGGCATTGTCAGAACTAGGGATGTGACACACACTTGTGTGTTGATCTAGATCTAATAAGGTATGGTATTCAAAGATGCATCTTTGTTAATGTTAGTGGTACTACCAATTAGCACATCGATCAGTCATGATGCAGAGCTCACAAACTATTCAATTCTCTTTTTTTGATCAAAGAAGGGATCTCCCCTTCCGATTTTCATTACTGAAAACCAAACCTTACAAAGTTGACAGAGTACCAGCAGCAAAAGGCAAGTTCAACATCCAAACTCCCAGAAAACATAGTCTCATGACACCCAAACAAAGCCAACAAAGGGCAGCAACTACTGATCAGCACAGACTTAGAAGAAGAACCACAAACTGATAAAGCTAGCTACCAGCAGGCCTACGAAGACTAAAGACCAGCCTCAAAGTGAGGTGAAGCAGCCATCATCCAGAGATCCTCGCCACATTGAGTCTCCACCCGCTTTGCAAAGATACACCTCATTTGTCGCCCGCCTAGTATTCTTGCCCCAGCCCAAAGTTTTTTTCATGACTCCTTTGTCTGCAAAATAGACCAATCAAGCAACCATCGGACCATTAGTTTGACAATCTGCAAAGGATCATTGATCCTTTTTTTCTCAAAGACAATTGCATTTCTACTTTTCCAGATAGCCCAGAAAAGAGCAGAGACACCAACTAACACCATTTTCTTGTCTTCCTTATTGAATTTATTTATCCATCCCCCAAAGCAATCTTTCACATTTGCAGGACTAGTTTTTAGGCCACATACACATCTGACCAGGCTCCACAGCAAAGATGCTGCAGAGCAATTGAACAACAAATGATCAATTGATTCACTTTGTCCAGAAAAAACACATTCTTTTTCTCCCTTCCATCCCTTTTTAAGTAATATATCTCTAGTTAAGATACTTTTTTTATTCACTAACCATAAGAAGACTTTTATTTTAGCAGGGACTTTAATTTTCCACAAATATTTCTGCGGAAATTTGATCCCAGATGTAATCATCTCCTTGTATAAAGATTTCACAGAGAATTTCTTATCAGCAGTGAGGGTCCATTCAATTTTGTCTTTCCCCCCCTTCATTTCAATCATCTCACATCTACTTTTCAGGGCATTCCATAGATCTAGAGTTTCCCCATGCAAAGTTCTTCTAAATCTAAACCCTTTCCACCCTTTTTGGATGGCCTCATTCACAGTGATTTTATGTTCAAAGCAGATATCATATAATCTAGGATAGGCCTCTTTCAAGGGTTTATCATCTATCCAGGTGTCTTCCCAGAACCTAGTATTCTTTCCATCTCCAAGTTTTTTTAACAAAATTGTAAAAATCTCCTTAATATTCACAAGACTAGTCCATAACTGGGATTCACCTGGCTTTTTTTCCATCAGAGCCAAACATTCCTTCTTCCCATATTTCCTTTTTAAAATTTCTTGCCACATCCCCTCCTCTGTTTCCATTTTCCATAGCCACTTAGCTAATAAAGCTATATTCATAACTTCTATATTTAGAATCCCTAGCCCTCCTATGTCCCTGGGTAAGCAACATTCTTTCCAATTGACTAGGTGGTATTTTCTAATATTTTCATCCTCTTGCCATACCAATCTTGCCCTGTAAAAATCAGCCTTTTTTATGATTCCTTTTGGAACAGCATAAAAGGACATCATGAACAAAGGAATATTGGTCAAGCAAGCTTGTACCAGGGTAATCCTACCAGCAATAGATCCTAGTAGTTTCCCTTGCCAACACCCACATCTTTTCTCAATTTTATCTGTAACACAACTCCAATGACTATTTCTAATCCTAGAGTCAGACACAGGCATCCCCAAATACCTAATAGGTAAATCTCCCATTTTGCAGGTTAGTATTTCCTGATATAGTAGTTGTTTCTCTTTGGCTTTACCAAACAGCATCAACTCACTCTTATGAAAGTTTATTTTTAAACCAGACATCTGTTCAAAGGCTCCCAAAATAAATTTGAGATTTCTAACACTGGTTTCATCATCTTGGAGCAGAAAAATAGTATCATCTGCATATTGCAACATATTTACACCTTTATTCTCATTGTCTCCCAAGACTCCTTTAACAATGTCCATGCTTAGTGCATTATTCATTATAATAGCCAAAGCATCTGCAGCCACATCAAACAGCAGTGGTGACATAGCATCTCCCTGCCTCAATCCTTTATAGGTTTTAAAAAAAGGTCCAATCTCATCATTAACTTTGATCCCTACATGTCCACCTCTCATTGTTTCCATCACCCAATCACACCATTTATCAGGGAAACCTTTTTGCTTTAACATCTGTATAACAAAGGGCCATTTGATTTTGTCATAGGCTTTTTCAAAATCAACTTTAAAGACCAAAGCAGCCACTTTATCTTTATGAAATGTGTTCAAGGATTCATGTAAGATAACCACTCCCTCCATAATGTATCTCCCTTTAATAAATGCAGTCTGTGTTCTGGATATGACAGGTGCAACACATTTTGTCAACATGTTCATTAGAATTTTTGTAATTATTTTGAAACTTACATTTAACAAGCAAATAGGTCTGAATTTTTGTATTTGTTTGGCATCACTAGATTTGGGCACCAAGGTAATAATGCCATAGTTAATCCTGGCAATATTGATATCCCCCCTAGCAAACCCCTCCACTAAAGCTTTCAATTCCCATTTAACCAGATCCCAGAAATCCTGGTAAAAATCTGCAGGGAAACCATAAGGTCCAGGACTTTTGTTTCTTTTCATCCCCATAACCACTTGATGAATCTCATCCAGAGAGAAAGGGGATAACAGTTCCTCCTTATCCTGTGCAGATATTTTTTCCATTTCCATATCTCTCAAGGAAATATTGGATTCCTCAGGATGCCCAAACAGTTTTTTATAGAAGTTAGTAATGTATTCCATCAAATTATCATCTCCCTCAATAGTCCCTTCATCCTATTCCAAAGAAATTATTCTGTTTTTCCTTCTTCTCCCATTCACTTTTGCATGATAGTATCTAGTATTTCCGTCCCCATCTCTTATTTCATTATCTTTGTATCTCTGAATCCATTTCATTTCTTCTTGTGTCATAATTCTCTTCAGTTGTGATCTAAGCTCTTTTTGCTCAGTTCTATCTGCAACAGACATCCCTATACTCTCTGCTCTTTTATCTATCTTATCCAAATTGTTTATAATTTCTATTTTGATTTTTTTGTACCAGGCATCCACATTTCTATTCCATCCCTTGGCTTTTTTTCCTCAGCTCCCTCATCCTTGACTGCCACCTGTCCAAAACGTTTCCTTTGAACTTTTTATTCCAGGTATTATGAATTAGTTCTTTGAAGCCCTATCTTAAAAACCATCCATTCTCATATCTAAAAATGTATTTTGTCATATGTGTCTCCCCTGTATCCATAAAGAGGGGGGTATGGTCAGAGATCTCCCTAGCCCAAGCTTGTAATATAGCAAAAGGATATTTTTCCTCCCATGCAGGACACATCAAAACCCTATCTAGATTCTCAAAAGTAAGATCCTCCTGGTTGTTAGCCCAGGTATATTGCCTACCATTCAGAGGGAGTTC
This sequence comes from Aegilops speltoides, assembly GCA_021437245.1. Taxonomy (NCBI): domain Eukaryota; kingdom Viridiplantae; phylum Streptophyta; class Magnoliopsida; order Poales; family Poaceae; genus Aegilops; species Aegilops speltoides. The sequence continues at coordinate 555,325,176 of CM038147.1, read as the reverse complement.
TCTCAACCCAGCCTGCTCAATAATAGCATTGAACAAAAAGGGCCACTGTTCATTTATCATAGGTTTATTTTTTTCTCTGCTGTTTCTAATGATGTTAAAATCTCCTCCCACCAGACAGGGTAATGGGTTGTCATGATAAAGCCTAGCTAGTTCAGCAAGGAAACTAGCTTTTCCTTCCTTCTGAGCATCTCCATATACTGTGACTAAATTCCAGTGCAATTTAACAATTTTGTCAAAGACTAACACTCTCAGGAAGTATTGCCCTTTTTCAATGTGTTCAACATCAAACATATCTTTGTTAATGCCTACTAGTATCCCCCCTGACATCCCTCTTGGGGGGTTCCAAAACCATTGATAATTTCTTCCCCCACATAAATTGTGCAATTCATTTTTGGTAAAATCCTGCTTAATAGTCTCAGATATCCCCACAAAGTCCAATCTATGATCTATGATCATTTTCCTAACATATCTTTTTTTATGATCTTGCCCAATACCTCTAACATTCCAGAAAACTCCCCTCATTTTCAAACAATGTCTATCTGCCCAAGAGGAAAATATATTTTTGAGGATTTGAGAGACTAATTAGTCCTCTTCCCTTTTTCTTTCCTTCTCAGAACCCCAACCCCAACTGTCTGCTTCACACAGCTCATAGCTGGTGAGCTCTTTCTGTTTCCTTTTTTCCCAGAGAACAATCCTTTGATTTTTTTACATTGTAGTTCCTCAATGTCAAGATCGAGTGTTCTAGATCGAACATAAATCCTCAAAGTTACATCTCCAGATTTATATATACTGGTGTGTCACTACCCTTTTCCAAATCTCTTGTTGTTTCCTCTACCTCATCAATCTTTTCTCTTTTAATATTTTGGAAGTATATCTCCCTTCTAGCTCTCTCCATTTTGTTGATAATATCAACATTCTTTTCAATCATATCAATTGAACACCCTAAATCAATCCCCACCATAGAACTAATTTGCAACAAAGAGGGGTTAGCCAAATCAAAAATAGAATTCTTACCATAATTGTCCCTCTCTTCAGCTCTGATCTTAGCCATCTCTTCTATTTTCTGATCCTCTTTTCCTTTGTTTCTGAGGCTCCTTTTGATTTCCACTTCTTTTTCTTCTCCCTCTTTTTCTGAGACCTCCTTCCCATTAAGTTCTTCCATTTTTTCCCCCAGAGTACCAATTGATTCCTGACTAGCATTGTAATCAGTTGGTTCATTGTATTTCCCAGATTCAATTTCACTTTTCTTATGCTGGTTATCCATATCATAATCTTCCAAATCCATATTAGCCAACTCCATCTCATATTGCTTCCTGTTAACTGCTTCTTGGACTAGCTTCTGAATCTCTTCCTGTTGCTGGTTCATCTTGATTTGCATATTACATTGCTTTTCCTCCAGCTCTATAATTTTCTTCTCATTCTTGGCCCACATTGCTTGATGTCTAGCTTTATCTTCTTCTAGCATCTTGACTTTGTTAAACAGGATATCATTCTCTTTTTGCCACTTTCTCTTCTCATTGTACATTTCATCTTGCCACATTTGCATGTTATCCTCCATAAGCTTCTTCATCTTATTCAATTTCCCATCCACTTCCTCACTTTGTTTGAGTGACAGCATCCCAAAGAAATGGCCTGTGATCACTATCTTCCGCCTGATCCTCTTCTCTGCTGTCTGTTTCTCCTTCTCCTTCTTCTGAATTAAGCAGATTTTCATGCTTTCTCTTCTCCTCCTTATACCAGCCAACCTCCACCACCATCTCCATCTCCACACCCACCCTGAACATGAGTAGATCAGGGGCAGTGATTTCCACATGGGGTGGGATCTTCTCCACATCTCTAATCCCACATTTGACCCTAATTTTTTCCTCATTAACTGTATCCATGTCTACTTCTAGAACAGGTCCCACTGCAGCAGAAATCTCACATATCCCCAGGAAATGTCTGAAGCAATCAGGCACCTTGCTAATTTTTATCCAGACAGCATGCATTCTCCCCACAGCTTGATGATCCAAAGACCAAGGCTGGACCTTGATGACCACCCCAGTACCAAGCAGATTAAAGTCATTAAATTTTGCCAGCTCTACCAGTTTAGCCTTATTTGGGAATCTCATCATGAAGCCATCTTGTCCAAATTCCTTTATTCTCCACTGCCACCCCCAATCAAACATCTCTCCCAAGGCCTTAGTAAGCTCAGTTTCATTAATTTTCCCTTCCCTAATTATTACCACACCCAGGGGATTAGTGTGTTCAGCAACAAGCATATCTTTATAGCTTTGGACCAACAGGATCCCCAACCCCTTAGCAGCATATCCAACATATTTGGGGACTGGTTTTATTTGCTTCAGCAAGTTGCACTCACTAGTGATGTGATTTTCCCTACCACAGACCAAACAGTGTCCCACTCTACATTCCCTGGTAGAGTGTCTTGGATCCTTGCATTTGCCACACACCTGCTTGTTGGCTCTCTCTCCTCCTCTTCTATTCTCATCTAAATTGATCTGCCAATTATTTTTACCACCCTGTTTCCTCATGTCCACAGTAAGATCTTGATCTCCTCTCCTATCAGCTTTCTGCAAGTTACCACTCTTCCCTTCTTCTCTCCTCAGATTCTCCTTACCACCCTGGCTTTCCAAAAGGTTCCCAAGAGACTTTCCAGCATTCTCTTTCTCTCCTCCTTTCAGTCCCTGAACTAATTGAGATAGTAAATTAGCCAGCAGCTGTTGCTGGGCATTCTGATCTTTCTGTGACTGTCCCTCCTTCTCTTTTTCTTTTTCCATTTCTAAGCTCTCTGTTTTCTCAGTCTCCTTCTCATTCCTGCTGTCAAATGCCTCTTTCTTCCCTGTCTTGGCTTGCCATTTCAGTGTTTCACCTCTATCTTCTGCAGCCAATTCCTCTTCCTCTCCTTCTCCTCTGCCACTTCCAATCCCTATGCCAAATCTGCCATTACCCCTCCCCAAGCTACCAAATCTGTCAGTCATCGTGTATCTCCCTCCAACCCAACCTCCCCCTCTGTTGTTGTAGTTGAATCTTCCTCTGGCAAAACCCCCATCTCCTCCACGATTGAATCTCGGGCCTCCAAACCCTCTCCCTGGGTTTCCAGCCATTGTTTCAGCTGGCGGCGGCGCAGTGGGAAGGGGGAGGAGTCCTATCTGGTTAGGTTTACCAGTCCCATCTCTCTCACCCCTATTTATAGCATCCCCCCCACCACCACCTGCCTGGGCCGTGGTGTCCATCAGCCCAATGGGCCCCCATTGAAGGAAATATGCCCTAGAGGCAATAATAAAGTTATTATTTATTTCCTTATTTCATGATAAATGTTTATTATTCATGCTAGAATTGTATTAACCGGAAACATAATACATGTGTGAATACATAGACAAATAGAGTGTCACTAGTATGCCTCTACTAGACTAGCTTGTTAATCAAAGATGGTTAAGTTTCCTAACCATAGACAAAGTAGTTGTCATTTGATTAACAAGGTCACATCATTAGTTGAATGATCTGATTGACATGACCCATTCCATTAGCTTAGCACCCGATCGTTTAGTATGTTGCTATTGCTTTTATCCATGACTTATACATGTTCCTATAACTATGAGATTATGCAACTCCGCTTACGGAGGAACACTTTGGTACTACCAAACGTCACAACGTAATCGGGTGATTATAAAGGAGTACTACAGTGTCTCCAAAGGCGATGTTGGGTTGGCGATTTCGAGATTAGGATTTGTCACTCCGATTGTCGGAGAGGTATCTCTGGCCCTCTCGGTAATACACATCACTTAAGCCTTGCAAGCATTACAACTAATGAGTTAGCTGTGAGATGATGTATTATGGAACGAGTAAAGAGACTTGCCGGTAACGAGATTGAACTAGGTATTGGATACCGACGATCGAATCTCGGGCAAGTAACATACCGATGACAAAGGGAACAACGTATGTTGTTATGCGGTCTGACCGATAAAGATCTTCGTAGAATATGTAGGAGCCAATATGAGCATCCAGGTCCCGCTATTGGTTATTGACCGGAGACGTGTCTCGGTCATGTCTACATTATTCTCGAACCGTAGGGTCCGCACGCTTAAGGTTTTGATGACGGTTATATTATGAGTTTGTATATTTTGATGTACCGAAGGAGTTCGAGTCCCGGATGTGATCACGGACATGACGAGGAGTCTCGAAATGGTCGAGACATAAAGATTGATATATTGACGGCTATATTCGACACCGAAAGGTTCCGGAAGTTTCCGGAGAAAACGGAGTGCCGGAGGGTTACCGAACCCCCGAGGAAGTAATGGGCCTTATTGGGCCGAGAGGGAGAGAGAGGGCCGCACCAGAGGTGGCGCCCCATGGGGAGTCCGAATAGACAAGGAGGGGGCGCGCCCCCTTCCTCTCCCTCTCCTCTCCTTCCTTCCCCTTCCTCCTTCCTAGTTGGACTAGGAAAGGGAGTCCTACTCCCACTAGGAGGAGGACTCCCCTCCTTGGCGCGCCTCCTAGGCCGGCCGCCCTCCCCTTGCTCCTTTATATACGGGGCAGGGGGCACCCTAGGACACACAAGTTGATCCTTGAGATCGCTCCTTAGCCGTGTGCGGTGCCCCTCCACCATAATCCACCTCGGTCATATCGTAGCGGTGCTTAGGCGAAGCCTGCGTCGGTAGAACATCAAGATCGCCACCACGCCGTCGTCTTGACGGAACTCTCTCCCGGAGCTTTGCTGGATCGGAGCCCGAGGAGCGCCACCGAGCTATACATGTGTCAAGAACTCGAGGCCGGAGTAACGGCGCTGGATCGGTTGGATCGCGAGGAGAACGTCGACTACTTCCTCTACGCCAGATCGCTTCGCTTCGGTCTCACGAGGGTACGAGACAACACTCTCCCTCTTGTTGCTATGCATCACCATGATCTTGCGTGTGCGTAGGAAATTTTTTGAAATTACTACGTTCCCCAATAGTGGCATCCGAGCCTAGGTTTTTATGCGTTGATGTTATATGCACGAGTAGAACACAAGTGAGTTGTGGACGATATAAGTCATACTGCCTACCAAAGATGTCATACTTTGGTTCAGCGGTATTGTGAGATGAAGCGGCCCGGACCGACATTACGCGTACGCTTACGCGAGACTGGTTTCACCGCTACGAGCACTCGTTGCTTAAAGGTGACTAGCGGGTGTCTGTCTCTCTCACTTTAGTTGAACCGAGTGTGGCTACGCCCGGTCCTTGTGAAGGTTAAAACAGAGTCTATTTGACAAACTATCATTGTGGTTTTGATGCGTAGGTAAGAACGGTTCTTGCTAAAGCCCGTAGCAGCCACGTAAAATTTGCAACAACAAAGTAGAGGACGCCTAACTTGTTTTTGCAGGCATGTTGTGATGTGATATGGTCAAGACGTGATGCTATATTTTATTGTATGAGATGATCATGTTTTGTAACCGGTTATCGGCAATCGGCTGGAGCCATATGGTTGTCGCTTATTGTATGAAATGCAACGCTCTGTAATTGCTTTACTTTATCACTAAGCGGTAGCGATAGTCGAGAAGCAATAGATGGCGAAACGACAACGATGCTACGATGGAGATCAAGGCGTCGCGCCGGTGACGATGGTGATCACGACGGTGCTTGGAGATGGAGATCACAAGCACAAGATGATGATGGCCATATCATATCACTTATATTGATTGCATGTGATGTTTATCCTTTATGCATCTTATCTTGCTTTGATTGACGGTAGCATTTTAAGATGATCTCTCACTAAAATTATCAAGTAGTGTTCTCCCTGAGTATGCACCGTTGCCAAAGTTCGTCGTGCCGAGACACCACGTGATGATCGGGTGTGATAAGCTCTACGTCCATCTACAACGGGTGCAAGCCAGTTTTGCACACGCGGAATACTCAGGTTATACTTGACGAGCCTAGCATATGCAGATATGGCCTCGGAACACGGAGACCGAAAGGTCGAGCGTGAATCATATAGTAGATATGATCAACATAAGATGTTCACCATTGAAAACTACTCCATCTCACGTGATGATCGGTTATGGTTTAGTTGATTTGGATCACGTGATCACTTAGATGACTAGAGAGATGTCTGTCTAAGTGGGAGTTCTTAAGTAATATGATTAATTGAACTTAAATTTATCATGAACTTAGTACCTGATAGTTTCATGCTTGTCTATGTTTGTTTGTAGATAGATGGCTCGTCTTGTTGTTCCGTTGAATTTTAATGCGCTCCTTGAGAAAGCAAAGTTGAAAGATGATGGTAGCAATTACACGGATCGGGTCCGTAACTCGAGGATTATCCTCATTGCTGCACGTAAGAGTTACGCCCGGATGCACCGCTAGGTGCCAGCCTCGCCGCCGATGTAACCGACGACGTTAAGAACGTCTCGCGAGCAAAGCTGATGACTACTCTATAGTTCGATGTGCCATGCTTTACGGCTTAGAACCGGTCTTCAACGACGTTTTGAACGTCATGGAGCATATGAGATGTTCCAGAGTTGAAGTTGATATTTCAACAGTAATGCCCGGATTGAGAGATATGAAGTCTCCAATAAGTTCTATAGCTGCAAGATGGAGGAGAATGGGTCCGTGAGTGAGCACATACTCGTAATGTCCGGTATTACAATCACTTGACTCAACTGGGAGTTAATCTTCCGGATGATTGTGTCATTGATGTAATTCTTCAATCACCGCCACCAAGCTACAAAGGCTTCGTGATGAACTATAATATGCAAGGGTTAGTAAAGACTATGCTCGAGCTCTTCGCAATGCTAAAGGCTGCGGAGGTAGAAATCAAGAAGGAGCATCAAGTGTTGATGGTCAATAAGACCACTAGTTTCAAGAAGAAAGGCAAAGGGAAGAAGAAGGAACTTCAAAAGAACAGCAAACAAGTTGCTGCTCAGAGAAGAAACCCAAGTCTGGACCTAAACCTGAAATCGAGTGCTTCTACCGCAAGCGATGGTCATCGAAGCGGAACTACCCCAAGTATTTGGCGGATAAGAAGGATGGCAAGGTGAACAAAGGTATATGTGATATACATGTTATTGATGTGTACCTTACTAGAGCTCGCAGAGCACTGGTATTTGATAATGGTTCTTGCTAATATTTGCAACTCAAACAGGGACTACGGATTGCTTAACACCGCAAAGGACGAGGTGACGATGCGCGTGGGAAATGGTTCCAAAGTCGATGTGATCGCGGTCGGCACGCTACCTCCACATCTACCTTCGGGATAAGTTTTAGACCTAAATAATTGTTATTTGGTGCCAGCGTTGAGCATGAACATTATATCTAGATCTTGTTTGATGCGAGACGGTTATTCATTTAAATCAGAGAATAATGGTTGTTCTATTTATATGAATAATATCTTTTATGGTCATGCACCCTTGAAGAGTGGTCTATTTTTAATGAATCTCGATAGTAGTGATACACATATTCATAATGTTGAAACCAAAAGATGCAGAGTTGATAATGATAGTGCAACTTATTTGTGGCACTGCCGTTTAGGTCATATCGGTATAAAGCGCATGAAGAAACTCCATACTGATGGACTTTTGGAGTCACTTGATTATGAATCACTTGGCACTTGCGAACCGTGCCTCATGGGCAAGATGACCAGAACCCCGTTCTCCGGTACTATGGAGAGAGCAACAGATTTGTTGGAAATCATACATACAGATGTATGTGGTCCAATGAATGTTGAGGCTCGTGGCGGATATCGTTATTTTCTCACCTTCACAGATGATTTAAGCAGATATGGGTATATCTACTTAATGAAACATAAGTCTGAAACATTTGAGAAGTTCATGGAATTTCAGAGTGAAGTTGAAAATCATCGTAATAAGAAAATAAAGTTTCTACGATCTGATCGTGGAGGCGAATATTTGAGTTACGAGTTTGGTCTACATTTGAAACAATGCGAATAGTTTAAGCAACTCACGCCACCCGAACACCACAGCGTAATGGTGTGTCCGAACGTCAAATCGCACTTTACTAGATATGGTGCGATCTATGATGTCTCTTACAGATTTACCGCTATCATTTTGGGGTTATGCTCTTGAGACGGCCGCATTCACGCTGAATAGAACACCGTCAAAGTCCGTTGAGACGACACCTTATGAACTATGGTTTGGCAAGAAACCAAAGTTGTCGTTTCTTAAAGTTTGGGGTTGTGATGCTTATGTGAAAAAGCTTCAACCTGATAAGCTCGAACCCAAATCGGAGAAATGTGTCTTCATAGGATACCCAAAGGAGACAATTGGGTACACCTTCTATCACAGATCCGAAGGCAAGACTTTTGTTGCTAAGAATGGATCCTTTCTAGAGAAGGAGTTTCTCTCGAAAGAAGTGAGTGGGAGGAAAGTAGAACTTGATGAGGTAACTGTACCTTCTCCCTTATTGGAAAGTAGTTTATCGCAGAAACCGGTTTCTGAGACATCTACACCAAATAGTGAGGAAGTTGATGATGTTGATCATGAAACTTCAGATCAAGTTACTACAGAACCTCGTAGATCAACCAGAGTAAGATCCGCACTGAGTGGTACAGTAATCCTGTTCGAAGTCATGCTACTAGATCATGATGAACCTACGAATTATGAAGAAGCGATGGTGAGCCCAGATTCCGCAAAATGGCTTGAGGCCATGAAATCTGAGATGGGATCCATGTATGAAAACAAAGTGTGGACTTTGGTTGACTTGCCCGAGGGTCGGCAAGCAATAGAAAACAAGTGGATCTTCAAGAAGAAGACCGACGACGGTAATATTATCGTTTACAAAGCTCGACTTGTCGCAAAGGGTTTTCGACAAGTTCAAGGGATTGACTACGATGAGACCTTCTCACCCGTAGCGATGCTTAAGTCTGTCCGAATCATGTTAGCAATTGCCGCATTTTATGATTATGAAATTTGGCAAATGGATGTAAAGACTGCATTCCTGAATGGATTTCGGAAGAAGAGTTGTATATGATGCAACCGAAGGTTTTACCGATCCAAAGGAGCTAACAAAGTGTGCAAGCTCCAATGATCCATTTATGGACTGGTGCAAGCATCTCGGAGTTGGAATAAACGCTTTGATAGTGTGATCAAAGCATTTGGGTTTATATGAGACTTTTGGAGAAGCCTCAGATTTACAAGAAAGTGAGTGGGAGCTCAGAGCATTTCGATATTATATGTAGATGACATATTACTAATCGGAAATGATATAGAATTTCTGGATAGCATAAAGGGATACTTGAATAAGAGTTTTTCGATGAAGGACCTCGGTGAAGCTGCTTACATATTGGGCATCAAAATCTATAGAGATAGATCAAGACGCTTAATTGGACTTTCACAAAGCACATACCTTGACAAAATTTTGAAGAAGTTCAAAATGGATCAAGCAAAGAAAGGGTTCTTGCCTGTGTTACAAGGTGTGAAGTTGAGTAAGACTCAATGCCCGACCACCGCAGAAGATAGAGAGAAAATGAAAGATGTTCCCTATGCTTCAGCCATAGGCTCTATCATGTATGCAATGCTGTGTACCAGACCTGATGTGTGCCTTGCTATAAGCTTAGCAGGGAGGTACCAAAGTAATCCAGGAGTGGATCACTGGACAGCGGTCAAGAACATCCTGAAATACCTGAAAAGGACTAAGGATATGTTTCTCGTATATGGAGGTGACAAAGAGCTCATCGTAAATGGTTACGGTGATGCAAGCTTTGACACTGATCCGGACGATTCTAAATCGCAAACCGGATACGTATTTACACTAAACGGAGGAGCTGTCAGTTGGTGCAGTTCTAAACAAAGCGTCGTAGCGGGATCTACATGTGAAGCGGAGTACATAGCAGCTTCGGAAGCAGCTAATGAAGGAGTCTGGATGAAGGAGTTCATATCCGATCTAGGTGTCATACCTAGTGCATTGGGACCAATGAAAATCTTTTGTGACAATACTGGAGCAATTGCTTTAGCAAAGGAATCCAGATTTCACAAGAGAACCAAACACATCAAGAGACGCTTCAACTCCATCCGGGACTTGGTCCAGGTGGGAGACATAGAGATTTGCAAGATACATACGGATCTGAATGTAGCAGACCCGTTGACTAAGCCTCTTCCACGAGCAAAACATGATCAGCACCAAGACTCCATGGGTGTTAGAATCATTACCATGTAATCTAGATTATTGACTCTAGTGCAAGTGGGAGATCAAGGAAATATGCCCTAGAGGCAATAATAAAGTTATTATTTATTTCCTTATTTCATGATAAATGTTTATTATTCATGCTAGAATTGTATTAACCGAAACATAATACATGTGTGAATACATAGACAAACAGAGTGTCACTAGTATGCCTCTATTAGACTAGCTTGTTAATCAAAGATGGTTAAGTTTCCTAACCATAGACAAAGGAGTTGTCATTTGATTAACAAGGTCACATCATTAGTTGAATGATCTGATTGACATGACCCATTCCATTAGCTTAGCACCCGATCGCTTAGTATGTTGCTATTGCTTTTATCCATGACTTATACACGTTCCTATAACTATGAGATTATGCAACTCCGTTTACGGAGGAACACTTTGGGTACTACCAAACGTCACAACGTAATCGGGTGATTATAAAGGAGTACTACAGGTGTCTCCAAAGGCGATGTTGGGTTGGCGATTTCGAGATTAGGATTTGTCACTCCGATTGTCGGAGAGGTATCTCTGGCCCTCTCGGTAATACACATCACTTAAGCCTTGCAAGCATTACAACTAATGAGTTAGCTGTGAGATGATGTATTACGGAACGAGTAAAGAGACTTGCCGGTAACGAGATTGAACTAGGTATTGGATACCGACGATCGAATCTCGGGCAAGTAACATACCGATGACAAAGGGAACAACGTATGTTGTTATGCGGTCTGACCGATAAAGATCTTCGTAGAATATGTAGGAGCCAATATGGGCATCCAGGTCCCGCTATTGGTTATTGACCGGAGACGTGTCTCGGTCATGTCTACATTATTCTCGAACCGTAGGGTCCGCACGCTTAAGGTTTCGATGACGGTTATATTATGAGTTTGTGTATTTTGATGTACCAAGGAGTTCGAGTCCGGATGTGATCACGGACATGACGAGGAGTCTCAAATTGTCGAGACATAAAGATTGATATATTGACGGCTATATTCGGACACCGGAAAGGTTCCGAAGTTTCCGGAGAAAATCGAGTGCCGAGGGGTTACCGAACCCCGGGAAGTAATGGGCCTTATTGGGCCGAGAGGGAGAGAGAGGCCGCACCAGGAGGTGGCGCCCCCATGGGGAGTCCGAATAGGACAAGGATGGGGCGCGCCCCCTTCTCTCCCTCTCCTTCCTTCCCCTTCCTCCTTCCTAGTTGGACTAGGAAAGGAGTCCTACTCCCACTAGGAGGAGGACTCCCCCCCTGGGCGCGCCTCCTAGGCCGGCCGGCCTCCCCTTGCTCCTTTATATACGGGGCAGGGGGCACCCTAGGACACACAAGTTGATCCTTGAGATCGCTCCTTAGCCGTGTGCGGTGCCCCCTCCACCATAATCCACCTCGGTCATATCGTGGCGGTGCTTAGGCGAAGCCTGCGTCGATAGAACATCAAGATCGCCACCACGCCGTCGTCTTGACGGAACTCTCTCCCGAGCTTTGCTGGATCGGAGCCCGAGGAGCATCACCGAGCTGTACGTGTGTCAAGAACTCGGAGGCGCCGGAGTAACGGCGCTGGATCGGTTGGATCGCGAGGAGAACGTCGACTACTTCCTCTACGCCAGATCGCTTCCGCTTGGTCTCACGAGGGTACGTAGACAACACTCTCCCCTCTCGTTGCTATGCATCACCATGATCTTGCGTGTGCGTAGGAATTTTTTTGAAATTACTATGTTCCCCAACACCCATCCCACTAAGCCCAACTCCAGGTCCATGTTAATATCCTTTCCTATCGAGTCCCCGAAAATAATCAGGGGTCTCCCCATGATATTCTCCTCTTCTCTCTTTTTCATTTTTCCCATTGGGATGTGATTTACTCTACCAGGATCCTCCTGGATCACTATATCTCCAAAATCAACCCCATCCGAATCCAACAGCAGGGGAATAGGATGTATAACATCCTTTTTCATATGTGCACAGACAATTTGCGCATCAATTCTTACATCTCTATCATTTCCCCCTGCAATTCCTTTTTCATTCTCATTAATATTGTTCTTTTGTGACCCATTCCCATCCCTCTCTAACCACGTTCTGCAGTCATCTGCATTCTGGGATTTTAACCCATTGTTCCCATTATGATTTTTCCCCAACCTAACATTCCTCTTGGATCTTCCCAACTTAACACCATCTACCTCAATCGAAGCAGTAGATGCTAAATATTTGGGGTTTGGCAGTTTACCTTTATTGCAGCAATTGGAAATCCCCTCCTCCTCCGCCTCAGAATCCTCTCCAGCCAGCAACCAAAAACGATTTCCGGCCAGAGAGAATCCTACTGGCGGCGGGAGAGATCCAGCAGTCGAGGAGAACGCCTGGGGAAGGGAGGGGAGCGGCGAGGGAGAGTTGCTGGAGCCACCGTCGCCCTCCTGCGCCTTGGTGTGGTCGTCACCACCATCTCTTCCTCCTCGTCCCCCTCGATCTCTATGGGGAACCATCTGGACCCGGGAGCTGGAATCCCCATCACCGCCTGCGGCTGCGCCTGCTGTTCCTCCTGTGGCTGCGGCTCCGGCACCCCCTGCGGCTGCATCGGCGGCGGCGCTCTTGGCTGGATCAGGCGATAGCGGAGAGAGCGGAACACCTTCCACTTCTCCCGCTGCACCGGATCCAGCGATTCCGCCTCCAACATCGCCCAGAGGAGGACCCCCATCGCCGGCTGCCTGTCGTAGTTGGGGAAGCAGCGGAGGGCCTCCTCCCCCTGAGCATATCCCTCACCATCTCGGAGGCATCGTTGAGTGCCTTCGCCGTCGGAAACCACCGATCTATCTCTCGAAGCCTCCCCATCAGCACCTCGTCGCCGGCCGCCAACGCCCACATCTGCTGCTGGCGCGTCGTCATCGAACCCTAGGTTTGTGGGCAGCGCGGCGTCGAGGCGATTTTGGGATGGATCTACGGGGGGCAATGGGTGAAGAAAGCCGATGCGTCGGACATATATCTCCTCCCCCCCCCTCGTCGCCATTAATTTCCTCGGGAACCGCCACCAGCGTGCCCCACCCGTCAGCCGTTGCAAATCGCGCCAAATGGCATGGGAACGCCACCATCTGACCCTTCCTGATCTCCTCATCCTCCGGCCAGCTGCGTGCGTCCACGACCACCTCCTCGCCGTCAACGAGCTCCAGCCGCTGCCCTCGTCGCCTGATCGTGCCCGGCCGGTAGATCAACAGCGCCGAACCCAAATTGGGCACATACTCACAGTGAATTCGTCGATCTCGCGAGACACGCGCGTTGCACGGGAAGCGTGCGTTGCACGGTAGCGTGGCGCACGGGAGCGTCATCTTTTTCTAAATTGGAGATGTGCTCTCGATCACGAAAGTGGTCCGCTGTAGCCTGTAGGTACGCACCTGTCCGGGATGGTGCATATGCGCACACACGCGAATCGTGCGAGATCTATCGATGCTACGCCGCGCCGCCGATGCCGTCAGCTAGAGCATGCGTACGTCCTCGATCGTGTCCCAAACTATTCAATTCTCGTCCTCCAACTCCAAGTTCACATCAAATGTTTAATCCCAATGACATGCCAAGAGCCTTGATCCACACGGTTCATTCCCCGTCAGTATCTCGCGTCCGAGACGTGTCGTTTCATGAGAGCATTACTTATTCATCTCTGCTTTTGTTTCAAAGACTTTCACACTGAAGTGGTCGGTGGCGAGACACGATCAGAGGACGCTGAAAAAACGGATTATTTTCTGTTTTCTATCCACCGGCACCGGATTAAACAGATTGTCACTCGCTTTCTGACGGTGCTACTTGTTTCATTCAAGGATTCATCACGTCTCTTGACTTTCATATTAAAAAGATTCTTTCCCCTTAATATATAGTACTGAAACTTAAGTTGTGTTACCTAAAGATGTACTGTATTAAATAATCTAGGATTGTTGTTTAACCATTTTGAACACGGACATCTTCTGTCCTACCTAACCTGTCATGTTCTTTGCCCATGTTTAATTTCCCTCCTAAAGTAACCTGCAACCGACACGCTTAACTCTCGACAGTCTTCAAAAAGTTGACAGCGAGCTGTTAATGGTAGCTAGATACATGTGCTGACTGTTACGCGTCAACTTTCTCAGCAAACCGTGACACTTTGCCCCATTATTGTCAAATCATGGCAATTTCGGTGGCCCCATTTCAAATTTTCTTTTGCTTCTATATGACCTTTTAAGAGAACAAGGAGGATTTTGTGGTCTCTTGTAAGGGGAAAAGTATCGTTGACAACCGGTTGCTAACCGTGATGTCATGGTTAAACAAATATTCATCGCTCCCTGAAAAAATGAAATCGGAAAAAAATGCATGACTGCCGCCGCCCAAAAATAAGACAACACACGTCATTCAACATAAAGAACAATAGACATCTTTTTTTAGTTGGCAACAGACATCATTTTTTACGTACACATATTATGCAATGTGCTACATACCTATTTTCTTTCACTGTTATTTATAGAAAAATGCGACTAGATTTTTTTTCGCAAGGATTGTACCCACTCCGAACCATATTAATTGTTGCTGATTTAGTACAAGAGTGAGTAAAATGTTTTTTTAGGAAGACCACACTAGAAACAACTAGAAAACCACAATTTCCTTAAAACAAACATATGCTCTTATTTTCAATCAAGAAATATATTTAATTTATATATTTATACTGAATTTTAGAAGAAAAAAAATATTCTAGTACATTCATACTCATTCTAGCAAAGGGAGTATAAAATTATGAAATGATAAACAAGAAAAGCGCAACTCTGGAAAGGCGTAGCTCACTGTTAATTTTACACAAGAGGTTGATAATGGGTCAAATTCCCAAAGAAAAAGTAAGAACAATTTTTTTTAGAGTCAGTAAGAACATTATTTAATTGTACTCTCCCGTTTCATAATATAAGAGCGTTTTTGACATTAGGAGTAGTTTTAGTTATACAAGTTGCTCTGTAGTTGTTTGGATCTATGATCCGAAGCATTGCATCTGAATTTTTATCGAGTTTGAATAAAAGTCATATAAGATGCTAAATGAAGAAAGAAAAATTCGAAGAAACTTTGCTTATGTGTGTGGTTAGGATCCTCCCAATTCTCTCCCAAACAAAAACAAATCTCTCTCAAAAAAAACAATAATAGATTCTCTGACGAAGAGGATCCAGCAGCACGCGAGCGCATTGAACTCCACACAACCCAACTGCCAGCGCGTGCCGCAAGCCCGCAACACACCGCACGAACCGACCTCCAAATCCCGGATTCCCCAGGGGCCCATCCGCGAAAAGACCCCACAGCCGGGAGGGAGGAGGAGCCCATCCCGTCCCGAACCAATCACACCCCTCGGCGGCGGCGCGGACCGCCGCGCCGGCCATGGCGGACGCCGTCAAGCAGCCGCTCCTCCACCACCAGCCCTACCCCTACGCGTACCCGTCTTACGCCGCGTCGGCCTCGTCCCCCGCGCTCCCCTCCGTGCCCCACTCCGGGACCGCCACCCCCACCCCGGGGGGCGGGGGCGCCGCCTCCTCCTCCTTCGCCGGGGCCCGCCGCTTCCCGGGCGGCCTCGACGTGCCCAACCTCAAGAAGCGCGGCGGCGGCACGCGCAGCTGGATCCGCGTCGAGGCCGCCACGGCCTCCGTGCAGACGCTCGAGGTCGACAAGGCCACCATGATGCGCCGCTGCGAGCTCCCCGCCCGCGACCTCCGCCTCCTCGACCCGCTCTTCGTCTACCCCTCCACCGTCCTCGGCCGCGAGCGCGCCATCGTCGTCAACCTCGAGCAGATCCGCTGCGTCATCACCGCCGACGAGGTGCTCCTCCTCAACTCCCTCGACAGCTACGTCTTCCAGTACGCCGCCGAGCTGCAGCGCCGCCTCCTCCAGCGCGCCGAGGGCGACGAGCTCCCCTTCGAGTTCCGCGCCCTCGAGCTCGCGCTAGAGGCCGCCTGCTCCTTCCTCGACGCCCAGGTACCCATACGATGGACGCGCTCCACAGTCTTCCTCTGAAATCACTGTATATACTTTTGTTGTGATTACTTTGTCTTGGTACGAAAATTTTCTGCAATACTGCGGTTTAGTTTGATCATAGAATTGGAGTGGGCTAAGTTCATCCGAATGTCTAATACTAGATACTACTAAGGGATGTCATGGTGGGCAAACACTAAATTTGGGGTCAGTGCCTTCGATCCCCCAAGACAAAGCGTGTTTGGCTACTTTGGGGAAAGGGAATGGGAGTTTCCAGGTGGGAGTTTGTTGGGGGATTGTGCTTCAGGAAATTGGTTATTAGTCCCAAACCCATGGTTGGTGTGTGGTGGTGGGATTTGAGAGGATGTTCTATCCCACTTGAATTGGACAGGGCTGCCACACGTCAGGGGAGTTGAGTCCACTTGAATTAACAGGGGACCAGGGGAGAGGTACGTTAGAATTGGCCTCCTTAATTCCCTTTCCCCTTTCCTCCTCAACTTCCTTGCCCCCTAACCAAGCAATGGATTATAGGCTTGCTCCTTGGTATTAGTTGGATCAAAATTATCACTGATTGTTGACGTTTTTCTCTCCTGCCTCTCTTTGGAGGTGTACTAAGGAATTTAATAAATAGTTGGCGCCAGTCTGCTACATCTGTAATTAGAGATTCAGTTCATAGCATTTCTTTGTTGCTTTTGAAATTTCAACATCTGTGGTACATTATGCTTTAGGAAGGGGATGAAAGTCTAAGCTTATTTAACCATTGGACAGAGAAATATAGGTCCAAGAGGAGAAGTTATACCAACATAGATCTTTGAATGGAAAAAGGGTCAGTGGTTCACTCTGGGTGTTTAGAGGTGACGGTTTTCTTGTTTAAGAAGTCATCACCTTCCTGTGTGCATATTCTTTCCTTCTGTAGGTGTTCTCTTTGATGCCTTTCCCCTTTCATTACCAGTACAATGATGCTTTCTGTGTTAAAACCTTGACACCACATTATCAATCTCCAACAGCTTAATTGATCTAAGGTCACTCGAAGTATTTGTTCAGAATTTGGATCATCTATCTCATATGCTTATACCTGAACCCTCTCTAAAGTGGTATTCTTATGCCAGATTTTTGCCATTTGATTATAGTTATAATTGCATACTTCGATTTGGGAGTTGTTATGAGGCTACTATATGGGACTGGAGACACCTTCTGTAATGGGAATTGGGAAAATATAACTGTTTGAACCGAGAAATTAGGTTATGCAGAAATATTTAACACTAGCATTACTATTTGACTTCCCTTTTGCTAGGCTAGCCAATAGTGTTATTATGTTGGAAAATAAGCAATTCATTATTTAATCTTGGTAAAGGGTAAGCTGACATTACGTAGCTGCAAGAGAACTGGAGTAGATTTAGGCTTGGCTTGACATAGCGATTTTCTTAATAGCACTTTGAATATATACTCCCTCCGTTCCTAAATATAAGCCTTTTTAGAGATTCCAATGCGGACTACATACCGAGCAAAATGAGTGAATCTACATTCTAAAGTATGTATACATACATCCGTATGTAGTCTGTATTGAAATCTCTAAAAAGGCTTATATTTAGAAACGGAGGGAGTAGTATTTTTCTAGTATATAGATCAGTTGACAACTATCTGTTGGGAATATAACTGCGATTTTTACTATTGTTTGTAAATTTTCTTCACAACTACGTGATTCCAGTGTAGCGACAGTGCACAACAATCCTAAGCAGAGACTACCTGTGTGCTGCTGTGCTCCACTGTAGTTTGGGATGTATTATGGAAATTATGCTTTTGTTTGAAAATAATTACCTCCGTCCCAAATTAGTTGTCTTAGATTTGTCAGATACGGATGTACCTGACACACTAAAACGTGTCTAGATACATCTGTATCTAGACAAATCTAAGACAACTAATTCGGGACGGAGGGAGTAGTAGTTAATAATTAGTGAATGGATGGATGCAAGTATTGCTTGTTCGTAGTTTATTCAAAAAGCTTCTAGCCAGGACATTGAAAGCTTTAATTATTGATAAAAAATATCTTGTAAAGGCTTCATACAAGGACCATCACCTGAACATGATAATGTACCAATGTCTGCATTAATTCTCTAGCTTTTGTTGTTGCAGAAAGTGACCAAGGTTACAAGTTTTACAGTTCATGCTCTTTGAGATACTTCACAGTTCACAGATAGCTCATGCTAACTTATATGCTAGCCCTCCATCCCAAAATAAGTGTCTCAACTTTAGTACAGCACAAAGTTGTACTCCCTCCGTCCAGAAATACTTGTTGGATAAATGAATAAAAATGGATGTATATAGAACTAAAATACATCTAGATACATCCATTTCCACGACAAGTATTTCCGGACGGAGGGAGTACTAAAGTTGAGAGTTGAGACACTTATTTTGGGGCGGAGGGAGTATTTATGTTTACTATTCAGCTATGAAATATAATTTGTATCTCTGAAGTCGGCAGCCTCCCTCTTACCTCATCAAGTTCATTGGAAATAATATTCATTGCACCAAAACATGATGATCTCCTTGATATCAGTTCAAACTGGAGCATGTCTTAATCTGCATTTTCTGCCTTTCTCAGGCAGCAGAATTGGAAATTGAAGCATATCCCTTACTGGATGAGCTAACATCAAAAATTAGTACTCTAAATCTGGAACGTGTTCGGCGGCTAAAAAGTAGACTAGTTGCTCTGACCAGAAGAGTCCAGAAGGTAAGTTTGCATTCTAATAGGAATCCTGCTTCTCTTTTTCTTCAGATAATATGTTTCTAAGTTAGTCCTGCTATATAATTGCCGTTGTATCTTGCAATAGGTCAGGGATGAAATAGAACAACTGATGGATGATGATGGAGATATGGCTGAGATGTATCTCACCGAGAAAAAGATGAGGATGGAATCATCATCTGTGTTTGGTGATCAGTCGTTGGCGACCTTCAACGCAGCAGCTGCTGGGACTTCAGTTTCAGCTCCCGTGTCTCCAGTATCGTCACCCACAGAATCACGGAAGTTGGAGAAAACCTACAGCTTGTGTAGAAGTAGACATGATAGTGTAAAGAGCTCAGATAACACAGTGACTGAACATATTGAGGAGCTTGAAATGTTACTAGAAGCATATTTTGTAGTCATCGACAGCACTCTTAACAAGCTGACCTCGGTAAGGAGTCACCTTTATTCAAAATTGCAAGATGTCTTGTGTTTTCTTATATAACTGCGAGTCGACGGGTCTATGACTGATTTTGTTTTTCCTTCTTTCAGCTGAAGGAGTATATTGATGACACCGAAGATTTTATCAACATTCAGCTGGTACATCAGCATATCTCGTACTCTTCTCATTCAATTTACCAGCACGTAGGATCTATGCGTTTCACATACCGATGCCTGCTATATGAACTAACTGAATTATCTTGAGTTTCCTGTTCCCAGGAGAATGCATGTAGTATCTATGCATTTCACATACTGCTGCCTGCTGATCTCTATACTAATCGATCTTCACTCTCCTGTTCCCAGGACAACGTGCGGAATCAGCTGATCCAGTTCGAGCTTTTGCTAACAACCGCCACATTTGTCGTCGCCATTTTCGGAGTGGTCGCGGGTGTTTTCGGGATGAACTTCGAGACCGACGTTTTCAACATCCAGAACGCGTTCCAGTGGGTGCTGATCATTACTGGAGTGGTTGGCGCTTTCATCTTCTGCTTCTTCGTCTGGTTCTTCAAGTACAAGAGACTGATGCCCCTGTAGATATAAGCTCCCCTCAATATGCGGACTCAACCTTCTATTCTCTGTTAAGGTACTTGACCAAAAAGACCTGAATCCATGTAAATCAACATTCTTTCAGGGGCTTGCCGTGTACCTCTACTACAAAATCAAATGAAAACATATTTTTTCCTTACTCTGCTGTAAATGGGTTATTATAGAAATAGTTCTCAAGTCTTAACCATCCATCCTTCCAAATATTTTGCCTATTAATAAAAACAGGTATTTGTTGGGGTGGTTATAGATGTAAAATTCTTGTATGGACATGGTTTTATGACTCACTACAAATCTGATTTTAGAAATTTTTATCATGGCAAATCGGATGTTTTTCTAGGCAATTTGTGTTTGCCAGATGACAAGTTTAGTTTGCAAGCACGGCAAATCCATCCCAGTTCATTTTTCTTATCGGGAAATTACTGTGTTCGCGAACTAAATTTATCGTAAAAAACATCTGATTGTCATGCTTAAAAATCAGATGTAAGCTCTAGTTAATCGGTAATTTTAACAGAGTATGCTGGCTATTAGGCTTTCTTCCAATTCCATATTGAAAAAACATCTTACTAGTAGCTCTGGCTAGTTCAGCGGTAGTTTTGATGCGGGGTATGTAAGCTCTAGTTCATTCCCGAGACAAACGAAGAGGGTATGCTGACGCTGAGTCACCAGCTGGAGGTTATGCTGGCGCTGCGTCCCACTACGTGGCAGTGACACCGCGCCACGCGTCCTCCCATGCGTTCCCGTGGCCGCTTAAGGTGCCCACTTAAGGCCCCTCTCGTCCTTGTCCGACGGCACATCTCAGCAGTGGCAAACAAGTAAACAAGAAAGCTCGGCCGTGGTTTGCAGCGTGGCCGCGAGAAGAGGAGCGTCGTCCACCATGTGGCCGGAGATGAAGGCGTGGGCCTCCATGTCCGACGACCCGCTGAAGCGCGCGTCGTCGTCGGCGACGAGCCCGTCCAGCCCCATGCGCCGCTTCAGCCCCACCACGATGGCCGTCGGCGGCCTCCTTGCCGTCGGCACCGTCGGCTACTTCATGTTCATGGGCAAGGACGACAGGCAGCGCGAGCGCGACAGGCACAACGAGCGCCTGGCTCAGCGCACCTGAGAAGCTGCCATCGTCGCCGCCCTCCTCCTGAGGGAGGCGAACGCCGTCTAGCTTAGCGTACTAGCCGCCGCCGCGTAATAGTAATAAAATCCAACCCCCTTCCGTGTACGGTGTATAAATCGCGTGTGCTCTGTTCTTTATGTACTCTTTTATCAGTGAAACATGCATAGATTTCACTGAGCATTCATGGTCTCTTCTTTTACTGAATATCTGGTTCATCCTCTGAACTTTAGTACCGCACGAATTCAGAGAGCTGTATGTAGTTTGCTGCAAGGATACACACGTACACCCAGCCACCGACATATCACAGAGCCTACTTGCCTGCCACTAACTATTCTGGCCGTCGTCAGGTAAGTACGACCTCCACCACCACCGGTAGTCCTCGCCGCAGAGCTGGAAGTAGCAGAGCACCACGGCGACCCCCGCGCCAGGATCACCAGCAGCAGCAGCAGCAGGAAGCCGAAGATGTAGTAGTAGAATTGGTGCAGCCAGATGGAGGTGAGGATGAAGAAGAGTTCGATGAACACCGCCCCGAACGGGAGCACGCCGCCGCTCAGCACCGATACCCCTGGGTGCATGTACCACGGCTGCTCCGGGATCGGCCGCAGGATCTTGTTCGTCTACACCGGGTCCTCCGCCATGGGCCTCCTCTTGAAGCCGTGGTAGCTCCCGATGAAGACCAGCGGCACCGAGATGCCGAAAAAGAACTGACCCCGGCGAACTGGCCCTTGACGCCGACGTGCACGCCGTTCTGGTACTCTCCCGGTCCAGCCTCTTGATCGGCTCCACCTGAGGGAGGACCAACCAAGTAACACGAATGAATATATATATTAGTGAACTGTGTGGCCGATCTCTCAACATTTTTGCATTTGATCTGGCAAATCTATCTCACATGTTGACGCGGTAGCCGTCGTGGATCTTGTCCTTGACGTCGTTGGCCCCCTCCCTCCTGGGTGAGCAGAGCACGATCCTGCACAACCTGGGCTCCCGCATCTCGAACTGCCAACCAAATCACAGATTCACAGACATTTCGCATAGCAAAGTTGGGAGCGTAGTATGTTAAGAAAGTCTGAGAAAGCGAGAGTAGTCAGGGACTGACGATATATGGGGAGTTCTCGATGGGTCGCCCCCAGGTTCCGGGTGGTGCAAGCTGATCGACCGGACTAATTGGTCGTACCTGTAGAAATTTGGTGTCATCTCTACATCTAGTCGTCATCTACGTCGACCGTCCTCCTGTCAGTGGAGGCGCGCACGTGTCGTCGTTGCGCACGCGTGCCCTTCGCACTTGAACACTATACACCATTGGTCGTAGATCAGACTATCAGAGGGACGATCTTGCTGTGTGCAGCTTGGTCACGCGCAAACGCCGCTTTACAGGAAACTGAACTTACAAACCCCCCAAAGAGGGCGTAAATATACATACGTAAAGTTAACGCACCAGTTGCAGCAGTTCAAATACGACTTCTGCTGGCCCAACTGTGGACGTTAGCTAATCCCCATACCCCACGGCAATCTATGCTCGTTCCTTCTAAAAAAGATCATCATAGATTCAACATAGTATTAGCTTAGGTACCGTGATCTGTCCTGCTCTACTATCAGATTCAGCTGCCACCTGCACCTGCAATCACAAGCCTTTCAATTGCTTCTCGCCAAACTAGCTTACTACCTTTTCTTGTCTCGCGTTAATGGGCCAGTCAAACTAGTCGATGCACGAGTGCCCTAAATACTTCCTGCCCCATCTCATGATCTCATCTCAGCAGAGATCACTAAGGCCTTGTTCGGTTACACCTCTTGTGAAGAGGATTGGAGGGGATTTGGGTGGATTTTGACTTGTAAGAGATTATATCCACCTTAGACCCTGCCAAACCCCTCCTAAATCCCTGTGAACCGAACAAGGCCTAACTGGCTAGTGGACGAGAACCACCTGAGATCAGCCAGCACCTTCGGACGTGGTGGACCTTGGACACTTGGCCAGTTTGGCAACACTGTTTTTCTAAAACCGTGGTAATTCAAAACCTCAGTTTTTTAACATAAGGGCAATGAATACCTCGGTTTGTCAAAAGCCTTGTTTTCCTCTGTTTTGCCAAAACCACCAATCCGTTTGGCAAGTGCTGTTTTACTGTAATTTTGACTAAAACTGCACGTAACTCAGCTACACTCATGGGGCCGATCAACGTTTAAAAACGGCCATGCAATGCGTGCAGCCATGACATGCAAGCAAGTCCTGTCGGACTCTCCTAGATGCTAGGAGCTGTAGCAGCCTACGGACTAATTCTATCTTGTACTTGCATGCAGCCATACATCACGTCGAATTATATCTCATACTTGATGCAGCCATTCCATACATACGCCCAATGGCAGCATATAATCGATCAGCTAGCTAGCTTTTAGCCTGCTGTGCGTACTGAGTGTTCTCCAACGAGTACTGAGTGTTCTCCAACGACAAAATAATCTACTCCATGGGCGAGCTTTGTTTTAGACGTCTGCTACTTGCCGGAGAGCAATCGTCAGCGAGCGACTCAATAGAAGCATGCAAGATCGCCGGAGAGTAACATGCACCGCCGGCTCAACCGATGGGGTCGTCTGTAGGAAAACTAACTACAGAGTACAGGCTACCCCTTGCAGCGGTGGTGATCACCAGATGAAGGAATCGCTGGCGACAGCGCCCGGAAGAAGATGGGCTTGAGAGACCAAGGAAACAAAAAGGTTAAGCACCTAAACTGAAACGCCATTAACCAGGAGATAAATTGCACTTCAATTAATAGATAATGATCCATGCAAAAAAAAAAAGATAATGATGACGAGGAGTCGAAGGCGCTGCCGTTTTCTCTCGGCTCAGTTTTGAAAAAAGAGGTCGTGACCTCTTTTTTAGATACAGCAAAGAAACCACGGTATGAAAGATACCACAGTTTTTTAAACTATAGTATTGTTTTTATCCAAACACCCAAAGTATTTAATACCAAGGTTTTTTTCAAAAACCACAGTATTCCTAAAAAACTGTAAAATTACTTTGCAACCAAACGCACCCTTAGGACAAAGGCCCTCAATTACTTCATGTTAGTTGGTGCTGCATGTGCGTCACTTGTCGCAACCTAAAAGTTTTCTTTTTTTATAAATTCATTTATTTAAAACATTTTATCTCTTAAACCGTGCGCCCAAATCTCGTATTGTTTTCACCGTTGGATTCCTCGCGTCGAGATCGTCAAAACTAGATCCCGTGTTGATAGGTTTTGACAAACCATTTTTTCGTGAAAAAAGGACAAAAAACCAAACCGGGAACACACTTTTTTCCTTTTTCGAAAGAGGCACTCGCGAAAGCACATCCGTGCCTCTCGCGAAAGAAAAAAACCCATAAATTTTTTTGTTTGTTTCCATGAGGCACGTGCCACTCGCGGAAGAAAAAAAACCTAGAAAATATGTTTTTTTGTTTCCGAGAGGCACGTGCCTCTCGCAAAATGACAACCGTGCCTCACTTGAAGAAAAATACCCAGAAAACACGTCTTTTTTCCTGTTTCCAAGAGGCACGGCTGTGCCTCTCGCGGAAGCAAAACCATGTCACTCGCGAAAGAAAAAGAAAGCAGAAAATATTTTTTTTTTCGTTTTCGAGAGGCACGGAAACAAAACCATGTCTCTTGCGGAAGAAAATAAATAATAGAAAATACGTTTTTTCCCATTTTCGAGATGCACGGCCGTGCCTCCCGCGAACGCACAACCGTGCCTCTTGCGGAAGTAAAACTATGCCTCTTGCGGCAAGAAAAAAAACTGGTTTTTTTCGTTTTCGAGAGGCACGGCCGTGCCTCTTGCGGAAGTAAAACTATGCCTCTCGCGGCAGGAAAAAAACAAAAAACCTGTTTTTTTTTTTGTTTTCGAGAGGCACGGCCGTGCCTCTCGCGAATGCACAACCGCGCCTCTCGCGGAAGCAAAGCCGTGCCTCTTGCGAAAGATAAAAAAATAGAAAACATATTTTTTTTACGTTTTCAAGAGGCACGGCCCTGCCTTTCGCGAAAGCACAATCGTGCCTCTCACGGAAGCAAAAGATGTGCCTCTCGCGGAAGAAAAAAAACCCAGAAAACACGTATTTTTTTCCGTTTCCGATAGACACGGTCGTGCCTCTTGCGGAAGCAAAACTATGCCTCTCGTGACAGAAAAAACATGTTTTTTTCATTTCCGAGAGGCACGGAATGCACAACCGCGCTTCTCGCGGAAGCAAAGCCGTGCCTCTTGCTCAAGAAAAAAACCGTAAAACATATTATTTTTTCATTTTTGAGAGGCACGGCCCTACCTTTCACGAAAGTACAATCGTGCCTCTCACGAAAGCAAAAGACGTGTCTCTCCCGAAAGAAAAAAGAACAAAAAACACGTATTTTTAGACATGGTCGTGCCTCTCGCAGGAGCAAAACCGTGCCTCTCGTGAAAAAATATCCAAAAAAAAAATATTTTTCTCGTTTTTGATAGGCACAGCCGTGCACTCGCGAAAGCAGAACCGTGCCTCTCGCGAAAGCAAAACCACGCCTCTCGCGGAAGAAAAAAGAAAAAGAAAAAATGTTTTCTTCCCTTTTCGAGAGGCAAGGTTGTGTCTCTCGCAAAAGCAATACCATGCTTCTCGTGGAAGCAAAAAAAAACGCATTTTTTTCCAAAAGCTAAGGAAGACCGGTGCAAAACCAAAAAGTCAAAAAAAACTGTTTAAAAAGCCGAAAACGCGTGTGAAAAATAAAATTTGAAAGGAGCGTCCAGAGCGTGACACGTGGCGCGGTCTCAGCCCACCCGCAAGCGATCGTTGCGAGGCTCCCAAAGGATCACTCATCAACTGTTGCTCTCTGGTTAAATCCTCCCTGCTTGAAGAGAGGCCCAGGTTGGCCAGATTAACATGGGCTGGGTCTCTTACACTATGTGCACATTTGATATACTGTAGCGAACTGATGCACCATGGTGAACCAGGTTACTGTGTCGAATATATTTTAAAATTTTGGAAATATTTTTTGAATCACAAGCGATTTTGAAAGTGCGGACATTGTTTTTAATTTTGAAAGAAAATCAAATACACAATTTTTTTGACATTTCAAACATTTTTGAAAATTTCCGAACAACTTTTAAAAAACACAATCATTTTTCTTGAATAGTTTTTAAATTCGGAACTTTAGAAAGCGAGCAAAGTTTAAGTTTTTGAACATTTATAGAAAATATTATTATTTTGAATATTGCAAACATTTAGAAAATGCGAAAAAATGGTTGTTTTGATTTTTAAAAATAAAAACATGACCATTTTTTGAAAATCCAAACAATCATTGCAATTTCTTAACATTTTTTGAAAATTTGAAAAAAGGAGTAAAAAAACCCACCTACAACATAAGCAAAAACCGAAAAATAATAATGTTTGCAATATTAAGAAATGTTCATAAAACCGATAGAAAACCAGACAGCAAAACCTTAAAACGTTGTACTACACTGGCAAAAATGGGCTGGCCTATCTGGAGCGCTCCCCTCGCCCATTTGTGTGAGAGGGCTCCTATTTGACACAAAAAAGATGAAATAAGGCTTCCCGTTGTTCCCTATTTGGTGGTTTTTACTTATCAAAATGGCGCCCAAGCGACGCCCAAATGCACATAGGCGTTCTACAAGGCAATGTAGGCGCCCTGTAGCAAGAGCGACCATTCCTAAGGATTGATAGTGAGTTTTAGCGGTTTTGTTTTGAATCTTGTGTGCCGCTCGTTTTCTTTGTCGACCAGTCTTAGTCCCATTTTATTTTTTTCCTTTCTTTTATTTTTCCTTTTCCATTTCCCTTCCTTGAAAGAATGTTCACTATTTTAAGAACATTCTATGAAATTCATGAATATTTTTGAAATATATGAACACTTTCAAAAAAATTGTGAATGTTTTAAATTAGATGAACATTGAGATATATATAAATTTTAGAAATTGGTTAAAACTTAGAAATACACGAGCATTTCTTAATATTGGTGATTTTTAATTGTTTTGCCTTTTTTAAAATTTTCAAAACATTTTTTATTTTTTGGATTTTTTTTAATTTTCATAGACTTTCTAATTCATGAATATTTTTTATATTGCAATTATCTCCAGCTGGTTATTTGGGAGATAATCAGAAGACCAAAAGGGAATCACTAATGTCCTGATCGCGAATGGGCCGGCCCAGTCACAGGTTCTGGTTAACATGGGTTGGGCCTGCCCTGGCTCATCATCGGCTAATTTTGCTGTTAGCATTATGAGCAAGTTTGGTTGGTCATGGCCATATACATAACCTTTTGCCAAACTTTGCCACAAGTTTGGCAGCAGTTTGTAGCTGCGATGTTTGCGTAATATATATGGCGGAGTAGCTATAGCATGTTATATGTTTGAGCAGTCTGCTCTAGTAAATTTTGCCAGATCCTGTAACAATTTTGGCGACCGGTTTCTTCATCCTGGCAAAATATGCTATGAATCAAACCTGGAGACACTGGGTTGATTCAGCGCCATTGGATATTGGCCCCCATCGGCAAAGCCCCCCACCTGAATCATTTTCTTTATATATTCGGCCCCCATGCCATGCCATGGACATGCACTTTTTCCCACGGTGAAAATGGACTTCATATGCATATCAAAATTTCTAGACTTGCGGGCAACTGCTTACGGATGCTGGTTACGGGACGTTGTCCGCCAATTACTTACGGGCAATTGCTTATTTTTCTCTCTGGGACCCCTGATTTCCGTCGGGCCAAGTATTTAGTGCCACATCTTTCCGTAAACTTGAACCAGTAAGAAATTGCCCGTAGCTATAGCATATCTCGTTGAAAAGTGCATCTGCTAAGTTCCAAGTCATTGCAATCCATTTTTCCTGCTAAAAATTAGAACCATTCCTCCCTCCAGCATTGCCCTTTGTAGATGCCTAAACAGTAAACACTTGTGCCTTATCCTCTAGCTAGACTCTCTTTTTCTGATCCATCATGCATGTGCATGTCCAGGCTCCAGAGACTGGCACAGTAGCAAGATTTTTCCTTTCCTTCCAAATCATACACAACTCTGGCAAGCATCATTGCACCAAATCATGCCCTAATTAAGCATGCCACGAAAGTACGTACGTAGTGGCAATAATTTATGTGTACTAACTAACCTACCTGTACTATGTCCTTATCCTTTCAGGAATGTGCAGTGGAAATGTTATCCGGTCCCTAAGCATCCGTAATCACATGCAAGGCATGCATGCCTACAAAGGAGCTCCAGATAGCTAGCTATGTAGCTACAAAGTTTGATACAGTTTTGCTGTATGTCTTCATGAAACTTCGAACTTATAAGAACATGTACACAATATGTTTATGTACCTTAAATGATTAGCCGGTGGCTTCGAGGGAAACGAATTTCTCAGATTATTTGTATTTATAAATAGCTTCCCACTCACTAGCCAAGACTAAAGTATTACTACTTCCTTCTTTATGACAACGTCAAATGCACATGTCGTAGTTAATTATTGGAGTGTATATGTACACATATTACTTGCATGTCTGAAACACAAGGACCGGCTGTATGACATTTGCAACAGATCTCTATGCAATTTGTATGGAGGTTGCATCAATTAATTTGGATCGATTTTGAAATAGATGGGGTTCTTGATGTCTCACAGGGTATGATATGCCCACCTTTGACCATTACTTTTTACAAATGTGCACGTAATGTTTTATAAAGAAAAACGTGGAACGTTTTTATAACCAGCCAAATTAATTGGTACCATTTGCAGCTAACCAAGCTAAGCCATTTCTAATTGATAAATTAAGAATTCCCCGCAAGAGCAAAACTAAAATAGGTCAATCACAGACTTTCTAAAAGGACATATAATATGAAATCAGCAGAGGAAGTATATATATAGAATCAGATTTCTCAATAGAACTTTATTGATCTTATCTCATGTGCATCCATGTATGATGCATCTGCACGACTGCACCATATTTCATCTGCCGCGACTACTTTTCGTTGTAGGAATCAGTCTAAAAAGAAGGCCTAGCTAGTTAATTACTAATTAATTAGGTTATTCCAATTTGGTCTAGCTATTTCTAATCTCCACAATCCTGCAGCCTTTAACCCCTGATCAAGGCCACAAGATACCCTTGTCATCCAATGGCGTGGGTGATTCCCTTTGGGCCTTTTGAGAAGGATAGCCGTACGATCATGACATGAGAGCTCCAAGTATCTATATGCAAACTATGCAGCTGCGTGATAGATGCATATATTAGACTAATTGCAAAGGCAAGTTCACTTTGAAGTGGACACGTTTCTAGACGCGAGAGGATGAGCACTGGGTGAGCAATACATGACTGGACACATGGCTAGGCAAGTAGGCAGTATCTCCATATGTAGCATTTTTTGCTATTATGCCTTTTGATTTACCTACTACTTTTGTAGTACACTAAAGGTGAGCACCTTTCTTTGGGATTTAGTAATTTAACCTGACCATAAAGCTAGATCGGTGTACCTATCCAGTGAGACCATTATTAGCGCTTGTAATGAAGGGTGGACTAATCAATGGACACTCATTGGTACACCTTAGTAGTTTTAGTGGCATGAAAGCTTGTGATTGAAGACATGAAGGTAATGCCTTGTAATTGTTTGCAGAATTTTTTGATAAATATGTATTATTGAAAGACAGAATTAGTTATGAAATAATAAACCCATCTAGCATTTAGTAATTTCTCTAACTAATAAAAAACCACTTTTACCGCACGGCTGCACATTTTTTGGTAGCATTTCCCCGTTAACAAGTTGTAGCCACACTTCAACGCCTAATTGTTGCATTGTGTAACGTTTTATCAGAATTGACAACCCAATCAATCAAAATCAGGGGAAATGTTAAATAGGGTAAAACATGGCACAATGTAACAATGTTGGAGGTAAAATGTGGAAAAACTTTAAAGGCCTCTTTTTAAAAATTTAGGAATAGGAAAAACACAAAATTGGAACGTCTTGTCCATTCAAATCATACAGGATTTGAGTTTGTTTGATTGCATCGCATGAAAAAAAAGGGTTTTCCCCCAAGAGATTTGAGTAGATGCTAGATTTCCTATAGAATTTAATACAGATGATTCCCCAGGGAAAAATATCATATAGGATTCAATCCTACAAATCAAGCGACTTATGTAGGAAAAATTCCTAAGGATCCCGATGCTCCAAAAATCGTGTGAAAATCCTTTAAATCAAGGAGGCCTGAAATGGGCAATATTTGTCAATTGTACAATCATAGGTCTAAAGGTTTGTTAGCACTCAGAAACGATGCACTTCTCTCTCTCTCTCTCTCTCTCTCTCTACCAATCTAAGTTTTTTTCTTTCAATAATGGGAACTTTTATTAATTCATAATGTAGCATCAAACGGTACAAAGCATAATGAACAACACCCCACCTCTGTATAACAATGATGCACACAGCCAAAACTAACTGTCTGACGGAGTTAAAAAGAAGGACATGGTTGCACATAGTAAAGTCATATGATACCATTCACAAACAAAAAAAATCATATGAGACCGACACTATGCTCATATCGAATGCCAAATTTTGTAGTTGAAACTTGAAAGTGTACATATAATGTAATATAAGCTTGGCATTGGGTGCTAAGGCAGCGGTGGAGGCTAAACCTCTTTTGTTTAATTTGTGTCAACTAATTCCTCTGGTCTTTAGATTCCGCCTGGCACCTATGGATGCAAACCCGTACGTACGTAGCACGCTCGTACAATTATTAAACCGGTGGGCGTGGTTAGATCGAAGCTACTATTAGCTGGATGCGCATGCATGCAAAGCCGGTCAGCATGCATATATGGCGGGCCAATCTCACGCTGAAACATCGCCTCCAAGAGTACCGTCGCCTCGAACCACCCTTTAACAAAGGCTTAACTAAGCTTGCATGCGCTGCCCACCGCATCATTAGCTCGTAAACTAACGCCGGTTCGGGATCGATACGTATCGAGTCGAGTGTACAAATGTGTGGTCCGTCCATGCATGCATAAAGATCGATCGATCTGTGGCTAGTTAATGAGTTGTTCTAGTCGGCCGTACGTCACAATCCGGCCGTTCTCCCTGGCACGCCGAGTACGGACGGACTGGTATAAAATGGAGGAGGAGGAGATGTTGAGTACTATTGTTGTAGCTTGCTGTGCATTCGAGGTCACGTTGTTGATCGAAAAAGCAAAAAGAAAGTGCAACCCTTCTTTGGATCATATGATAATTTGTGTAGCCTTAGTCTAGCAAGCAAGCTCGAACCAAATTAATAGAGGCTTTCTCTTTGCTCATGTACGTACGTACGCAATATATTCTAATTTGAAGCACAAACCGATAGTGACCTGGAGTAATGTAAGGGATGATCTATATGTGCATGTAGATAGAGTTCCCGCAAAAGGAAAAATATCATGGGACAATAGCTTAATTAGCAGCACCGTCATCTCTTCTTGGGCTGTTCGATGCATGCATGCATCATGCATATCGTCTAAAGGCTACTCTCTCTACTTACTGTGCAAATAGTTGAAGAATATCTTGTGAATCTAGCTAGCTTAGCCGTAGCCGTAGCCCTAGCTAGCTCCGTGTAAGTATAATGGGGGTGAGACCGGGTGGGACAAGAAGGTGCAGTCAAGTACTCCACTCCACTGCACACCAGCTGGGCGTGGTGTGCTGCGTCAGTCTAGTCAAGCAGCAGCTGCTGATGGAGCTGAGCCCGCCAACTTGCACTAGCCCGTTGCTTTTTGAAACAAGGCCTGACGGACGCGGCCCCACCGGGATGTACCTGCGTCGACTGCCTGCGTGACAAACTGGTCAAACCTCGCGCGCCTCCCTTCCCTCTCAAGTCGCACCCGATGGACACTGGATAGACACAAGTCGGTCGCTTCTGCGTGTCATATCACGGAGCTGTACCACTTAACAACTGTGCGGTGCTGCTAAATCCAAGCCCCTCTTGTATTTCTTCCCACGTCTAGTCGACCAGTCCACGTTGTGAACCCTCTCATATAAGGGCATTTCTAACCGATCCTTTTAACTGGTTAGAGGAGTGAAAATGTGATTTTTTACTCCTCTAATCGGGACCTAACCGGTCCCTTATCTGTTGTAAGGGAGTAAGTTTTACTCCTTTTCCTAAACATCTCATTATACTTACTCCACGGCGCGGCGGCCAAGTAAAAGTTGCGCCTCTCCTCCACTGTCCCCCTCCCATCCCGCGCCGCATCTGCGCCGGCGACGCCCCTCCCACCCCCCGCCGGCGCCCGCCCACGCCGGGGATGCTCAATAGGCTCTGCTGCTGTCCCCTACCGCTTGGATTTGCGCTGCCTCGTCCCGTGGCCGGCGAAAAAGCGATGGATCTGCGGCTGCTGCCGTGGCCACCGGATTTGGCGATTCCAGCTGCCGGCGGCTGCGCCTTGCCATGGATTGCCCGGTAAGCGGACCGCACAGCCACAGCGACGCCTCGGGCCATATGCAGGTACCGCTTCCTCCTCTAGCCACTCAAATATCTCCCGTAGGAGGTTCGCCCGGGCTAGGCGCTGGCGCAGTGGCTCGCCGGCTCGCCGATGCAGGTCATATAGTGCGACGTCTGCGTGCGGAAGGTGGTGAGCCGAGTTTTTACCACACCACAACACCCCGGATGGGTGCTCTTCAAGTGCACAAATGATGGGGTATGTGCTTGTTTTGATTCAATTGTTCACCGGATTCAACACAATTTTGGTAGCTCATTGTTTGCTCATCTACGTGTGTAGGATGGATGAATGTTTTGGTATTGGGAAGAACAATACATAGATCTATTGATAGCACGAAAATTGATAGATGTTCGTGTACTCGTTGCTAGAATTGAGGCTAGAGGTGATACTAGAGATGAGATTAGATGCGAAGCAACGTCTACTTCTTTAGAATCGAAGAAGAAAGAAGTGTTGAAGCTCAAGAATCCGCATATCAACAATGAAGACATGGAGAAAATATTAATCCAACTAGTTGGAGCTGTTTGGGAAATTGGATATCTTCTAAAATGTCTTATTGTGGTTCTTATTTTCTTTGGTCTTGCTTTGGTGGCAAAGAATTGATGAATTATGTACTCCAATATCGTTCAATGAAATAAAAAAGTAAGAAAATATGTTTTGGTGGCCGAATATGTATTGCAAATGGACTTTTTTTTTACTTCATTAAGTTTAGGGGATCGGCTAGAAATGGCCAAAACTTAATGGAGTAAATTTACTCCACTATGGTTTACTCCGCCGTTTTACTCCTCTACTTTAAGGGATCGGTCAGAGTTGCCCCAAGGCCCACAACTGTGTAAGACCTTGGCACACGACGGTGTAAGAGATCGATCGATGTGCAAAACGATGATTTCTGGCTGCCAAGATTACTTACGGATTTAAAATGATATACTCATGCATACCATAATAAGACATGACATGGATATAGATCGTAGGGACGACAAGCACTAAATATGACGAAACACGATAGCTATGGTACGTGCCTCCGTGCTTGCTGCCAAACCTCTCTGCGGCACTAGGATCTCCAGCTTGTTGGGCCAGCACCATTCATATCGTGGATCCACGCGCCGTACGCACGTACGTACTCACCAGCACCTGTACGTGCCACTGCAGCCAGACGTACGATGACTAGCATTTGGATTGATATGCTACAGTGAATAAACACTGGCGCTGCTGCTGCTGCTTGGCGTACGCCTCCATTCAAAAGTTGGAGCTGCACCCGTAGTACAACTACTGCCGCATGCACGTACGTGCGTCGACTAGTTACTGTTTGCCTTGAGCTGCATGCCACACGTAGCTAGGGTTGGGCACGTACGTGCGTGCATGTGGGGGTGCCACTGCTGGAGATAGACTGTGCATGAGGATGTGAATAATAAAAGCCCGACCAAACTTCCTTTCCTCTGTTGCTGTACTCAAGCCAGTGGCCCGAACCGCATGAGGTTTGGCCGCCGGAAGCTGTAGGGCCGCAAGTACGTACGCACGACCGGAGCGGTGCACTGTTGCACTGTTGCTCTGCACCCTCTCGTGGCAACGAGACCGTCCACATGCCCACGCCCAGAGAAGAGAAGATAGGGAGGGCAGCGCACAGCTCGCTGGGCAGGGCAGACATGCACGGCCGACCTGCCTGCTGGGCTGGGCGTCCACGAAATCTATCTATCTGCGGCAGAGCGAGGGAGGGAGGCGGCAAGAGCACGTGAAGGATGAATTCGTGCAGCCAGCAGCGGCGTCTAGCTCTATCCATGGACGTACGCGCGCGGCTGGCAGCTGGCTGCATGCATGCATGGCATGGAGACGGAGCCAGCGGCGGTGTGCCGTGTGCGCGTGCGTGGTGTCAGCGAGCGACAGCCCGTCGGGCAAGGAGAAAAGTAGCCGCCGCGCGCCACGACGACGACGGCGACGGCGACCTGAGAGATGAGCTGAGACGGCCAGACGATCACCTGCACTGCATGGTGCCGCCGCTCAATCCCATCCGCCATCCCTCCAGTCCAGACGATCACCTGCTGCCGCCATCCCCCATCCATCTACAGAGCTCTCGTGCGCGCATGCGGCCGGTGGCTCGTACAGTCTCCATCCTTAAACCCACGTCCATTTATATCTACCCCGGCCGCACAGTGCTCGCGGTGGCGCGCGTCTGTTCACGCGTCCCGGTCTCGATCGACCTATCGATCGGCAGCTGCAGGCCGTCAGCCATGGCCGGCTCCGCTTTGGACGCGCTGTTCCCGAGGAAGGCAGGCAGCCGTCACTGTGGCTGACACTGGCTTATCCCATCCCTGTCGCCGCCGCACTGTTCTCTCTTCACTGTTCGGCCGTGTTATTACTGGTACTCGCTTCACTGGAGCGTGTCAGCGCGTGTACGTGGGTCAGCTGGTCGTATGCATGGATGAATATGTGTTGTTGGCTACATATAGGCCCTTGTAAAGTGCTCCAATCCATCCATCCATCGCTTCATGCTATGGACTGCTAGCTCCGGGATAGGGTCACACCTCGCAAGAACGTATATGTGCACTGGATTCACCCGTGCTCCTCCAACTTTTGAATGCAAAAGTTACTGCCTTATTTTAGTTGAAAGGAGAAGTTACTGCTAGGATGCTGACATGTTTACAAAGGGAATCTTGCATTTTATTAAGATCAAGCCATGCCCCAGTTTATTGGGATTATGGTATGGACCTAAGTTGCTGATACAAAACAAAGTTTCAGCAAGTTTATGGATATCAATCTATGCATCATCAAGCTTTTAGCCAACTTGACATGATGTTTTTTACCACCTAAGAAACTACGAGGTTTGATTTTTAGAAAAAACAATAGGCACTACACTGTGGAGAGGAGGCAGTACTTTTAAGCATTTTGCATACTACTCCAATTTTTACAAGCAAAAAAAAATGGACAATTAGAAAAGATCTCAATTTTTACAATTTGTGGCTCGTTTTACCATTTGAGTAACTATTATTTATTCATGGTAATTTTTTCATAGGAGATTATAAAATGAGTTCAGCGCAACACTATCGAATCATCAACCACAAACCTAAGCCTAAACATGTGTACGAAAGGTTGTTCTTTTTACAAAGTTTGAGCCAATGGAAAATTTCTGATGGAATGTATGAATCACCGAAAAGAGTTAAGAGTTATAATCACACGTATCACAACCCGTGTAGGTAAATTTCTTACACATAAACCATAAGTTTTAAATATAAATCTGACGTTCCAAAGAAATCCCAAAAGTATAAATATTATCATTAATTTTCGCAAAATAGCGATAGTTTCACTGGAAAAAAGGTTTCTTAGGTTTCATATTGTTGCTAGAATATTAGGCGTTCCAAGGACTTGATGTTGTGTAGTGAGACAGGCGCCAAAGATGCATGACGCATATCATCGTGTTGTAATGACAAGGACCTAGTAGGGTCCATGTCTCTGTGTTAGTCCTTGGATTATTGGCTAGCACACAAGGTACAAGATGAAGTACCAAGAACAACAACATTTTATTACATAATGAATGAGTCAAGAGTTTCACTATTATATCAGAAAATTAAAAAAACTCGAAAGTCCCTCAAAAGTCACAGGAAAATTGAGTGCAAACTTGACCCTAAATGCACCTTCTTTAGTCTTCATTGATAGTGTCTGCAACATGACAAGTTGCAGGTAAGCACATGGAATGCACTTGCAACTTGCACCAAAATGATAGCATACTTAGTATTATATGCAAAGGAACGTCAAAGAGTGAGTAAGTCTATTTGCATAAAGCTAGTTTCATATGGTGCTTATATAGGGGGGACTGTCTTGCGCGAGGAGCACGAATCTAAAGTTGAACGAATTTCGTTATGGTTTCAACCAGAACGTTCTTTTCTTGACATTTGGGGATTTTCATGTTGATAAAGAAGCTGGCATGGTCCTGGATTGTCAGTGAAAGGGAAAAGGAGTGGGGTGACTGACAAGGGGTCCGAGCTCAGGAAAATGCAGGAGCACGTGTCGGTTGGGCTTGTGCTGACAAGGACGAGCAAGCTTTGGGTGAAGTTATCGGACCAAACAATTCTGCCCACGAGGAAATAGAGTAATATATAAAATAATTTATTATTTAAAATATATCCAGAAATTTATATATGGCATAATAATTGCATGATTTATTATCAAGTACCCACACAAATAGAAATACATGTAGAGCCTAGAAAAATATATCCAGCCCAATTGCAAAACTAAAAATAATTTTATTTTTTTAAAACTCAATATCCAACTTACTAGTTCCCCTAAAATACTTTTATGGCCTTGATTATTCCACTAAACGTTTTTTATGACCTAAAATGCATAAAGTTAATATTTAAAGCATTTCCAACTCAATATTGTGAACAAGTCATATTATCTTCTCGCATTTCATTTTCTTTTGATTTTTGAAATTTTTCCTAATATTACATAGTCCAAGTATGCTTATAAATCCTTATTTAAATTCCCAACTTAAGAATCTGAGAACTCATAATATCTCCTCCCACTTATTTGCACATCCAATTGGAAAATATCGAAATGGCTCGAAAGAGAATCAAATGAGTCCAACTAAATAATTTCCTTCACTTTAGTAAAGTCATTTTATTCCTTTCTTTTGGAAAAAATTTTAGTAGCTCTAAAAAAGTATGGACATGAAAGCAGCTTACTTATTTTGGATAGTCGGTTTGTCCACCACTTAGATAGGCGTCAAAACCAGAGTGAGAAAACTTTCAACAAGTACTCCAAAAGGTTTTACTTAGTATTATATGCAATGGAATGTCAAAGAGTGACTAAGTCTGTTTGCATAAAGTAAGTTTAATAGGGTTCTTATATAGGGCTACTATCTTGCACAAGGAGCACGAATCAGATCAAATTTTAAATGAATTTAGCTATAGTTTCAACAAGAACGTTCTGTTTGTTGAGATTTGGGGATTTGCATGCAGAGCAAGAAGAAGCTGGCATGGGTATGGATTGTGAGTGAAAGTGAAAAGGAGTGCGGTGGCTGACAAGGGATTCGAGTTCAGGAAAATGCGGGAACGTGGGTTGATTTCTTGTATCTGTGTTGGTATTTCCCCGAAGAGAACAGGATGTTGCAGCACATCAACGATAAGTATTTTCCTCAGTTATGAAACCAAGGTTATCAATCCAGTAGGAGAACCAAGCAACACTATGTAATCAACACCTGCACACAAATAACAAATACTTGCAACCTAACGCATAAGAGGGGTTGTCAATCCCTCATCGGTATTGAGATAGATAAAATTGTATGAGATTGGATAAATAGATCTTGCAAAAACACAAAAGAAAATAAAGAAAGAAAAAATGCAGCAAGATATTTTTTGGTTTTTGGAATAATAGATCTGAAAACAATATGATAAAAGATAGACCTGGGGGCCGTAGATTTCACTAGTGGCTTCTCTCGAGAAAATAACATACGGTGGGTAAACAAATTACTGCTGGGCAATTGATAGAAGAGCAAATAATTATGATGATATCCAAGGCAATGATCATGTGTATAGGAATCACGTCCAAGATTAGTAGACCGACTGCTGCCTGCATCTACTACTATTACTCCACACATCGACCGCTATCCAACATGCATCTAGTGTGTATTAAGTTCATGGAGAAATGGAGTAATGCAATAAGAACGATGACATGATGTAGACAAGATCTATTCATGTAGGAATAGACCCCATCTTTTTATTCTTAGTAGCAACGATACATGTGTGCCTCGCCACCCATTCTGTCACTGGGTACGGTGAGGACACTGCAAGATCGAACCCATCACAAAGCACCTCTTCCCATTGCAAGAAGAATCAATCTAGTTGGCCAAACCAGACCAAAGTTTCTGAGAAGAAATACGAGGCTATAATAATCATGCATATAAGAGAGCAAAGAAGACTCAAATTATATTCATGGATAGAACTGAGCATAAACTCACAATTCATCAGATCCCAACAAACACACCACAAAAAGTCATTACATCAAATATATCTCCAAGAACATCGAGGAGAACATTGCATTGAGAACCAAAAAGAGAGAAGAAGCCATCTAGCTACTGCCTACGGACCCGTAGGTCTGTGGTGAACTACTCACGCATCATCGGAGGAGCACCAATGAGGATGATGAACCCCTCCGTGATTGTGTTCCCCTCTGACAAGGTGCCGGAATAGAGCTCTAGATGGGATCTCGTGGTTCTGGAACTTGCGGCAGCTGGAATTATGTTTTGTCGACTCCCTTAGAGTTTCTGGAATATTTGGGTCACTATAGAGCTGAGAGGCGGTGGAAAGGACTCTCGTGGGCCCCACCACCCATCTGGGCGCGTCAGGGGCCTCTGGCGTGCCCTGGTGGTTTGTCGGCCCCATGGGCCTCCCCTTTGGTAATTTCTAGGCTCCCAAGTTGTCTTCTGGGCAGAAAAAATCTCCAAAAAGTTTCGTGGCATTTGGACTTCGTTTGGTATTGATATTCTGTGAAGTAAAAAACAAGCAAAAAACAGAAACTGACACTGGGCGCTATGTCAATAGGTTAGTCCCAAAAAATGATATAAAGTTGCTATAAAATGAATGTAAAACATCCAAGAATGATAATATAATAGCATGGAAGAATAAAAAATTATAGGTACGCTGGAGACGTATCATGGGTCTGTTGGGCCTGTATTGATAAGGACGAGCAAGCTTTCGGTGAAGTTATGTGGCCACACAATTCCCTCATGGAAAACATAGAGTAATTTAAAATAATTTCTTAAAATATATACATAAATTTATAAATGGCATAATAATTGCATGATTTATTCTAAATATTCATAAAAATAAAAATATATATAGAGCCTAGAAAAATATGTCCATCCCAATTGCAAAATCTAAAATTATTTATTTTAAAAAACTTAATATGTAACTTACTAATTGCCCTAAAATACTTTTAAGGCATTGATAATTCTACTAAACGTTTTTTATGACCCGAAATGCATAAAGTTAACATTTAAAGCATTTCCAACTCAATATTGTGAACTAGTCATATTATCTTCAATCCTTTCGTTTTCTTTACATTTTTGGAAATAGTCCTAAATATTACAAAGTCCAAGTATGCTTATAAATCATTTTTGAAATGTTCCCAACTTAATAATTTGAAAAGTCATAATATATCCTCTCATTTCTTTGCACATCCAGTTGGAAAATATCCAAATGTCTGAAAAGAGAATCAAACTACCCCAACTAAATAATTTTCTTGACTCTTGGAAAGTCATTTTATTCCCTTTATTTTGGGAAAAAATAGTAACTCTAAAAAACTGTTTAAACTTGAATCAATTTATTTATTTTGGATAGTCAGGTTTGTGCAGTCCTTAGATAGGTGCCAAAACTAGATTGAGATAGCTTTCAACAAGTCCTCCAAAAGGTTTTAAATCCTTAAGAAACATCAACTTAATATTATTTAAAAACATTCCAAATTTTTAACTGGGCCTTTATAATTAAAACAGGCTGGTATGAGGTCTTGTCCTTACACCAATATATTTGTGCTCGGGGTCGT
Source organism: Aegilops speltoides (assembly GCA_021437245.1). NCBI lineage: Eukaryota > Viridiplantae > Streptophyta > Magnoliopsida > Poales > Poaceae > Aegilops > Aegilops speltoides. The sequence continues at coordinate 555,285,248 of CM038147.1, read as the reverse complement.
CATGATATTGATTTGTTCTCTAGAAGACAATCATTAAGATGTTCTTGGGACCTGATGATGTGTCCAAATTACGTGTTGATGAATGTGTGACCTGCATCAAGAATCAGTTGTCCAATCGCATGCCTTTACCATCTCACGGGGTTTCCACGGTTATTAAGAATAAATACTTGGACAAAATTATTGGCAGTTTAATGAATACATCTCATTGGTCCCCAAGGATCAGCTTTTCGATACCGTGTTAGACCTTTCTATTGGTGGTGTTCAGAATACTTTGCCGCGTGCTCCTTTCTCCTTACCCCCCCCTCAATTGATCTTCAGGGTCCTGGGTACCCGCAGGGCAGTAGAGAACAAGAAACATACAAGAGAAAGCTCCGTTGCAATCGGACACATACATGATGTTAATTATCCAAAGTCATTTCATCGATCCCTTGTACAATTACATAGGATTGCAAGGCTATGCCTCAACCCATTTCCTTACCGAATTACTCACACATGACAATCGGATCCCAAGAATAAATTATTGGGGAATACATAAATAGGAATGCTTTATCGATAGTATGCCTTACAATGGTTGCCAGATGTGATACACGACTACAAGTACGGTTATCTTGGAGGGGAAATGTTGTGGTGATGGTGATTCAGTGGCTATGGAGATGAGATGGAAAATGGTGGCAGCTAGGGCTGGAAAATGGTTCTGGTTCACGAATGGTGCTCTCCTCGCCTTCCTGTTAAGATTCTAGTATAGGCCCCTTTATAATTGTTGTTTGGTTGGACTACACGGAGCTGATGGTGCCTCGTACCAAAGTTCATATTGTGATCTGTTTAGGCTGGCATGCCTCTGAAGGCTCATGTCTGCATCAGTATTTCCCCTAAGAGGAAGGGAAGATGCAGCACAACTACGGTAGGTATTTTCCTCAGTTATGAAACCAAGGTTATCGAACCAGTTGGAGAACCAAGCAACACTATGTAAACGGTAGCTGCACACAAAGAACAAATACTTGCAACCCAACGCGTAAGAGGGGTTGTCAATCCCTCTCGGGTAAAAGATAGATTTGTTTGTATGATTTTGGATAAATAGATCTCACAGTAAAGCAAAATAAAAAAAATAAAAAAAAGTGCAGCAAGGCATTTTGGTGTTTTTAGAATAATAGATCTGAAAACAAAAGCAAATAAAAATAGATCTGAAAGCAAATATGATAAAGAATACACCCCCGGACCGTAGATTTCACTAGTGGCTTCTCTCGAGAAAAATAGCATACAACGGGTAAACAAATTACTGTTGGGCAATTGATAGAACTTCAAATAATTATGACGATATCCAGGCAATCATTATTATATAGGCATCACGTCCAAGATTAGTAGGCCGACTCCTGCCTGCATCTACTACTATTACTCCGCACATCGACCGCTATCCAGCATGCATCTAGTGTATTAAGTTCATGGAGAAACAGAGTAATGCAATAAGAACGATGACATGATGTAGACAAGATCTATTCATGTAGGAATAGACCCCATCTTGTTATCCTTAGTAGCAATGGTACATGTGTGCCTCGCTACCCCTTCTGTCACTGGGTACGGTGAGGACACCGCAAGATAGAACCCATCACAAAGCACCTCTTCCCATTGCAAGAAAAATCAATCTAGTTGGCCAAACCAGACCAAAGTTTCTGAGAAGAAATACGAGGCTATAATAATCATGCATAGAAGAGATCAAAACTCAAATAACATTCATGGATAAAATAGTTCTGATCATAAACTCAAAGTTCATTGGATTGCAACAAACACACCACAAAAAGAGTTACATCAAATAGATGTCCAAGAGACCATTGTATTGAGAATAGAGAGAGAGAGAGGAAGCCATCTAGCTACTAACTACAGATCCATAGGTCTACAATGAACTACTCACGCATCATAGGAGAGGCACCAATGAGGATGAGGAACCCCTCCGTGATGGTGCCTAGATTGGATCTGGTGGTTCTGGAATTTGCGGCGGCTGGAATTGTGTTTCGTCGAGTACCCTAGGGATTTTGAATTTTCGAGGGTATTTATAGAGCAAAGAGGCAGCCGAGGTGGGCATAACCCACCAGGGCATGCCCAGGTGGGTTGTGCTCCCCTCGGTGCCCCCTCTGGTACGTCTTTGGCCCAACATGTGTCTTATTGTCTAGAAAAAATCTCCAAAAAGTTTTGCTGTGTTTGGACTCCGTTTGGTACTGATATTTTGTGAAGTAAAACACAAGCAAAAAACAACAACTGGCACTGGGCACTATATCAATAGGTTAGTCCCAAAAAAATGATATAAAGTTGCTATAAAATGATTGAAAAACATCCAAGAATGATAATATAACAACATGGAACAAGCAAAAATTATAGATACGTTGGAGACGTATCATCATCCCCAAGCTGAATTCCTACTCGTTCTCGAGTAGGTAAATGATAAAAACATAATTTTTGATGTGGAATGCTGCCTAACATGCTCAGCACATATTCTTTTCTTTTGTTGCATGGACATTTGGACTTTTATATGGTTCAAAGCAATAGTCCATTTTTGACATGAAGATTTCAATACTCAAGCATATCAACAAGCAACTATGTCTTTCAAAATATCAACACTAAAGCAAGATATCCATAGCCCATTATGCTCAATCATTGATCCATTCATGAAATACACTCACATATTAGCTACATCCAATGCTCAAGTACGATCATAGTGCCCCTTAGTTGGTGCTTTATAAGAGAAGATGGAGACTCAAATAAAAGTAAAAAATGCATAAAGTCAATAGAAAGGCCCTTCGCAGATGGAAGTAGGGATTTGTAGAGGTGCCAGAACTCAAAGCGAAAAAATACAGATAATTGTTTTTGGGTGGCACACATTTCTTGTCAACGAAAACGGTCGAGTAGTTCCCAATACTTTCCATGCTAGATATCTCATAGGCGGTTCCCAGACAGAAAATAAAGTTTACTCTTTTTCCACCATACTTTCACATTCCACGGCTAGCTGTACCGATGGGTACCGTCCACACCAACACTTTTCAAGGAATTTATTTTTTGACAACATAAAGTAAATTTATTTTTCGTTTCAGGACTGGGCATCCCTAATACCTTTGCCGTACTCTCATGCAATGACACACACTCATCTCAAGAATAACACATCTAGCATGGAAAAATATCAGCCACCCCTACCGTTTCATGAGCGGTACGAGCACACAAAAAGGAAATTATTTTGAAAATTAGAGATGGCATATACAAATTTGCTTAGAACGGCAAGAGAATACCGCATATAGGTAGGTATGGTGGACTCATATGGAAAAATTGGTTTAAGGATTTTCGATGCACAAGTAGTATTCCTACTTAGTACGAGTGAAGGCTAGCAAAAATATTGAGAAGCATCCAACCAAGAAAAGAAAAATCACATAAGGGAGCATTAAGCATAACTAACACCGAATAATGCACCACAAGTAGGATGTAATTTCATTGCACAACTATTGACTTTTGTGCTTGCATAGGGAATCACAAACCTTAACACCAATATTCTTACTAAAGCATAATTACTCACTAACATGACTCACATATATATTACTATCATCATATCTCAAAACTATTACAAAGAATCAAGTTTATTTTGCCCAATGATCTTCATGAAAGTTTTTATTATATCCCTCTTGAATATCTATCACTTTGGGACTAGTTTCATATATTGCTTTTGATAAGCTCAAACAAATCTAAGTGAAGAACATGATCATAACAATTTTGTTCTCTCAAAATAATATAAGTGAAGCATGAGAGAATTTCTTCAAAGTTACTAACTCTCAAATAAATCTAAGTGAAGCATGAGAGAATTTGTTCAAAGTTACTAACTCTCAAATAAATCTAAGTGAAGCATGAGAGGATTTCTTCAAAAATATTAAAGCACACCGTGCTCAAAAAGATATAAGTGAAGCACTAGAGCAATTCCATAGCAATTTTTTTAAGTGAAGCTTATAGAGCAATTCTAACAAATCATAGCAAAATTTTGGCTCTCTCAAATAGGTGTGTCCAGCAAGGATACTTGTGAAAAACTAAAAAGCAAAGCAAGCAAAGACTCATATAATGCAAGACGCTCCAAGAAAAACTCATAATATGTGATGAATAAAAACATAGCTCCAAGTAAGATACCGATGGTCGTTAGAAGAAAGAGGGGATGCCACTCGAGGCATCCCCAAGCTTAGTTGCTTGTTCCTCTTTGGATAATAACTTGGGGGTGCCATATGGCATCCCAAATCTTAGGCTCTTCTTACTCCTTATTCCTTCATGCACCATGATCTCACCTAAAACTTGAAAACTTCTATCACGCAAAACTCAACAAAACCTTCGTGAGATCCGTTAGTATAGCAAAGCAAATCACCACTCTAAGTACTGTTGCAAACCCATTCATATTTTACTTTTGCATTATCTACTGTATTCCAACTTTGCTATGGCTTATACCCCCCGATAAAGTCCATAGATTCATCAAAATAAGCACATTATTTTGAACTTTGCTATGGCTTATTCCAACTTTTGTCATCTTTATTTTTATTTTCCATAGATTTGTTCTTGTCAGGAGGTTTTGCAAAAATAACTTGAAACACATTATCCATGGAAATTTATTAGTATCAAGTTGCCCACTACGTATCCCCTTTGATTTCCGGCCACAATCCAAGAATAGTGTTGATTAACAACATTGAAAACTTGTTGGATTATATATAAAACGGGGATTTCCTTTTTAAGATTGGCATAAAAAATTATTTCCAAGCAAATCTCAACATATAATCACTACTATAAATAATCTCAATTATCACAGGTTTTTCACGGCTCATCCCATAAAAATAAATAATTTCCCTAGCTTCCAGTACTATGTAGTCAAATTCATTCATAAGAACAAGGGTAGCTAGCTTTTTAGCCTTAGGATCCTTTATAACAGATACCTCATAAAACAATCTTTGCAAAGTAGGATGAGTACAGATATATCTATTCTCAAGTTTCAGAAGTAATGCTGAAATAGCTTCCGCATAAGATTTAGTGCTTTTAAGTATAGGAGCATCATTAAGAGTCAAATTTCCAACACAAGTGAAGAACTCTTGGATATGTTCTTTTCCCATAACGTTCCCTTAACCCAAAACAAAAGTTTTAGCACCCAGATTGCCAGATCGTCCTATTTTAGGAGGTAGGCCATCATCTGTTTCTGCCATACCAAAACCACTCATGATGACAAGTTCAAGCAAATAAGAGATCTGACGAGAAAGCGGTGAACGAGAAAGGGGGCAAATAAATTGGCAATTTTTTGTGAAGTGGGGGATTTGAAAACGAGAGGCAAATGGCAAATAATGTAAATTGCAAGGAGATGAGATTTGTGATTAGGAACCTGATAGATGTTGATGATGTCTCCCTAGCAATGGCGCCAGAAATCCTTTCTTGATGGCTCGTGTCCACCTCAGTATTTCCCCGAAGAGGAAGGGATGATGCAGCATAGCTATGGTAGGTATTTGCCTTAGTTATGAAACGAAGGTTATCGAACCAGTAGGAGAACCAAGCAACACTATGTAAACGGTACCCGCACACAAAGAACAAATACTTGCAACCTAATACGTCTCCAACGTATCTATAATTTATGAAGTATTCATGCCATGTTTATAATATTTTTTATATGATTTTGGTATTATTTGATTATAACTAACCCGGACTGACGCTGTTTTCAGCTGAACTACCGTGGTGTTGTTTTTGTGCAGAAATAAAAGTTCACGGAATGCGCTGAAAATCAACGGAGAATATTTTTAGAAAATATAAAAAATACTGGAACAAAAATCTACCGGAGGGGAGTCCCGAGGGCACCACTAGGGTGGAGGGCGCCCCCCTTAGGGCGCGCCCCCTACCTCGTGGACTCCCCATGGGCCCCCTTGACGTGAAACCAACGCCAAATCCTCCTATAAATCAAGAAAACCCCAGAACAGAAGAGAGATGTGAAGTTCCGCCGCCACAAGCCTCTGTATCCTCGAGAAATCAATCTAGGCCCTCTCTGGCACCCTGCCGGAGGGGGGCCATCATCACCAGAGGCCATGGGGGAGGATCTCAGAGGGGCCATCATCGCCATGGAGGCCAAGGACCAGAGGGAGAACCTCTCCCCATCCAGGGGAGGCCATGGAGGAGGAAGCACACGGGGGAGAACCTCTCCTCCTCTCTCTCTTGGTTGCGCTGGAGTGCCATCGGGAGGGGAATCATCACCGCGGTGATCGTCTTCATCAACATCATCATCCTCATCTCTTTTACGCGGTCCACTCTCCCGCACCGCGCTGTAACCCCTACTTGAACATGGTGCTTTATGCCACATATTATGATCCAATGATGTGTTGCCATCCTATGATGTTTTGAGTAGATATCCTTTGTCTTTGGGTTGATTGATGATCTAGATTGGTATGAGTTGTATGTTTTATTTTGGTGCTGTCTTATTGTGCCCTCTGTGTCGCGCAAGCATGAGGGATTCCCTCTGTAGGATGTTGCAATACGTTCAAGATTCGCTTATAGTGGGTTGCTTGAGTGATAGAAGCATAAACCCGAGTAAGGGGGTTGTTGTGTATGGGATAAAGGGGACTTGATATGTTAATGCTATGGTTGGGTTTTACCTTAATGATCTTTAGTAGTTGTGGATGCTTGCTAGAGTTCCAATCATAAGTGTATATGATCCAAGAAGAGAAAGTATGTTAGCTTATGCCTCTCCCTCATATGAAATTGCAACCGACTATCGATCTTGTTAACAATTGCCTAGGACAATTCCGCACACCGACCCATCATTATTCCACACTCGCTATTTATAATATTTAGTAATATATTCTAATTTTATGATAACAACACCTACTTTTATATTTAGCTCTCCGATACCATGCAAAGTTATCCTCTTCTTACCCACAACATAGTTTTATTTCTTGTTTCTAGTTGGAAGCAAATGTTCTGTGTACGTAGAGTCGTATCAGTGGCAGATAGGACTTGGGTGAATATTGATCTTACCTTTAGCTCCTTGTGGGTTCGACACTCCATATTTATCACTTCCACCTTTGAAAATTGTTACGATGATTCCTGTAGCGACCAGACCTCAGACAGTCTGATCTCTGTGCATCATTGTCATCCTTGGATCAGTAATGCTGACACGCACAGTACTCGAAGGATTTATAACAGAGTAGCAATCACACACTTATTACATCGAATGTCTCCAAAGAGAACTTATTACAATAAATATGGCTTAAGACCATCTAATAACGATAACAGCGGAAGGCTTGGAAGATAAAGTGAGTCCATCAACTCCATTGGCATCACTGAGTATAGAACCACGATCCTAAGGCATCTTACTCGTCGTCTGAAAAGTCTGCAACATGAACGTTGCAGCCCGAAACGGGTCAGCACATGGAATATGCTGGCAATGTAACACATAGAGAGTAATGAAAGTATAACGGTATACTACATGCATATATGGCTGGTCAAAAGCTCTATGGTTACAGTTTTTGCATAAAGCCAATTTTTCCCTACTGCAAAGGAATAAATTTTATTTAACTATCATGGTGGTTGTTAAACATTGAGAATGGTTGACAACATTCTCAATCCCAATTAAGCATCATCATTAAAACCCAACAATATAAATTGAAGTAACATGATGAGATTCACATGATAATCCAAGTACTAGATACTCAAAACATCCATAACCGAGGACACGGCTAACCATGATTAGTTTATACACTCTGCAGAGGTTTGCACACTTTCCCCACAAGACTCGATCTCCTCCGTTGGGATTCTCGCACTACATGGTGTTTGAGAAACGGATGACCGAGACATAGTTTTTCAGAAGCGCTAGCACCTTATGATCGGGTAGACAGTACCAACCTACATCCCCTACATCTGCTAGTCTACCACTATAAGAGTTCGCACAACTTAGTCAACTATGCTATAGCCCATAGTAGCTTGTGGCTGCACACGGAAGTTTCTAGCATGAATAATCTTATGATCCCCTTGGCCTGGGTGACGGTCCATAAAGAAAACAATAGGCAATCCTGGAATACCCAGGTACCTCAATCCACCCAGATGTGTATTAAAGTTGCCACCTTAAATAAACCATTAATTAACAATCTCACATCTATCATGGATACACTCACCCAATCCACGTCTACTAGCATAGCATGGCATAATTAAGCAAACATAGAAGCAACTCCCAAGGGTTTGATAATAAAATAGGTAATAGGTACTACCTCATCTACTTCCCAAAACCCACATATTAATCAGATCCTAAATCATGAAATTTTTTGAGGATTGATCTAATGCAATAAAACTGGGTAGTAAAGGGGTATGATCAAAGTGTTACTTGCCTTGCTGATGATCCATGAAACCTAGGGATTCGAAGTAGCAAGTGGCGCAATCCGGGTACTCTATCGCAAACAAACAAGCATACAATAAGTACTCATCTAATGCACAGGTAAAACTCAAATAAGAGATCTAACCAGAAAGTTCAACTTAAGAACCCCGGTTTGCAAAAAGAATCAAATCAAACGAAGCAACGAAAGTCAAACGGCGAAAGAAACAAGCTTTGTTTAATAATCTGGACCTAAGTAAAATTTTACAGAAGCAAAAACTTGTTTGAGTAGATTATTCGGAAAGAGGGTTTCGAGACGAAACTCTAGGCGCTTGAATCGCCTGATTCCGATAAACGAGCGAAAAGTTATACTAAAACGAAAATCGGATCAGAAATCGCGATCAGAAAAATCGCGGAATAAATCCGAGAAAAAGAAAAACGACGAATAGATTAACGAACGAGCGTTCGTTATCTGGATCTAAACGATGAACACGTCCGTTAAAACGAACAACGAGCGAACGCTCGCTAATTAACCTAAACCGAAAAAAACCGATCTAAAAAACGAATCTAAAAAACCGACGAAAAAACCGAACGGTTTTTCTAAAAAAACGGCGGCGGCTCAGGTCAACCTCGGCGTGCGGATCGGCGGCGGCGGCGGTAGATCCAGCTCTGGTGGCGGCGGCGGTAGCAGCGGCGGCGGCGACGGTGGCGGTGGCGCGGCGGCTAGGGATTGGGCGCGGGCGCAGGTGGGGCTGAGGCGGCGGTGGCTTGGGCTGAGGTCGGCCGAGGCGCGCTATATAAAGACCCGGCCAGTGAGTCTGGCGATTCGCCCAAGGTCGGTTCAGTTTTTTTTAAAATATTTTCGCGCAGAAAATCAAACGAAAGAAATACTAAACGGACTCCAAAAATCCTGAAATAAATTTTCCCCGGCTTCTAAAATCAAGCCGCTTTAGATGAACATTTATTTGGGGCCTAAATGCAATTTCGAAAAACACGCATTTTCCTAAATTCAAATAAAATAGCAATAAAATCCAAAATAAAATCTTATTTGATTTTTTATTAAATCCTCAATATTTCTTTATTTTGGGAAAGTCATTTTATTCCCTCTTTCATATTTTCTTAGTATAAATTATTGAAGATAAAATAGATAAAATCAAATGATCCTATTTTCAAAATTTGAGAAAACTCAAATATGAAATTTACGAAATCCCCAACTCTCTCTGTGGGTCCTTGAGTTGCGTAGAATTTCTAGGATTGAGCCAAAATGCAATAAAAATATGATATGCAATGATGATCTATGTATAACATTCCAAATTGAAAATTTGGGATGTTACAGTTCCCTGCACTTGGGGATTATCAGGATCTTTTCTGGCGACGTTGCCGGGGAGCAATAGCGTGGGGATGATATTCTCGCGTGTGCTTGTTTGCTTTCTTCACTAAGTAGATTTTGGTTTTCCCTTTTGTTTCTGTTTAGTTGTGGGTGAAACATACTAAAAAATTTAAAATGAAAATACAATTTTTTTACTTCTCTGTCATGCCTAAAAAGTTTTTCAATAAGAGAAGTGATTGGAAGGTTATGCATTGGAGAAGTGAGGGTCGACCTTGAACACTTGTGTTCATGCTCATGGAAACAATGTAGATTTTTTCATGGAAGTTTCTCTGAAAATAATTATCCCCTTGTATATATCCATTGTATTATAAAAATAATGTGCCAAGCTTTGGTTTTTTGATGATTAGATTGCTTGTTTACTATGTGCAGTGCAAAAACGGAAACTTTGGCTGTAGCGCGTGAATTTACATTTTTACTGGAAATTCAAATGGTCTGAAACTTTTTGCACAGTACTTCTATACAGTTTGTTTAAATTGTCGTATTTGTTTAGAATTTTTGGAGTTATGGAAGTATACGAAATTTCCAAATTACTACAAATTGTCCTGTTTTTGACATATTCTGTTTTCTATGTATTGTTCGCTTATTTCGATAAATCTATGGGTAGTATCGCGGGGTATGAACCATGGTGAAGTTTTAATACAGTAGATATAGTGCTAATATGAAATTCGGATGAGTTTACAACAGTACCTAAAGGTAGTGATTTGCTTTATTATACTAACGGATCTCACCAAGTTTTTGTTAAATTTTGTGTGGATGAAGTGTTCGAAGAACAAGGAGTTACCGATGTGAGAAGAATAAAGAGAGGCAAGAGTTCAAGCTTGGGGATGCCCAAGGCACCCCAAGTAAATTTCAAGGATACTCAAGCATCTAAGCTTGGGGATGCCCCGGTTGGCATCCCATCTTTCTTCCTCAACAATTATCGGTATACCTCGGTTTTTGTTTTGTTCACATGATTCGTGTCCTTTGTGTTTTTATTTTTCTTTAAGAAGCATGCTAGTATGATATAGCCCTTCATTGATTTATAGAATGCTTCATGTGCTTCACTTATATCTTTTGAGTATTAATTTATAGAATGCTTCCTGTGCTTCACTTATATATTTTGAGCTTGGATATTGGTTAATCTATATTAATGGTAGAATGCTCCATGAACTTCACTTATATCTTTTAGAGTATGAATAATACTATCATCAAAAGTGGGTTTGGAAGAGTGTCCACTTTAGGAAGTAATGGTCCCACTATTTTGGATGGTGTTGAATCTTAGTGTGATATTTATGTAAGTGGATTTGGAGAGGTCTTGACTTTAGTTAGTAATGATTCCACTATTTCGGAAGAGGTTCCAATTGATTATGAGAACGAAGTTGCTATGTATGATGATTATTGTGATGACATGTATGCTATAGAGGAATATGTTAACCATGAAACTTGTCATCATGCTTTTAATTTTCAATTGGAGTATGCCTCACATGATAGTTATTTTGTTGAGTTTACTCCCACTATTCCTAATAAGAAGAATTTTGCTCATGTGGAGAGTAGTAAAATTTATATGCTTGTAGATCATGAAAAGAATGCTTTATGTGATGGTTATATTGTTGAATTCATTCATGATGCTACTGAAAATTATTATGAGGGAGGCATATATATGCTTGTAGGAGTTGCAATAATCAAGTTTCCCCTCTATGTGCTTAAAGTTTTGAATTTATACTTGTTTTGCCTTCCGATGCTAGTTGAATCTTGTTCCCATAAGTTATGTGCTCACAAAATCCCTAGGCATAGGAAGTGGTTTAGACTTAAATCTGCTAGTCATATTCTTCATGATGCTCCTTTATGTTTCAATTCTTATCTTTTATGTGAGCATCATTGAAACCATCATGCCTAACTAGGGGCGTTAAACGATAGCGCTTGTTGGGAGGCAACCCAATTATATTTTTGTTCTTTGCTTTTTGCTCATGTTTAGTAATAAATAATTCATATAGCCTCTGGTTAGATATGGTTTTAAGTTTTAGTTAGTGTTTGTGCCAAGTAGAACCTTTGGGAAGACTTGGGTGAAAGTTAATGTGATCTTGCTGTAAAAAATAGAAACTTTGCGCTAACGAGATTAGCTAATTTTTTTTTGCAGAAGAGTGCTTTTGAGTTGATTATTTTTTTCAGAAGATTAATAGACAAATTCCCCACGTCCACCAATTTATTTCATAATTTTTGGAGTAGCAGAAGTATGGTTGTTGTTCAGATCATTACAGACTGTTCTGTTTCTGATAGATTCTGTTTTCAACGCATAGTTTGCTTGTTTTCTAGTTTCTATGACTTATATTTCTCAATATAAATTGTAGAAATGATAAGGTACATGCATTGTGTGAGAAAAATTATGAATCTTGTCTTTGACAGTACCAAAGTGAGTGGTTTACTCTTTATCATACTAACCCATCTCACGAAGTTCCGTTAAGTTTTGTGTGATTGAAGTTTTCAAGTTTCGGGTGAGATATCGATATGGAGAATAAGGAGTGGAAATACCATAAGCTTGGGGTTGCCCAAGGCACCCCAAGGTAATATTCAAGGAAGACTCAAGTGCCTAAGCTTGGGGATGCCCCGAAAGGCATCCCCTCTTTCGTCTTCAAAACCATCGGTATACCTTACTCGGAGCTATATTTTTATTCGTCACATGATATGTGTTTTGCTCGGAGCATATTTTCATTTTACTTGCTGTTTGAATAAACCTTTGGATCTGAAATCTTGAATGAGAGAGTCCTCCCATGGCTAGTTAATTATTTGACTACTCAGTGTTCTTCACTTATTTCTTTTTGGAGTAGTTTGTCATTTACTCACATGCTTCACGTATATCCTATGAGTAAATGGTTGAATGAATTGAATATCATAAATCTGAATTTATAAATGTTTCATATGCTTATACCATGGGGAGTAATGACTTCACACATAAAAGTATAGGTGGTAAATTTATTGAAAGTTAGCAAACGCAGAATAGGTCACTTGAACAACTCATGAAAGAATATTGAAGGAAGAGAGATTTCACATATAAATATACTATGTTGGACATCTTTTATAATTGTGAGCTCTCATTAAAATATGACATGCTAAAAATTTGATGTTGGACAAGGAAGACAACTTAATGGGTTATGTTTTCCTATATCTGAATAGACGTTATATTTTCTTGGATCATCCAACATTTTGAGCTTGCCTTTTCCTCTCATGCTAGCAAAATTCTTTGCATCAAGTAGAAATACTACTTGTGCTTCCAAACATCCCTTAAACCCAGTTTTGCCATGAGAGTCCACCATACCTACCTATGGATTGAGTAAGATCCTACAAGTAAGTTGTCATCGGTGCAAGCAATAAAAATTGCTCCTTAAATATGTATGATCTATTAGTGCGAAGAAAAAAAGCTTTATACGAACTTGCGATATGGAAGAAATAAAAGCGACGGGCTGCATAATAAAGGTCCTTATCACAAGCAGCAACGTAAACTGACATTTTTTTGCATTAAGATTTTGTGCATCCAACCATAAAAGCGCATGACAACCTCTGCTTCCCTCTGCGAAGGGCCTGTCTTTTACTTTTACCTTCTACCCTTATACAAGAGTCATGGTGATCATCACTTCTCCTTTTTACACTTCTTCCTTTGGCAAGCACTTTGTGTTGGAGTGATAACCCATAAGTATAGGGGATCGCAACAGTTTTCGAGGGTAGAGTATTCAACCCAAATTTATTGATTCGACACAAGGGGAGCCAAAGAATATTCTCAAGTATTAGCAGTTGAGTTGTCAATTCAACCACACCTGGATAACTTAGTACCTACACCAAAGTACTTAGTAGCAAAGTAATATGGAAGTAACGGTAATAGTAGCAAAAGTAATAGTAGCAGTTTTGTAGTAATTGTAACAGTAGTAATGGTAAAGTAAATAAGCAAAGAGCAATGTGTGAAAAGCTCGTAGGCATTGGATCAGTGATGGATAATTATGTCAGATGTGATTCCTCATGTAATAGTTATAACATAGGGTGACACAGAACTAGCTCCAGTTCATTAAAGTAATGTAGACATGTATTCCGAATATAGTCATACGTGCTTATGGAAAAGAACTTGCATGACATCTTTTGTCCTACCCTCCCGTGGCAGTGAGGTCCTATTGGAAACTAAGGGATATTAAGGCCTCCTTTTAATAGAGTACCGGACCAAAGCGTTAACACTTAGTGAATACATGAACTCCTCAAACTACGGTCATCACCGGTAAGTATCCCGATTATTGTCACTTCGGGGTTAACGGATCATAACACATAATATGTGACTATAGACTTGCAAGATAGGATCAAGAACTCACATATATTCATGAAAACATAATAGGTTCAGATCTGAAATCATGGCACTCTGGCCCTAGTGACAAGCATTAAGCATAGCAAAGTCATAGCAACATCAATCTCAGAACATAGTGGATACTAGGGATCAAACCCTAACAAAACTAACTTGATTACATGGTAAATCTCATCCAACCCATCACCGTCCAGCAAGCCTACGATGGAATTACTCACGCACGGCAGTGAGCATCATGAAATTGGCGACGCAGGATGGTTGATGATGATGACAGCGTCGAATCCCCCTCTCCAGAGCCTTGAACGGACTCTAGATCAGCCCTCCCGAGAGAGTTTAGGGCTTGGCGGCGGCTCCGTATAGTAAAACACGATGAATCTTTCTCTCTGATTTTTTTCTCCGCGAAAGTGATTATATGGAGTTGGAGTTGAGGTCGGTGGAGCTTCAGGGGGCCCACGAGGCCCGGGAGCGCCCTAGGGGGGGCACCCCCACCCTCATGGACAGGATGTGGGCCCCCCCTGACGTTGATTCTTTTGCCAATATTTTTTATTAATTCCAAAAAGTTGCTCCGTGGATTTTTAGGTCATTCCGAGAACTTTTATTTCTGCACAAAAATAACACCATGGCAGTTCTGCTGAAAACATCGTTAGTCCGGGTTAGTTCCATTCAAATCATGCAAGTTAGAGTCCAAAACAAGGGCAAAAGTGTTTGGACAAGTAGATACGATGGAGACGTATCATGGAGCGATCCGGATATATATATATATATATATCCACTTGGATGTAGGTTTTCATAAAGTATTATTGTTGAAATTACCCTTGAGGTGAAAGGTTGGGAGGCGAACTATAAGCCCCTATCTTTCTCTGTGTCCGATTAGAACTTTGAACCCATAAATATCCCGTGAGCGTTAGCAATTGTCAAAGATCAAATGATACTTGTGTACGGGTAAACAAAGCTCTTACATAGATCCTTCCTGAAAATAAGATGAATTGCAATTGTTTGATGACTGAGAACATAGTTTGTTAGTCTTCAAGAAAGTTTATGATCTATACTTTAACATGTGAATAGCTTGTTACTTGATTATGAGAAGTTTTATGAGTTGAGCTATAGTTATGATATGTAATGATGCTAGTAAAAGTGATTGAAACTATCATTGATCAAACTCATGCACTTGCTAGCATTCATACTTCATAAATTATTTCTTTTATCATTTACCTACTCCAGGACGAGTAGGAATTAAGCTAGGGAATGCTTACGTCTCCAATGTATCTATAATTTATGAAGTATTCATGCCATGTTTATAATAACTTTATATGATTTTGGTATGATTTGATTAGAACTAACCCGGACTGATGCTGTTTTCAGCAGAACTACCGTGGTGTTGTTTTTGTGCAGAAATAAAAGTTCTCAGAATGCACTGAAAATCAACAGAGAATAGTTTTGGAAAATATAAAAAATACTGGAACAAAAGTAAACCGGAGGGGAGTCCCGAGGGCACCACAAGGTGGAGGGCGCGCCCCCTGCCTCGTGGACTCCCCGTGGGCCCCCTTGATGGGAAACCAACACCAACTCCTCCTATAAATCAAGAAAACCCCAGAACAGAAGATAGATTAGAAGTTCCACCTCCGCAAGCCTCTGTAGCCACGAGAAATCAATCTAGGCCTTCTCTGGCACCCTGCCGGAGGGGGTCATCATCACCGGAGGCCATGGGGGATGATCTCAGAGGGGCCATCATCGCCATGGAGGCCAAGGACCAGAGGGAGTACCTCTCCTCGTCTAGGGGGGAGGCCATGGAGGAGGAAGCACAAGGGGGAGAACCTCTCCTCCTCTCTCTCGGTGGCGCCGGAGTGCCATCGGGAGGAGAATCATTGCCACGGTGATCGTCTTCATCAACATCATGATCGTCATCACCATCCTCATCTCTTTTGCGCGGTCCACTCTCCCGCACCCCGCTGTAATCCCTACTTGAACATGGTGCTTTATGCCACATATTATGATCCAATGATGTGTTGTCATCCTATGATGTTTTGAGTAGATATCCTTTTTCTTTGGGTTGATTGATGATCTAGATTGGTATGAGGTGTATGTTTTATTTTGGTGCTGTCCTATTGTGCCCTCCATGTCGCGCAAGCGTGAGGGATTCTCGCTGTAGGGTGTTGCAATACGTTCATGATTCGCTTATACTGGGTTGCTTGAGTGACAGAAGCATAAACCCGAGTAAGGGGTTGTTGCGTATGGGATAAAGGGGACTTGATATGTTAATGCTATGGTTGGGTTTTACCTTAATGATCTTTAGTAGTTGCGGATGCTTACTAGAGTTCCAATCACAAGTGCATATGATCCAAGAAGAGAAAGTATGTTAGCTTATGTTTGTCCCTCATATGAAATTGCAATGACGACTACCGATCTTGTTAACAATTGCCTAGGACAATTCCGCACACCGACCCATCATTATTCCACACACACTATGTTAACTTTACGATAATAGCACCTACTTTTATATTTTACCTTTCCGGTACCATCCAAAGTTATCCTCTTCGTACCCACAACATAGTTTTATTTCTCGTTTCTAGTTGGAAGCAAACGTTCGGTGTACGTAGAGTTGTATCAGTGGCAGATAGGACTTGAGAGAATATTGATCTTACCTTTAGCTCCTTGTGGGTTCGACACTCCATACTTATCACTTCCACCTTTGGAAATTGCTACGATGATTCCCTGCACTTGGGGATTATCACAACCCGATGCATAAGAGGGGTTGTCAATCCCTCTTCAGTAAAAGATAGATTGGTTTGTATGATTTTGGATAAATATATCTCGCAATAAAACAAAATAAAATAATAAAGAAAAAGTGCAGCAAGGTATTTTTGTGTTTTTAGAATAATAGATCTGAAAACAAAATCAAATAATAATAGATCTCAAAGCAAATATGATAAAGAATACACCCTGGGGTCATAGATTTCACTAGTGGCTTCTCTCGAGAAAAATAGCATACAACGGCCAAACTGGCAATTGATATAACCTCAAATAATTATGACGATATCCAGGCAATGATCATTATATAGGCATCACGTCCAAGATTAGTAGACCGACTCCTTCCTGCATCTATTACTATTACTCCACACATCGACCGCTATCCAACATGCATCTAGTGTATTAAGTTCATGGAGAAACGGAGTAATGCAATAAGAACGATGACATGATGTAGACAAGATCTATTCATGTAGGAATAGACCCCATCTTGTTATCCTTAATAGCAACGTTCAATACGTGTCTTGCCGCCCCTGCTGTCACTGGGAAAGAACACCACACGATTGAACCCATCACAAAGAACCTCTTCCCATGGCAAGAAAAACAATCTAGTTGGCATAACTAAACCAAAGATTCGAAGAAGAAATGCGAGGCTATAAGTAATCATGCATATAAGAGATCATACCTCAAATAACTTTCATGGATAAAATAGATCTGATCATAAACTCAAAGTTCATCGGATCCCAACAAACACACCTCAAAAGAGTAACATCAAATAGATCTCCAAGAGACCATTGTATTGAGAATCAAAAGAGAGAGAGGAAGCCATCTAGTTACTAACTATAGACCCTTAGGTCTACGTACAATGAACTACTCACTCATCATCGGAGAGACACCAATGAGGATGATGAACCCCTCCATGATGGTGTCTAGATTGGATCTGGTGGTTCTGGAACTTGCAGGGGCTGGAATTGTGTTTCGTCGAGTCTCGTATGGTTTTTTGATTTTTGGGGTATTTATAGAGCAAAGAGGCAGTGCGGGAGGCGGCCGAGGTGAACACAACCCACCAAGGTGTGCCTAGGCCTAGGTGGGTTGTGCTCCCCTCGGAGCCCCCCTCTGGTACTTCTTTGGCCCAACAGGTGTCTTCTATCCAGAAAAAATCTCCAAAAAGTTTCGATGCGTTTGGACTTCTATTTAGTACTGATATTCTGTGAAGTAAAAAGAAAGCAAAAAACAACAACTGACATTGGGCACTATGTCAATAGGTTAGTCCCAAAAAATGATATAAAGTTGTTATAAAATAGTTGTAAAACATCCAAGAATGATAATATAACAACATGGAATAAGCAAAAATTATAAATACATTGTAGACGTATCAGCTTCCAATTCTTTCCTTCCTTATTCTGTAATTCTTGCTTCCACCTAATTGATAATTCCCTTCCATGTTTAGGATCTTTTCCCACGGGAACAAAATAAACAAAGGATTTCATGATCTCTTGCATTCATTAGTCATATGTAATAATATCGAAGTGATTTTGTCGAAAATTCGAAGATTATCTGTTATAAACAATGATGTGACGATCGCAGAAATATCACTCATCAACTATGTTTCTAATGAAAAGCATTATTGCTGTTATCCAATTTTGATTATTATTATCAACAGATTGTATCTTTAAGCACGCGTTCCCATTTTTTATCTAGTTTTGAATGACATATTTGACCATGAAAAATAATTAAAAATAGCCATGCCAATTTTTAATCTATAATTTAGAAAATTGTCTAAATTTACCTACCTAATAACCATTCACTAGAACCCTCTATTATGATATTTATTAGAATACATGCTTTAGCAACCTCCATCAAGATGTTCAAGCATATTAAAATATACATGATCACACATACATACACTATACACATACAATATATAATTCCTAGAACTGTTACAAGTCAACTCATGGACATGTATGATTTTGTCATTTTTATTCCTTTCCGCATTTAACGGATTTTTACGACAAGATATTTTTTAAGGGGATACATAATATAAAATTTCTAATAAAGTATTGTTCAAATTCAACACAAAAAATTTCATTTTTAATAATATGCAACAATTCTATAACAAACAACACCATAGTTAATTTTTAGCAACATTCATGTTTGGTTAACTATGCCAACTAAAAAAATATAAAACATACACACTAAATTACAATATGGTACAAACAAGGTTATAAAGAGACATAAAAGTTTAGTATAAATTTGATAGGTATCGCTCCCCAAAAAATAATAAAATAAATCAAAGATAACGCACAATTTCAAAAATCAAAATATCTTCTGCTGGCTCTAGGAAAATATATTACTAAACAGTAAAACTGAGCTAGCTATGACCTCCCACAATGATTTCACGACCTAAACTGTTCGATCTGTTGTGTCAACGCTCCAGAATTCTGCACGTCGCTCAGCCCGTTTCACCGCACTAGCTCTCGTAGGCCCAACGTCTCTGGGCTGCTGCTCCACAGACCGGCATGTGCTTCTTCTGGTTAATCGGGCCGACGTGATGTGAAACACGAGCCCAAACTTTTCCTTAACCGGGCCTGCATTTTAGGCCTGCACTATGAAGAGAAGGCCTCGTCAGCCGACTAAGTGGCAGCGACGAGGGCGTCGATGCGGAAGAATGGTCTGTTCGTCGGCCGATCAGAGAAAGCGATTCGAAGGGTTGGGTCGTGGGCGATTAATGTGAGGAAGAAAAAAATGTGAGGAGTAGATCTGCCGTTCCTATAGGACATTTAGGAGTGCTCGATCAAGTCTAATCTCCTCGTTGTCTTCACCTTCCAGGCGGCGCGGACGTAGGTAGATGGAACCTTGGGACGAAGTAGTCGGCGACAAAACAGTGAGTGGCCTCTCCACTTTCCTCCCTTTTTTTAGCTTTTCCGTTGCTCTCCCCCGTCCGCCTCACCCATGATCGAGTGAGCCCAAAGCACCTGTGCAGCTGTGCTACTCGCAGCTCGCAGCTGTATGAGTGCAACTCCAGTGATGATCTGGATTGCTTTGTAGTAAATAAACATGTAGGATATTTTGTTTACTCAGATTGCTAGAGTCAAAATCATGGCGTGGATCTTCTTTTGACTATGTTGATGAAACCTGCAGGTTTGAACTCTCACATTATTAATTTCTTCTCATTTATTCAGTAGGATCAGTACATGGAATTTTTTTGAAGAAATTGTTTGTGACAGTTTTGACAAACCAAGTTAGAAGACAAAGATCTCGAAGTGCAACCTAAAATCTTTCATCGTTAACTCTAAATAAAATCATGCAATGCAGATGGATAGTCATGGTTAACCACCGAACCAAATGCACGTGGTGACACTATGGTACAGAGCCCTTGAAATTCTTCTGGCGCAAGACAATTCTTTGTCATGTTGATGTGTGGTCAATTCGTTACATTTTTGGCAGAAATGGTGAATCAGAAACAAGTGGTCTTCGGCTAAGCTCTTCCACAGATCTTTTAATTGGCGGGCGCGGCAACGCTCGCCAACATGGTCTAGTAAATTTAGTAATACAATAGACATTGCACGCAAAACTAGCTACTCCAAATAAATTGATTGATTTTCGTACATACAGCTTCTCGAACATGAACCTGTTAAAGTCGTGGCTTTCATTTATCTCTCTCTACGAAATTGTTGTTTGATTGAACTTGGGGAAAAGAACATAAATCAGACCGGGAGCCCTTTTCTATTGCCATAGGCATGAATGACATCTTTAGTTTATTATTTAATGTTTGTTGGTACATAAGAAGCAACCACGTCGGTGCTTATATACACGCCTATATTAGGATTGATCCCGACTTCTAATCATGTGCAAACTCTAGCAAAGAAATTAAAAATTAAATTGACCTCCTTGGTCTTGTTGCCTCATTTCATTTCCATGGCTTGCACACTGAGTCTCATCCTCATCTCGGTAAACTTCCGTCTTTGAGGATGTCAGTGAGAGTATCAACAAGCTGGTCGTTCTTGTTCGTATGCTGAAATTTGATCTTCATCTTCTTAATGCACTCTCAGATGTAGTGGATCATTGTGCGTATGTGCTATCTCCTCATGATTAACCGATTTTTTTGCACAATAGGATTGTAGCCCAGTCATTGATTTTCAGTGGTTTGCAAGGTTGGTTGGAAGTATTTTTAGCTACATGCACCTTCACAAAGTCGCCGTTCTTGCTGGTATGTATTATGCCTCACATGAAGATAAATAAACCACCTTTTTCTTTTGATAATTCCAATTGAAATGTTTCAAAGCAAGTAGGCCGGCCCTACCATTTCAGCGGCCCTAGTGCGAGATGGGTTTAGTGGGCCTGACACACGCGCATGTATTGCCGCCCACCACTGCACGCCACCACTACAAGTTCATACTAAGTATATCTCTGACTTTCAAGAGATACAAAAATTTCGAACCGTTGAAAGTCTCATCATATTTTATGATCTACCAATACATAGCAGTTTTGATAAAAAAAATATAGACGCCTTACATGCAAGAACAACAGAGAAATCCAATACAAAAATATCTAATCCTCATGTGCTAATTTGTTGATACTTGGTAGCCGTTAATATGAGGCAACCACTTGCGCAACAATTTTGTGTGAGGATATCTATCACAACATATGCGATCAACAAGGAAAGATGGGTAATCTAGAGGAGGAACAAGAGGAACAACTTACCTGTGGACATGGGCTGCTATCAACGCCTCACCGGCCAGCCGATGAATATGTTGCATCCTCAGCTTGTTGTCGGAGATCGTCGGGGCCATGCCTTCCTTGGATACTTTTAAGATGGAAAAAAGGTTGGGGTCCTCCTTGGGATAATTAAGAGGTTAAGGTGGTGATACATAGAAAAATTTCATTCCTTCCAAGAACATATATGTGCACTGTATTCGCCCGTGCTCCTCCAAATTTTGGATGGAAAATTTACTACTTTATTTTAGCTAAGAAAAGTTACTAGTAGAATGCTGGCACTTTTTTGCAAAGGGAATCTTGTATTTTATTTAAATCAACCCATGCTCCTGTTTATTGGTACTTTACTATGAAACTAAGTGTCTGACATGAAACAAAGTTTCAGCAAGTTTTTGATATGAAACTATGCACCAGAAAGTTTTCAGCCAACTTTGACATGTTTGTTTCACCTAAGAAACTATGGGGTTTGACTTCTAGAAGAATCAAAGTGTGTTAAATTATTGAATGGTGACACCATCTGTAATTGCTACAACATAGTCCTTCTTCCAATGCAATTATACACAAAGCTTTTATGTATTCATGAAAATAAAATAAAATGGAGGTACTACTGTTTGATTGGTATTTTATTTTTAGACAATAGGAAACTATCTTATTCTTTGAAATTTTGAATCATTTTACCATTTGAGTAACTGATTTTTTTATTCATAGTTATTTTTCATAAGGGATTATACAAATGAGTTCAAAATAACATTATCCAATTATCAATCACAAACCTAAGGCTAAAAATGTGTACAAAAGGGTTGTTCCTTTTAAGAAAGGTTGAGTCAATGGACAATTTCTTACATAATATATGAATCTCCAAAAAGAGGTAAAAGTTATAACTACATGTATCACAACCCGTGTAGGTAAATTTCTTAAACATAAACCATAAGTTTTAATATAAATCTGACGACCGATGATACCCTAAAAGTACAAACATTACAATTTATTGTTCGATTAAGAAAGGACTATCTGGGCGTTACTATATTCAAGAACTAGCGATAGTCTCACTGAGGAAAAGGTTTCTTATGTTTCAGGTTGTTGCTAGAATATTCGACATTCCAAGGCCTTCATGTAGTGCGGTCAGAGTTGCAAAGATGTAGGTTTGATAGGTGCAATGATGCATGACGTATGTCATTGTGTTGTAATGAGAATGACCTAGCAGGGTCCATGTCTCAGTGCTTTAACTCTAATAGTCCTAGATCATTGGTTATCATACGCAGTACAATATGAAGTACCAAGAACAAGGACATTTTTTGGAATATCTGGAAACAAAGAAGCAAAAAATATTTTTATGGTGTCCCCTCCTTAAATGCTTGGCTTAATCTCTTTAGGGAGGGCTTGAGCTAGCTTAAGTTTAGGGTCTCCTTAGATTCGCCTGCTTTCCTAGACTCTTATTAATTCTACAGTAACATAACTTGTATGTACATTGTATCTACCCTTACCCCTGCTTGGCAAGTGCCCATGGCCTTGTAATTATTTAATGTTAATAATGGTGGGAGCCTCCCCTATTGTCTTTCTGCTAAAAAACAAGAACATTTCTATTACATGAAAGCGCAGAAGTCCCCCAAGGCCACGTGGGATTTGAGTGCGGAGTTGACCCTAAATGCACTTTCTTTATTCTTTGTTGATATGATCTGCAACATGATAGTTTGCAAGTAAGTACATGGAATGCACTTGCAAGTTACACCAAAATAATAACAAACTTAGTATTATGTGCAAAGGAATTTTGAAGGGTGGCTAAGTATTTTTCCTTAAAGTCGGTTTGTACAATGGGCAAAATTCAGATTGAATTATGAGTGTATTCGGTTAGGGGTTTAGCCTGAACGAGTTATGTCATTGCGATTTGGGAATTTCCATGTAGAGGAAGAGGAAGCGGGCGTGTACCTGGGTTGTGAGTGAAAGTGAAATGGAGTGGGTGACTAGCAAGGGGTCTAAGCGAAGGAGAGCACAGGAACGTGCATCGGCTGGGTCTGTGCCGACAATGCCAAGCAAGCTTTGAGTTAAGTTATCAGGATAGTCAATTATGCCCATGGGAAATAGGGTAATGGAAAATAATTTCTTATTTAAAATCTATCCAGGTATGTAAATATCCTAACAATCATAAGACTAATTCCGAAATATCCACAAAAAAACAGAAAAATAGAAATACCTATATAGAGCCCAAAAAATATATTCTAGCCCGATTGTTCAATTTTAAAATTTGTTTTTAATTTTTAAAACTTAATATGTAACTTATTAATTTCCCCAATATACTTTTAGTGTTTTAATTATTCCTCAAAATTGTTTTGAAGATCCAAAATGCATGAAGTGGTATTTAAAACATTTCCATCTTAATATTGTCAACAAGTCATATTATCTTCTCTCTTTTCCTTTCCTTTGGATTTGTGGAAATAGCCCTAAGTATTATATAGTCCAAATATGCTTATAAATCCTAATATAAATGTTCCCAACTTAATAATTTGAGAATTCATATTATCTCCTCTCACTTTATTGCACATCGAATTGGAAATTATCCAAATGGCTCAAAAGAAAATCAAATGATTTAAAATAAATACTTTCCTTGACATTAAGAAAGTCCTTTTATACCCTAAATTGATATAGTAAACACTAAAAGCAAAGTCTGAACTTGACTCAATTTATATATTTTGGATAGTTAGGTTTGTCCACTCCTTAGAAAGGTGTCAAAACTACATTAAGAAAACTTTCAACAAGTCCTTCAAAAGGTTATAAATCCCTGAGAAAATTCAACTTGATAATATTTAAGAACATTCAAAATTTTGGAAATTTTTAGGGTGTTACACATGCATGTGCCCCCCAAGCATGTTTGCATTGTTTATCAATCTTATAGGTTTGCTATAATCTAGGCCTACTTGGTACTTTTAAATCTCGACTAATTTTACTTACTTTATTATAAATTATTCCATCTATTTCAAATATATAGTTTTGATTTTGTTCAAAAGGAAAAATTCGTAAAGTTTGACTAAGCTTACACAGAAAATATCACCATCAATAATAAAAACAAATGCAATATAAAATATATTTCACAATGTATCTGATAATAATTATTTAGTATGGAATATGTAGATAATTTTCTCTATAAAATTGATAAAATATACAAATATTGATTGTTCATCAAAAAATTATGTGTAGTATAGTCTCATGGCATATGAGCAGTGAACAAAATGAGGTTTAGTTAAAAAGAGAATAAGAAATAAAAGTTGGTTGTTGAGTAACAAATAAACTTTGCTTGCTAATATTGGCAACATACCATGGGGAAATCTTTGGCGGATGCAAATGACTGTTCATAGATCTATAAGGAAATTAAAGGAAGCACCAAGTATTATGGACAATTTTGCACAAACTATCTACTATACGAGTTCGTTGTATGGAACATCGATGTAATAATTTATAAATAGCTCAAATCCTCTATCAGTTAACTTGGTTGACATGATTTCTGACATTTCGATCCTACTGTTAAATTCACATGTGGGGAAAAATAGGTCGCATGAGAAATTTCAAATCAAATTCAAGGTCTTGGTTCAATTTTCAAAACTCTAAAAAATAAAAATCTTGTGAATCATATATGTACCCCTTGTTGTTTTTGGAATTTCTTGGCTCATTTGGACCACATGTTTTAGAGTAAATTATTTTATATTCAATAGGCTCATTAGATATTTTGATTGGAATTTCATAATCTTCAAAAATGTCAAAAAAAATCTATAGGCGAAACCCGGTTGTTAGAAATTGTGACATCCAAGCTAAACGGTGGATCCTAACTAGCTACAATGGATTACACCAATAGTATTTGTTGTCTACAACAAACACATGGAGCAGATAGTCAATCTCAATAGTTGGTAGTTTGTGTGATTTCTTCAAGACATATCTGTTCATACATATCTCACTATATAGGATCAGGCAATGCAAAGAAAAAGAAACATTGTTTGTACGTATGAACATACCAATGGGGTCTCACTAGAAAGGATATACCCCCTCCTTTCTGGTTTATAGGGCTTATCTCAAAATTTTAAAATTCCCATTTTATATGTCTCAATTTGATGGTTTTCCATCACCTGTTCAGATTTCATGGCACATTAAATTGTTGCGTGCAAAGGTTAAGAGAAAATTGACCAATGCATATACTTCATGCATGCATGCATTACATTATTGTATTGGTAAACACAATTTTTTGAGAAAAGCGAGCGCGTTAATTGAGTACTTCGTAAACTACAAAAATTATTCCACCACTCATCATCAACCTTGGTTGGTGAGATTTTTGAATTGAGCCCTATAAACCGGAAGGGGGGGTAGTACATAATCAAGCGGCGACCACACTAGCGGAGCTATGTCAAAGTCAGGGGCACTGTCCCCCTAGCCTTGAACTCTTTGTGAAGGATTTTCTTGGAGGGGCTTGGAAAAAAGTTATTGATTTTACCCCCAAATGCTCTTTTTTGACATTTGCAGCCCCCCCCTGCACAATTATTTCCTAGATCTGCCTCTGGGCGACCACTCCACGTAAGAGGTAGCTAACAGATAACATGAGATGAGTGGCTAACAATCAAACATTCCTTCTCTCCACATTTCTCCAATTTTTTAATGTAAATTCGACTGCTAGGATGGTACCATATTTATACAAAGAACCTTGTTTATATTTAAAAAATTCAATTCCATACTCCAGCTTTTAGGGTGTATGAAACTAAGTTCTGCATAGAAAATTAAGTTTCATCAATTCTTTAAATATGAAAATGCTTCACCATGTTTGGATACGGATCTTGATTAAATTCATGTAACTTCTAGAGAAGATTGCATCATTGGAGAGGTAAAAAAACCAGGGGGGGTTAAAACATGAGTGTTTTGGGGCGGGAGGCTAAAAAATTCTAATATAAACCCTCCCTGGTCTTTTTTTTTCATTAGAACTTGGTCCAAGGTTTGGGGGATAGCATGTTGGGTTTATTACCCCTAATGATATGGACTATGACATCATGTTGATAAAAGTATAAGGTTAATTTAAAAAATAGTAGCAGCCAAAGCGCAAAGTGGTAGAGTGTGGTTTGATTTTTCAAAATAAACAAGTTGTTTTGGCAAATATGCTAGTATAGCCTAATTTGTGCATGAATTTTGCATGTTGTTACATCCAGTGTATAGATTTGCCTGCTATGTTTGATACATTGTTGACCTTGTGGGCCTCAAACGAGCAATGATTACTTATATAAATAATCTTATGGACTTGTTTTACATGATTAGGTGGAGTCTTCTGTGTGAAATTCAGGGAGGGGGAGGGGGTGGTCGTTTTATGTAGGAAATTGAGATTAGTAGGAAAGAGGAAAAGTTAGCATATAGATTTAGTTTGTAACAAAACTGCATATGTGTCTAGAATTATTGGTCTCAAATATGTGAATACAGATAATAAAGAAAATATCGACAGTGCAGTGCTCCATTCGCTCAGAAACAATAAGGTATATAATAAAACATACAATACATATTTCAGACTTTCATCACTAGGATGTACATGTATTATGATGTATGCATTGAGCCTGCAAAAATCAAATTATTATGTCTATTTTACACAATAAGTTTAACCTATACTTTCTCTTAATATTTTTAGGTATACTATAGGAAAAAATTAGACAATTGGAAACAATCTCATTTCTGACCATTTTCTCATTTGAATATTTGAGTAACCCATTTTTTTATTCATGGTTGTTTTGCATAAGAGATTATAAAATGAGTTCAATGCAACACTGTCCAATCATCAATCACAAAAGTAAGCTTCACACTACACACAAAATATTGCGTCATTACTACATTTAAAAAAACCCAAAGATTTTAAAATTTTAGCCAATGGAAAATTTCTTTGGAATATACACCACAAAAAGTAATTCTCCAAAAAATGAATTGAGAGGATAATCCCACGGATCACAACCGACATTACAAAATGTCTTAAGCATAGATTTTATTTTCTAAATAAAAATCCTCTGAACCAAATAAGCCCCAATTGTAGAAATATTACATTTTTTCATTTCATTATTTCAAAATAATGGAATAAATGGGTGTTACTATTTTCATGAAATAACTAAAGTCTCACTAGGAAAAGGTTCCTTGGGTTACGTGTTAGTGTTAGAATATTCGGTGTTTTAGGGCCTTAATAAAGTTTATGGAGAAAAGTATCAAAAGAATAATACTAAAATAAAATAATATAACTATATATGTTTCACGATGTATCTAATGGTAAACCCACTATCCAATAATACATTGTGTTTTGGACTTTTTAAGCCAAACCGTATAAAGTTTGATCAAAATTACAAAGAAATTATTGACATCCAGAATACCAAATGAATACCATTAGATTTCCACGCAATATATTTAGTATTTGTAGATTTATTTCATTTTTCTATAAAGTTGGTCAAAGTTTGTGAAGCTTGACTTTTGCGAATACCAATGCACATTATATTATGGGGCGGGCAGAGTATTATTTTGTATTTTATATGTAGATAAGTTTCTCTATAAACTTGATCAAAATTTACAAATCTTAAATTTTCTGTAAAAGTATGCACTATAAATTTTTAGTCACTTTCAAAGTTTTGGCTCAAAATTTGAACATCTCAATAAAAAATAAAATAAATCCAGTAAATCATACATGAACCTAGATTCTTCCAGGAAAACTTCAAATCAGTTGGAACACATGTTTTGTAGGAAATGATTCTTTTTCAGTCACTCATTTAAAAAAGAGGAAATGCTAAACTCACAAGCAGGACCCACCCACTGGATATCTTGTCAACCAAGCTAAACGATAGTTTAAAACTGGCAGCAACGGATTACACCAATAGTTGGTGCTCTGTGTAACAAAACTTAGAGTAACTAGATAATGTAAAACTGAGCCAAAAGTTGGTGGTCTCCGCGATTTCCTCGAGATCGCTATCCATCCATGCATATCCCACTGCGCAGAGAGAATCAGGTGGCGCACAGAACCAAAACAGTGGTCGTACTACGTACGAACGGACCGCTGGGGTCTCGCCAGAAAAGGAGATACGCGATCCACCGGCGACCACACTGTTTGCGGCTTGTGGTACTACGCACGCACCTTCACAGCACTGCACACCGCATGCGGCACACAGTTTCCTGATCCTTCCCTCTGTCCGGGTCTCGCCATTTACCCACCATGCATTTTTACTGGCATGTGCATGCGTGGTGGACGTACCACGACAGGACTTGGCGCCACCTCAGAGGTGGCTGACAGGTGGCGGGGGACGAGTGGCTGACATGCGTGCTGATTGGACGGTCTGGATTGGCGCCACGCTCTTGGCCTGGCTCGCCATGCATTGTACTCCAGCTAGTACGTACGTACCTTCTCATTGGCTTAGCTGGTCAAGCTAATAGCTGGTGTAGTGCTCGTATGAACTAGGGTCGTGTCGTACGTGAGCACACGCATTGAAGCCTCCTTGTCCACAAGTGTTCGTCGACGAGCAAACACGTCGCCTGATTAGGGGCGACATGACCGGCACGGTCGCCACATATAGAGGTGGTTAAAGCTGCTGGTAAACTCAAGTCAATACAACCTAGCTAGCTATAGGTATAGATATATGCGGTGCGTGTGTACGTCCGTCCATCAGTCCCATGCATGCAGCTGCTGACAGGTAGTACGTGCGCCGTATCGTACCGACCCACGGGCGGACGGTGCAACATGCAATGAATGCCAATAGTTAACTAACAATGGTTTTGTTTAGTGCCGGCAGTCAGGGCATGCCGCCAATAGTTAACTAAACTGTCAAGGAACCATTAGGCAGGAACCCTAGCCTGTTCATACCCTGTCGAGTGACTCATGACCCGGGTCTCTCGTCTCTCCTACAAAGCATATAAAATGTACTCCTACTTGGGTTGCAAAAAGTACTATGTTTGGCAAATGCAACTAGATTTGACCTGCTCGTCCACGTACGCGTCTGCCCGGAATATTCACACGCCAAGGTCAGCAATTACGCCGGAAATGCTTGGCAGCTGACCCCCGAGAAGCATGCATGCATGGTTAGTAAACCACAAACTTTCGACCCATATGACACACAATTATTTGATATACAAATAGCCAGACGACGCCACACTCTAGAAGACTCTATAAACTATGCATGGCAAGGTCGGCAGGCACACAAGTGAGCGAGGCATGCAAGCTAGGCAGGTAGGCACTGTACTATACTCCTATAGGCCGGTACCTTGGACTATTCAGCCCCCAGGCAGTATCGCTAAACAAGCAAGACATCGCTAACCAATGCACACATATAGTATATTTTTGTGTCAAGCGAAGAGGTGCTTTTGGTTGTGAACTAATTTTAAACCACAGTTTGGTCGTTGACGGCTCCCGAGAGAAGCATGCGATGCAGTGCCCTCTAGGCTACTGCAAGCTGGCAAGGGTTGGACTGTTCATCAGATACAATAGCACTAATCCAAGTATTCTGAACTGAACATTGGGTGATGGTTGCTTTTGTAGGCAGCAGTTCTGCTTGCTTTAGGTGCTTTTCCAATTTCAGCTGGCGATCTTTTTTTCCGGAACTAGGAAAGAGATTTGCATGTGGATTATTAAAGAAGAATGTTGTCTGGTTAATTCGGAAAACCCGGCTAAGACCACCATCTTGGTGTCACTAAGCAAGCTTTGTAACCTGTGATAGATGATTAAAACTCTATATGTAATTTCTGGTTTCTATTAAAAGAAATCAGAGAGAGAGAGAGAGAGAGAGAGAGAGAGAGAAACCCTCTCTTCAATAAAAAAGAACAGTCCAAACTAAACGTCACTATTCAATGTGTATACTTGCGTCAATCAGACATGTACTTTTTGGGACCCCCCCTCTCCCCAACTCTCTCTCTCTCTCTCTCTCTCTCTCTCTCTCTCTTTCCATATGTCTTTGCATGCTTGCATTAATCTATGCCAAGCGAACACAATCTTTCTTACAAAAAGCAAGCATGCATTAGCTAGGAAAGTTGCAAGGCCACCCGTCATCGGTTGGAAAGCAGCCAGGAAAGCTCGCGAGAGTCAAAAGAACGTGTCTCGTCGATGCAAACCAAGAAGCAACCGCATTGCACTTGAGACACCGATTAGTCAAGTTAATTTGTTTTAGTGACTAGTTAATCCCCTGGTTACTTGACTAACTTGGTCCACACTCCACATTTGACTCCACCCTGCCTAGCATAATTTACCTATTTTGGGATCACTTGTTACTATAAAATTCAGCTTAGGTACCTACCTCTAGCTACTACTAGATGCCATCACTTTGCTAAAAAATTGTGTTGCTTGTGGCCGTGTTGTTTGTGCAAAGTTCTTGACCGTTGAATAGGGCTTAATTTATGTATAAACAGAGTTCAATTAGCGCGGCTTTCTAACTAAACCGGCCAGAAAAATACACTGAGAGCTCAGCTAGCACGTCACAGGCAAATTCTTTGCAATGATGTGTAAAGAGTGCGAGTACATAAATTAATGTCCAAGGAAACATCCTTATCATTCCCCTAAATATGTATAAACATAACAAACGAATAGACCACTGGAGTTCTTTTTGGACCAAACATATACAAGTTAAGTTTGTTTTTTAGCTGTACGCTGATTATGACAGTGACTTAATTGACAACGACTGATTGAAGCATATTAACTACAATCCCTACTAGCCATTGATGGAGAGAAGCCAAGAGATTGCTCAAGCACACTAACTAAACACAACTTAACACGAGTCCTCGCTATCATGGGCCAGTCCGTGGTTGTTGTTGTGGACTCTAGTTAGTAGTAAAAAAACACCGTTTATACCATTAAGATTTTCCTCTAGCATCTATAAGATCATATGCTTTTGATGTAATGGTACCTCCAGATGTAGTTAAAAAAGTCAAGTAAAGAAAAAGTGAAGAGGAAAGAAAAAGAAGGATTGGAGGTTGCTAAATATGCTTGTGGTTCTATTTCCATCTGACTGGCTCAGAAAGGTACCTAATCAAATTTTGCCATGCAGTCAAAACTATACATATCGATCTAGAGACATCTACGTGGGAAGGCATGATATATGTTGTACATCGATATATCCACCAAACAGTAAACAACAAAAAAGCTCTTTTTGAACAGAAGCACATGCTAATAATGCAGGTATGGATCTTTGGGATATGCGCATACAACACTGAAGTAGAACTGCCGTGTTAGTTATTTCCTTTTGCATCTCCACCCCCACCCTAAACATTGGAACATATTGTAGGCAGGTGCAAACAATAATTATATAATATGTCGCTTCATTATTTCCTTAGTAACATGTCAATAAAAGTCATAGAACTGCAGAACTTGAAAACATTTTTGAGAGAAAATTCGAAGTTCGTCGGCGCAATCTACGTTGTCATTTATTTTGGAGTGGAGGTGGTTATTATTGGTAATATTATGCTGTTAATAAATCATCATACCCCAGCTTTAATTTGGGTCCCCGAGAATTTAAGCAATTTTGTTTGTAAACCCGATCAACGGTTTTTATATTATGCCGCTTCTTTGATGGTATGGTTTTAAGTTCTTTAATCTATCTATCTATCTATTAACTGATTTCACATGTTGGTGATATGAAGGATGCTCTAGCGTGCACTTCACATGGAATATATGTTTGGATGCCCTAGAATCAGTTGGTTCTGCCCTATGTATTCTTGTTTGCATCGGTACATACAATAATATATAAGCAGAGCAACTTAATGACATGAGTTAGCTTCGCTTACAAACATTGATCGGAATCTTACTTGTTTAAAGGAGTTCGTTATGCTTTGTGTTCGTATATAAGATAGGTAGCTAGAGGTTGATTTGGCGCCTTTAATTAACAACTAGTAGCGACCATTTCCCATTAATTAGTAGCATAGCCAAACTGAACCATGGTCTTCATGACTAATTAGGCCCCAATTTAGTCACATTCACATTTGGGAGACAGAGATGAAACTACAAAAGAAACCCTTGTCGATGTTTAATTTGTGTTAACCTTGTATACACCAGTATACTTGCTAAAAACGTTGGTGAATAGGCTAGGAGGACCATGTTGATAGACTCTGGAGATATCAATGAGACATGAGATCTGATGTACCCAAGTTAGGCCCCGAGGTGGTAACAAGTTAACAACCCTACTACCATGCATCCAATTGGCCTTCTATATCTCTCAACAAAATTACAGTAGTATTCACGACTAATGTAGCAAAAGGCTAAACCTATATAGGCGAGTATGACGGTGTTGTGTTTTCGAATACTATTGTAAGTTTATCCTTAAAAGAAATGGTTCGATCGAACATTAAAACCACTAACAATGAACTATGTCAACATGTGAGGTCCTCTATCACAATGCAGATTATTAGCCTCAAGTTCTTTCAAAACAATTGTTAAATATCTTGTATTTAAGCTGAAGATTTTGGTGATTGTTTTTAATTATTAAGTTACACAAGTTTATATCAGCTCTAACCCATTAGCAAGTCTATCATAGATATTAAAATTAAATCATGCACAAGTCAGGTCCAACTTTTGTACAAGTATAAGTGAAGCTCAATGAGTTTAAAGTGTCCCTCTCATGTTTACCCTGAAAAATATAGGTGAAGTGCATAGGGTATACTATAATCAGCGACAGTGACTCTCATATGTGATGATTATCTCTAATTAAAAATAAAACAAACATGATGCTCCAAGAACTTAGGCATACTATGAGGAAAAATAAAAGTGTAGGTTTAGAAGCCATACTGATAATTTTGAGGAAGAGGGGATGTGGCATCCTCAAGTTTAGTGCTTGAATATTTTGGAAAAAATGAGCATGCATGGCATCCCCAAGCTTGAATTATTTCGTGTCCTTGCTTTTCCTTTCGTCGTCAATATCTTCCCTAAATCTTAATAACTTGATTCTCAGCAAACTTAAATGGATTTGTGAGCAGGTTTGTCCATAAAACAATAATATTGAAGCATGCCTTTGCTACAAAAATTTAGAACACTCATTGAGGGAGTCCTGGACTAGGGGGTGTCCGGACAGCCGGACTATCATCGTCCGCCGGACTCCAAGACTACGAAGATACAAGATTGAAGACTCCGTCCCGTGTCCGGATGGGACTTTCCTTGGCGTGGAAGGCAAGCTTGGCAATACGGATATGTAGATCTCCTACCATTGTAACCGACTCTGTGTAACCCTAGCCTCCTCCGGTGTCTATATAAACCGGAGGGCTTTAGTCCGTAGGACACAACATACATTACAACAATCATACGATAGGCTAGCTTTAGGGTTTAGCCTCCTTGATCTCGTGGTAGATCCACTCTTGTACTACCCATATCATCAATATTAATCAAGCAGGACGTAGGGTTTTACCTCCATCAAGAGGGCTCGAACCTGGGTAAAACATCGTGTCCCTTGTCTCCTGTTACCATCCGCCTAGACGCACAGTTCGGGACCCCCTACCCGAGATCCGCCGGTTTTGACACCGACATTGGTGCTTTCATTGAGAGGTCCTCTATGTCGTCACCGATAGGCTCGATGGCATCTTCAATCAACAACGCTGTCCAGGGTGAGACTTTTCTCCCCGGACAGATCTTCGTATTCGGCGGCTTTGCAGTGCGGGCTAACTCACTTGGCCATCTGGAGCAGATTGAAAGCTACGCTCCTGGCCGTCAGGTCAGATTCGGAAGCTTAAACTTCACGGCCGACGTCCGCGGAGACTTGATCTTCGACGGGCTCAAGCCACAGCCAAGCGCGCCGCACTGTTACGACGGGCATGATCTAGCTCTGCCGCCGAACAGTGCTTTGGTGGCCGCACACGAGTCCGCTTCGGCCCTTAGTCCGGAGCCAATCGCCCAGATCGAGGACCGGTGGATGGACACCACCTCGGGGGCTTCAACTTCCACGGCGATGGAGCCGGACACTGACCTTGTCCCTCGCAAAACTGGTGATTCCGAGGTGCCGGACTCCGGACCCCCCACGCCCCTACCAATCGAATCGGATTGGGCGCCGGTTATGGAATTCACCGCCGCGGACATCTTCCAATACTCGCCCTTTGGCGACATCCTAAATTCGCTAAAGCATCTCTCGCTATCGGGAGAGTCCTGGCCGGACTATGGCCAGGAAGGTTGGGATTCGGACGACAAAGAAATTCAGAGCCCACCCACCACCCACTTTGTAGCCACTGTCGATGATCTTACCGACATGCTAGACTACGACTCCGAAGACATCGATGCTATGGACAACGATGCCGGAGACGAACAAGAACCAGCGCCTATAAGGCACGTAAAGACCACCTCGTCATACGACGTATATATGGTGGATACCCCAAAAGGAAGCGACAACGAGGACCAACGGGCCGCGGCAGAAGATAACCCCGCCGACAAACAACCAAAATGGCGACGTAGACACCGCCCTAAGTCCCGCCTCGACAATAACAGCGCTCCTAATGACCCCGCAATACAGCAGGGCAAACAAGTGGACGACGAATGTGCAGACAAGCAACCGTCCGAACAGGACGAGTCAGATAATCAGTCCGGGCCCGGCGGAAAAAATAGTCTGGACGATCTCACGCCGGACACACCGCCGGAGAATAAAAACCTTTGGAAAAGACTAGTCGCCACCGCAAGAAGCCTGAAGAAGGAAAAACGGAAGCTCAAAACAGTGGAAGATACACTCGGAATAAGGTGGAGCAAAGTGCTCAAAACCGCAGATAAATACGGCAATGGCCATCAATCAAAGAGCTACCCGAAGCGCAAGCTACTGCCAGAATTTGACGAGGAGGCCATAGAGCCCCCACTGTCAAAAAACAAAGAAGCCGCCTGGTTGGATAGACGGCCAGATGATAGGCCAAAATCTGAAAGCGGCGCCGCATATAAACCGACTAATGACCCTAGAAAGACAGATGGCCCAGCCAGGTCCATTTACGGGCCAAAGAAGAGGGCCCCAGGAGGCAATACAACACGCCAAGTATCCGAAGGCATTGGCGCACCCAAATACAGAGGCGCCGTACACCCACTATGTTTCACCAACGAGGTGCTGGATCACGAATTCCCAGCAGGGTTTAAACTCGTAAACATAGAGGCCTACGACGGAACAACAGACCCTGGAGTCTGGATAGAAGATTATATACTACACATACACATGGCCAGAGGAGATGATCTCCATGCCATATAATACCTACCCCTCAAGCTCAAAGGGCCAGCCCGTCATTGGCTCAAAAGCCTCCCGGAAAACACTGTTGGAAGTTGGGAAGAGCTCGAGGACGCGTTTAGAGCAAATTTTCAAGGAACTTATATCCGCCCTCCGGATGCAGATGATCTAAGTCATATAACTCAACAGCCCGGAGAGTCAGCACGCAAATTCTGGAACAGGTTCCTCACCAAAAAGAACCAAATAGTCGACTGTCCGGACGCCGAAGCCTTAGCAGCTTTTAAACACAACGTCCAAGACGAATGGCTCGCCAAACACCTCGGCCAAGAAAAGCCGAGGACAATGTCCGCGCTAACAAGCCTCATGACCCGCTTTTGTGCGGGAGAGGATAGCTGGCTAGCAAGATGCAGCACCAGCGACCCAAGTAAATCCGAGATCGAGATGGAAGCGGAAAATCACGGCGCGAAAAAGCGGCGCGAATAAAGAGAAAAGCCCAAAGAGCACGGCAGTTAACGCCGGATTCAAAAGCTCACGGCCAAATAACAAAACACCGCCCCTTAAGGATAACAGCGATGAGCTATCCAATTTAAACAAGATTTTGGGTCGGATATGTCAAATCCACAGTACCCCCGGAAGGCCTGTAAACCACACCCACCGAGATTGTTGGGTTTTCAAACAGTCCGGCCGGCTAAACGCCGAACACAAGGGGCTCTACGCATCAAGCGAAGATGATGACAAACCCCACCAGCAGAGCACCGGAAAATAAAAGACTTTCCCACGAGAGGTCAAAGCAGTAAATTCACTTCATGTGATAATACGAAAAAACAGTGCGGCACCTGTTAAAATAGGTCTCGCACGGTCCAACCAAGCGGAACCTAGAGATTGGACGTCACAACCAATCACTTTCGACCACCTGGATTATTCCAGAAGCGTTCGAAATGCAGGATGGACTGCCCTGATATTGGATCCTATAATTGATGAACTACAATTTACTGAAGTCCTGATGGATGGAGGCAGCGACCTAAACCTGCTATATCCAAACACAATCCGCAAGTTGGGGATAGACCCTACTAAAATTCGACACAGCCCCACTTCTTTCAAAGGAGTGACGCCAGGCCCTTACGCCAAGTGCACAGGCTCCCTATTACTAGAAGTCATGTTCGGATCACCGAACAACTTTCGACGCAAAAAACTAATTTTTCATATCGTCCCATTTAAAAGTGGCTATCAAGCACTCTTGGGACGAGAGGCTTTTGTCCGTTTCAACGCCATACCACATTACGCGTCTCTTACACTCAAGATGCCCGGTCCACGTGGCATCATTTCATCTGAGGGTCACTTAAAGACCCGGACACGGTTAAACGAGTCCGGCATAAGTAAGCTAGGGGCTCCCTAGCCGCACATCCCTTTACAAGGGCTGCGGCGCTAAAAGAACAGCGAGCTTATCAGACTCCGCTTTACTTATTTTTATTTCTTCTTTCGTATATATTCTTTTCGCACGAGTTCCTTTCAAACTAAGTTCCTCTCTTTTCAGATGAACAACGTGCACACCGTCGAGATAACGGCTGCAACGGAGACACAGCGCAGATGTGCGGTAGGGACCCGTCGCGAGATTCTTTTGATTAAGACCTGCGTAAACCTTTTTCTGTCTCTTGTTGTTATAATCCCTTGGTTCCTCATTATAACCAAAGCGGAGCTGACGTTTTGGCATCGGCGCGTCGAAAGACCATGCCGTGCACGGACACTAGGGGCTTAGGGCATTGTTCTGCCCATTATTACAAAGACCGAACACCTTAGGGAGTGTTCGGCGTCTCGAGTTAGGCCTTATATGCATCAGCTCTGAATCATGTCTTTGGTCAAATGTTGGGTTTGCCCGGCTCCTGTATTTTGCTGCCTTACGTTCCGTATCATCGGCTAACGCGGCACCAGGAGAACTACTGCGATTGTGCCCCGGTTAATCGGTGGCGAGCACCTCGATGAAAAAGTCGAAACTGATCGTCATGATCTGCGAGAGACTGGTCAACCACTCGATCGACTACCGGAATGTTTAGAATTCCACGCTTTGACGAAGGACCGTTTCCCGGTCAGGCACGCACGCGCCCCGAATTCGGAGTAGCGCGGTGCCCCAAGGGGCTATATCGTAGCCCCACCCTCGAACTCCACTGGCTAAATGAAAGTGATAAAGCATCTGTTGGGGAACGTAGTAATTTCAAAAAATTTCCTACGCACACGCAAGATCATGGTGATGACATAGCAACGAGGGGAGAGTGTTGTCTACGTACCCTCGTAGACCGAAGCGGAAGCGTTGACGCAGCGTAGAGGAAGTAGTCGTACGTCCTCCCGGTCCGACCGATCCAAGCACCGTTACTCCGGCACCTCCGAGTTCTTGACACACGTACAGCTCGATGACGCACCCTCGATCTCCAATCCAGTAGAGGCTCGAGGGGAGTTCCGTCAGCCTGACGGCATGGTGACTATCTTGATGTTCTCTGTCGCAGGCTTCGCCTAAGCACCGCTACAATATGACCGAGGTGTAATATCGTGGAGGGCACCGCACACAGCTAAGGAACGATCAATGATCAACTTGTGTGCTCTAGGGTGCCCCCTACCCCGTATATAAAGGAGGGAGGGAGGAGGTGGCGGCCCAAGGGGCGCGCCATAGGGAGGGGAAACCTACTCCAAGTAGGTTTCCTCTCTTCCTTATCTTATTTGGAGGGAAGGAAGGAGTACTAGTATTAGGAAGTAGTACTAGTAGTAGGAATAGGAAGAGGGGGAAGGAGAGAGGAAAGGGGGGGCCGGCCCCCCTCCCCAATTCGGATTGGGCTTGGGGGGCGCGCCCCCCTCCTTTGCTCCTTCTCCCTTCCTCCTACATGGTCCCAATAAGGCCCATATACCTCCCGGGGGGTTCCGGTAACCTCCCGGAGCTCCAAACTCTTCCGGAACATTTCCGGTGTCCAAATATATCCGTCCAATATATCAATCTTTATGTCTCGACCATTTCGAGACTCCTCGTCATGTCCGTAATCACATCCGGGACTCCGAACAAACTTCGGTACATCAAAATACATAAACTCATAATATAACAGTCATCGAAACCTTAAGCGTGCGGACCCTACGGTTCAAGAATGATGTAGACATGACCGAGACATGTCTCTGGTCAATAAGCAATAGCGGGACCTGGATGCCCATATTGGTTCCTACATATTCTACGAAGATCTTTATCGGTCAAACCGCATAACAGCATACGTTGTTCCCTTTGTCATCGGTATGTTACTTGTCCGAGATTTGATCGTCGGTATCCAATACCTAGTTCAATCTCGTTACGGTAAGTCTCTTTACTCGTTCCGTGTCGTCATCTCATAACTAACTCATTAGTTACATGCTTGCAAGGCTTAGGTGATGAGTATTACCGAGAGGGCCAGAGATACCTCTCCGACAATCGGAGTGACAAAACCTAATCTCGAATTATGCTAACTCAACATGTACCTTCGGAAACACCTGTAGTACTCCATTATAATCACCCAGTTACGTTGTGGTGTTTGGTAGTACCCAAAGTGTTCTTCCGATAAACGGGAGTTACACAATTCTCATAGTTACAGGAACATGTATAAGTCATGAAGGAAGCAATAGCAGAATACTAAACGATCAAGTGCTAAGCTAACGGGATGGGTCATGTCAATCACATCATTCTCCTAATGATGTGATCCCATTAATCAAATGACAACGCATGTCTATGGTTAGGAAACATAACCATATTTGATTAATGAGCTAGTCAAGTAGAGGCATACTAGTGACTATATGTTTGTCTATGTATTCACACATGTATCATGTTTCTGGTTAATACAATTCTAGCATGAATAATAAACATTTATCATGATATGAGGAAATAAATAATAACTTTATTATTGCCTCTAGGGCATATTTCCTTCAGTCTCCCACTTGCACTAGAGTCAATAATCTAGATTACACAAGAATGATTCTAACACCCATGGAGTCTTGGTGCTGATCATGTTTTGCTCGTGAGAGAGGCTTAGTTAGCAGTGCGCAAAATTCAGATCCGTATGTATCTTGCAAATCTCTATGTCTCCCACTTGGACTTGGTCCCGAATGGAATTGAAGGCGTCTCTTGATGTGCTTGGTCCTCTTGTGAAATCTGGATTCCTTTGCCAAGGCAATTGCACGATATTGTCACGAAAGATCTTCATTGGTCCCGATGCACTAGGTATGACACCTAGATCGGAAATGAACTCCTTCATCCAAACTCCTTCATTCGCCGCTTCAGAAGCAGCTATGTACTCCGCTTCACATGTAGATCCCGCTACGATGCTTTGTTTTGAACTGCACCAACTTACAGCTCCACCGTTTAATATAAACACGTATCCGGTTTGCGATTTAGAATCGTCCGGGTCAGTGTCAAAGCTTGCATCGACGTAACCATTTACTACTAGCTCTTTGTCACCTCCATATACGAGAAACATATCCTTAGTCCTTTTCGGTATTTCAGGATGTTCTTGACCGCTGTCGATGATCCACTCTGGATTACTTTGGTACCTATATGCCAAGCTTATTGCTAAGCATCGTCGGTCCGGTACACAGCATTGCATACATGATAGAGCCTATGGCTGAAGCATAGGAACATCTTTCATTTTCTCTCTATCTTCTGCTGTGGTCGGGCATTGAGTTCGACTCAACTTCACACCTTGTAGCACAGCAAGAATCCTTTCTTTGCACGATCCATTTGAACTTTTTCAAAATTTTGTCAAGGTATGTGCTTTGTGAAAGTCCTATTAAGCGTCTTGATCTATCTCTATAGATCTTGATGCCCAATATGTAAGCAGCTTCACGAGGTCTTTCATTGAAAAACTTTTATTCAAGTATCCCTTTATGCTATCCAGAAATTCTATATCATTTCCAATTAATAATATGTCATCAACATATAAAACTAGAAATGCTCTGAGCTCCCACTCACTTTCTTGTAAATCAGAGCTTCTCCAAAAGTCTGCATATAAAACCATATCTTTGATCACATTGTCAAAGCGTTTATTCCAACTCGAGATGCTTGCACCAGTCCATAAATGGAGCAATGGAGTTTGAACACTTTGTCGACACCTTTTGGATCAGCAAAACCTTTAGGCTGCATCATATACAACTCTTCTTCTAGAAATCCATTCAAGAATGCAGTCTTGACATCCATTTGCCAAATTTCATAATCATGAAATGCAGCAATAGCCAACATGATTCGACAGACTTAAGCATCGCTACTGGTGAGAAAGTCTCATCGTAGTCAACCCTTGAACTTCTCGAAAACCTTTTGCAACAAGTCGAGCTTTGTAGATGATAACATTACCATCAGCGTCGGTCTTCTTCTTAAAGATCCATTTATTCTCAATGGCTTGCCGATCATCGGGCAAGTCAACCAAAGTCCATACTTTGTTTTCATACATGGATCCTATCTCAGATTTCATGGCCTCTAGCCATTTTGCGGAATCTGGGCTCATCATCGCTTCCTCATAGTTCGTAGGTTCATCATGGTCAAGTAACATGACTTCCGAATAGGATTTCCGTACCACTCAGTGCGGATCTTACTCTAGTAGACCTACGAGGTTCGATAGAAACTTGATCTGAAGTTTCATGATCAATATCATTAGCTTCCTCACTAATTGGTGTAGTCGTCACGAACCGGTTCTTGTGATGAACTACTTTCAATAAGGGAGTAGATCTGATTATCTCATCAAGTTCTACTTTCCTCCCACTCACTTCTTTCGAGAGAAACTCCTTCTCTAGAAAGGATCCGAATTTAGCAACGAAAATCTTGCCCTCGGATCTGTGATAAAAGGTGTACCCAATAGTCTCTTTTGGGTATCCTATGAAGACACATTTCTCCGATTTGGGTTCGAGCTTATCTGGTTGAAGTTTCTTCACATAAGCATCGCATCCCCAAACTTTGAAAGCGACAACTTTGGTTTCTTGCCAAACCACAGTTCATAAGGCGTCGTCTCAGCGGTTTTGATGGTGCCCTATTTAACGTGAATGCGGCCGTCTCTAAAGCATAACCCCAAAACGATAGCGGTAAATCGGTAAGAGACATCATAGATCGTACCATATCAAGTAAAGTACGATTACAACGTTCGGACACACCATTTCGTTGTGGTGTTCCAGGTGGCGTGAGTTGCGAAACTATTCCACATTGTTTCAAATGTAAACCAAACTCGTAACTCAAATATTCTCCTCCACGATCAGATCGTAGAAACTTTATTTTCTTGTTACGATGATTTTCTACTTCACTCTGAAATTCTTTGAACTTTTCAAATGTTTCAGACTTGTGCTTCATC
Source organism: Aegilops speltoides (assembly GCA_021437245.1). Classification (NCBI taxonomy): domain Eukaryota; kingdom Viridiplantae; phylum Streptophyta; class Magnoliopsida; order Poales; family Poaceae; genus Aegilops; species Aegilops speltoides. Next base: position 555,243,265 of record CM038147.1, on the reverse strand, counting down.
AAGTAGATATACCCATATCTGCTCAAATCATCTGTGAAGGTGAGAAAATAATGATATCCGCCATGAGCCTCAACATTCATCGGGCCACATACATCTGTATGTATGATTTCCAATAAATCTGTTGCTCTCTCCATAGATCCGGAGAACGATGTTTTGGTCATCTTGCCCATGAGGCACGGTTCGCAAGTACCAAGTGATTCATAATCAAGTGATTCCATAAGTCCATCAGTATGGAGTTTCTTCATGCGTTTTACACCGATATGACCTAAACGGCAGTGCCACAAATATGTTGCACTATCATTATCAACTCTGCATCTTTTGGCTTCAACATTATGAATATGTGTATCACTACTATCGAGATTCAATAAAAATAGACCACTCTTCAAGGGTGCATGACCATAAAAGATATTACTCATATAAATAGAACAACCATTATTCTCTGATTTAAATGAATAACCGTTTCGCATCAAACAAGATCCAGATATAATGTTCATGCTCAACGCAGCACCAAATAACAATTATTCAGGTCTAAAACTAATCCCGATGGTAGATGTAGAGGTAGCGTGCCGACCAGCGATCACATCGACTTTGGAACCATTTCCCACGCGCATCGTCACCTCGTCCTTAGCTAATCTTCGCAATCCATAGTCCTGTTTGAGTTGCAAATGTTAGCAATGAACCGATATCAAATACCAGTGCTCTTGTAAGTGCATCTAGTGCCCTTAGTGATTTTGGTGTATTGAAGACTTATAGGTTAAATGGCGATGCGTTTGTGAGTGTACACAGGTCTATAAGTCTATGAGGAGTTTGATATTTACAGAGAAAGTCGACCCCTAAAAATGAAGTTCTTCGACTGAAGACTTTGATATTCTGAAGACTTTCCGAAGACTTTGAAAGTGAAGAAATTGGTGTGACCATGAAGACTTGATATTCATTCGAGGAATATGAAGCGTGAAGACTTTTGTTTTCGTAGTTTCATTTTCTCTTTCTTGAGTCATAGGAAACACCGTCTTCGTTAAAGGGGTCGAGGAAATACTAAGGAAAAATGTCCATGTGATGCTCAACTCAAAATCCTACACCTACCAATCCCTTCGAGTGAAGCCATTGGAAATCTCATACAGTTCAGTCAAATTCATCAGTGATGAGACGCAGTTCTTACATTACGAGGACTTTGCTCGATCGAGAGTTAGGAATTCGCCAGAGCGAATTGCCTACACAGTGAGGAACATGATAGCCCTGATGACTTTGAGAGTCGAATTTCCGACCGTTGCTGTGCTGCGCGCCGGCGGATCAAAATATCTTATCCACCTAACGGTCATATCATTGAAGGGCATTTATGTCTTATCATGTCGGGCTGCTCCCTAGGCTATAAATAGCCGCCCCCTACAACCACTAGTTGGTTGGCTGCTCCGAGAGAACTTGACACTTGTCATTTGAGAGCAACCCATCCTCCGAGGACTTTGAGCAAAAATCATCAAGTGAGGAAAATCCCAAAACCAAACCCACAAACCCCAAGTGATTGAGCATCATCAAGAAATTGATCTGCGTGGATCCGGCGCTTGTTACCTTTGAAGACTGTGCTTCTTCCAGACGGTTAGGCGTCAAGGTCTAGAGCATCCAAGAGGAATTGTGGATCGCCGAGTGACCAAGTCTGTGAAGGTTTGGAAGTCACTGAAGACTTACCACGAGTGATTGGGCGAGGCCTGCGTGGTCTTAGTTCAAGGAGAATACGGTGAGGACTGGGTGTCTGAGTTGCGGCTCGAGACGGGTGTCCGGACTGTGTGTCCTCGAGTTTAAATACTCAGCCTCTCCAACCAGACGTACAACTGAGACAGCAGTTGGAACTGGTTTACCAAATCATTGTCTTCACCAACTGACTAGTTCTATTTCCTCAACTCATCCATTTCCTCATTCTGTGTTGCATGTGGTTCATATCTGTGCTTGAAGACTTTGACTGAAGACTTTCACAAATTCCTCAGTTCAATTTCTTCAGTCTGTTTATCTTCATCTTGTTATCCTGTGTTTACGCTTCCCGTACTCTGTTCTTGTTTTCATTTCATCATGCTGACTATGAGTGCATCCTGTTATGTTTACTTCTGAGTACATATTCCGCTGCAAGTAGTTCTTCGCTAAGGAATTTCCTCACCGGCAAATTCCTTAGTGAAGAATTTCATAAAAATCGCCTATTCACCCCCCCCCCTCTAGTCGATATAACGCACTTTCAGCTACTGCGAGCATTAGTAAGGTACACATCAATAACATGTATATCACATATACCTTTGTTCACTTTGCCATCCTTCTTATCCGCCAAATACTTGGGGCAGTTCCGCTTCGATTATGCGATCGCTTGCGGTAGAAGCACTCGATTTGAGGCTTAGGTCCAGACTTGGGTTTCTTCTCTTGAGCAGCAACTTGTTTGCTGTTCTTTTGAAGTTCCTTCTTCTTCCCTTTGGCCCTTTTCTTGAAACCGGTGGTCTTGTTGACCATCAACACTTGATGCTCCTTTTGATTTCTACCTCCATGGATTTCAGCATCGCGAAGAGCTCGGGAATAGTCTTGTTCATCCCTTGCATATTATAGTTCATCACAAAGCTCTTGTAGCTTGGTGGCGATGATTGGAGAATTACATCAATGGCGCTATCATCCGGAAGATTAACTCCCGCTCAATCAAGTGATTATTATACCCGGACATTTTGAGTATATGCTCACGGACGAGACTGTTCTCCTCCATCTTGCAGCTATAGAACTTATTGGAGACTTCATATCTCTCAATCCGGGCATTTGCTTGAAATATTAACTTCAACTCTGGAACATCTCATATGCTCCATGATGTTCAAAACGTCGTTGAAGACCGGTTCTAAGCCGTAAAGCATGGCACACTCGAACTATAGAGTAGTCATCGACTTTGCTTTGCGAGACGTTCTTAACGTCGTCGGTTACATCAGCAGCAGGCACGGCACCCAGCGGTGCTTCGGGACGTAACTCTTACATGCAGCAATGAGGATAATCCTCGAGTTCGGACCCGATCCGTGTAATTGCTACCATCATCTTTCAACTTTGCTTTCTCAGCGAGCGCATTTAAATTCAGCGGAACAACAACACGAGCCATCTATCTACAAACAAACATAGACACGCAAAATACTATCAGGTACTAAGTTCATGATAAATTTAAGTTCAATTAATCATATTACTTAAGAACTCCCACTTAGACAGACATCTCTCTAGTCATCTAAGTGATCACGTGATCCAAATCAACTAAACCATGTCCGATCATCACGTGAGATGGAGTAGTTTCAATGGTGAACATCTCTATGTTGATCATATCTACTATATGATTCACGCTCGACCTTTCGGTCTCCGTGTTCGAGGCCATATCTTTATATGCTAGGCTCGTCAAGTATAACCTGAGTATTCGCGTGTGCAACTGTTTTGCACCGTTGTATTTGAGCGTAGAGCCTATCGCACCCGATCATCACGTGGTGTCTCAAAGACGAAGAACTTTCATAGCGGTGCATACTCGGGAGAACACTTCTTGATAATTAGTGAGAGATCATCTTAAAATGCTACCGTCAATCAAAGCAAGATAAGATGCATAAAGGATAAACATCACATGCAATCAATATAAGTGATATGATAAGGCCATCATCATCTTGTGCTTGTGATCTCCATCTTCAAAGCACCGTCGTGATCACCATCGTCACCGGTAGCGACACCTTGATCTCCATCGTAGTATCGTTGTCGTTCGCCATCTATTGCTTCTCGACTATCGCTACCGCTTAGTGATAAAGTAAAGCAATTACAGAGCGTTGCATTTCATACAATAAGCGACAACCATATGGCTCCTGCCGATTGCCGATAACCGGTTACAAAACATGATCATCTCATACAATAAAATATAGCATCACGTCTTGGCCATATCACATCACAACATGCCCTGCAAAAACAAGTTAGACGTCCTCTACTTTGTTGTTGCAAATTTTACGTGGCTGCTACGGGCTTAAGCAAGAACCAATCTCACCTATGCATCGAAACCACAACGATAGTTTGTCAAATAGACTCTGTTTTAACCTTCACAAGGACCGGGCGTAGCCACACTCGGTTCAACTAAAGTTGGAGAAACAGACACCCGCTAGTCACCTGTGTGCAAAGCACGGCGGTAAAACCAGTCTCGCGTAAGCGTACGCGTAATGTCGGTCCAGGCCGCTTCATCCAACAATACCGCTGAACCAAAGTATGACATGCTGGTACGCAGTATGACTTATATCGTCCACAACTCATTTGTGTTCTACTCGTGCATATAACATCAAACCATAAAAACCTCGGCTCGGATGCCACTATTGGGGAACGTAGTAATTTCAAAAAAATTCCTACGCACACGCAAGATCATGGTGATGACATAGCAACGAGGGGAGAGTGTTGTCTACGTACCCTCGTAGACCGAAGCGGAAGCGTTGATGCAGCGTAGAGGAAGTAGTCGTACGTCCTCCCGGTCCGACCGATCCAAGCACCGTTACTCCGGCACCTCCGAGTTCTTAACACACGTACAGCTCGATGGCGCACCCTCGATCTCCAATCCATAGAGGCTCCGAGGGGAGTTCCGTCAACCTGACGGCGTGGTGACTATCTTGATGTTCTCTGTCGCGAGGCTTCGCCTAAGCACCGCTACAATATGACCGAGGTGTAATATCGTGGAGGGGGCACCGCACACGCTAAGGAACGATCAATGATCAACTTGTGTGCTCTAGGGTGCCCCTACCCCGTATATAAAGGAGGGAGGGAGGAGGTGGCCAGCCCAAGGGGCGCGCATAGGGAGGGGAAACCTACTCCAAGTAGGTTTCCCTCTCTTTCCTTGTCTTATTTGGAGGGAAGGAAGGAGTACTAGTATTAGGAAGTAGTACTAGTAGTAGGAATAGGAAGAGGGGAAGGAGAAAGGAAAGGGGGCGGCCCCCTCCCCAATCGGATTGGGCTTGGGGGCGCGCCCCTCCTTTGCTCCTTCTCCTTCCTCCTACATGGGCCCAATAAGGCCCATATACCTCCCGGGGTTCGGTAACCTCCGGAGCTCCAAACTCTTCCGAACATTTCCGATGTCCAAATATATCCGTCCAATATATCAATCTTTATGTCTCGACCATTTGAGACTCCTCGTCATGTCCGTAATCACATCCGGGACTCAACAAACTTGGTACATCAAAATACATAAACTCATAATATAACATCCTTGAAACCTTAGCGTGCGGACCCTACGGTTCGAGAATGATGTAGACATGACCGAGACATGTCTCTGGTCAATAAGCAATAGCGGGACCTGGATGCCCATATTGGTTCCTACATATTCTACGAAGATCTTTATCGGTCAAACCGCATAACAGCATACGTTGTTCCCTTTGTCATCGGTATGTTACTTGTCCGAGATTTGATCGTCGGTATCCAATACCTAGTTCAATCTCGTTACCGATAAGTCTCTTTACTCGTTCCGTAATACATCATCTCATAACTAACTCATTAGTTACATGCTTGCAAGGCTTAGGTGATGAGTATTACCGAGAGGGCCCAGAGATACCTCTCCGACAATCGGAGTGACAAAACCTAATCTCGAATTATGCTAACTCAACATGTACCTTCGGAAACACCTGTAGTACTCCTTTATAATCACCCAGTTACGTTGTGACGTTTGGTAGTACCAAAGTGTTCTTCCGGTAAACAGGAGTTACACAATTCTCATAGTTACAGGAACATGTATAAGTCATGAAGGAAGCAATAGCAGAATACTAAACGATCAAGTGCTAAGCTAACGGGATGGGTCATGTCAATCACATCATTCTCCTAATGATGTGATCCCATTAATCAAATGACAACACATGTCTATGGTTAGGAAACATAACCATCTTTGATTAATGAGCTAGTCAAGTAGAGGCATACTAGTGACTATATGTTTGTCTATGTATTCACACATGTATCATGTTTCCGGTTAATACAATTCTAGCATGAATAATAAACATTTATCATGATATGAGGAAATAAATAATAACTTTATTATTGCCTCTAGGGCATATTTCCTTCAGCTACCACCTCCTCCACAGGACCGAGACGTCGGATTAAGTGTGAAAACGCGCTATTTTTTGCGGACACCCCCGCACCTTGTGCGTGGGGGCTGAAGCCGAAGACTGCAATCTTTTAGGTTATACAAATGTATACATAAACGGCCACATAGGAGATATTTTAATACTTGGAACGCACAAGTATAAAAAGCGGTTACATCATAATCATTGTCTTACAAGATAAAACGTTCATTTGAACGTGACATTTTTTGAGCACTGCGACTCTATTACACGAGCGCCACGCATAACTTCCCCAAAATAGTGCTCGGCGGGTAACCGGCTTTCGTCCGAACTCTGTGCGACAATAGCGGTGGCATCCATCTCTGTCCAATGTGTCTTCACACGGGCCAGGGCCATCCGCGCGCCTTCTATGCAGGCCGACCGCTTCATCTCCTTGATGTGCGGCACCGCTCCAAGAAATTGCTGCAATAAGCTGAAATAGCTCGTCGCCTTGGGTCTCTCCGGCCAGACATGAGCCACGATATCAGTCATGGCAAGTCCGGACAATCTATTTAGCTCAGCCCATTCGGCCAATCGATCGGTCAACGGAAGTGAACGATCCGGACTATGGAATTGAGACCAAAATAGCTCTTCCGTCTTGTGATCCTTCTGGCTCCGAAAGTGCTCAACGGCATCAGTCGCACTTGCCGCTAAGTCCATATATGGATCCTCCGGACCCCACAGCTGGCCAAGTTGGGCATATTTTTGATCCGTAAACCGGCGACGCAGCAGAAACGGCTTGCCAGCCACAATATCTCCGGCTTGGCGCAGCTCCTCTCTCATAGCCCGCATTGCAGAACGGGCATCCTTGGCCTCGGCGGTGGCCTTCCCCAGGTTTTCCCGCTCCGATAAGCGCTCCTTTTCAAGAGCCTCGTTGCGGTCAGCAACATCTTTTAATTTCACGACCAATTCGGCCATCTTTTCCCTGCTTAGGCAGTGTGCAGCCTTTTCGGCTTTCAACTCCTCGGCTGCCCTCGAGGCGACCGCATCACTCCTTCGGGCTTGCTCCTTGGCTTGAGCAAGCTCGGCCCGAAGGCTCTCCACAGCAGCAGCACCGTCTATATCACAGCATATACATTATCAGAGGCGGGCTTTGACTCCCTTAAATAAGTGACTGCGGAGAATTCATTTACCTTGCGACTCGTCAAGTCGCCGGTTGACAAGCGCGATGTCCGCATCCGCCACGTCAAGTTGCCGCATTAACTCAGCAACTCCACTAGTCCGGGTAGCCCCCGGACTATCCGCCACCTGCATAGGAACGGCGATATTCATTACCTGAGATTTTGATCCTCGGTACGTTGTCGCTTTCGACAACCTACCGAGTCTCAGGGGCTACTATCTATATAGGGCGCACTTCTATGTGTCAAACTGTCAAAAAGGTGCGCCGTTCTTGCGTACCTCAAATCCCGTCAGTAAACTCCTGACGGCATTATGCAATCCGCTTTCGGCGGATGAAATCCTTCAATCACCATACGCATCAGAGCACGGTGATCTTACGAGATGGGCGCCCTCTCAGCAGATTCTTCACTCCCGGCGGACACTAGTGGGCGCCGAACTCTCCGGCCCCTCCGGACTCTGGGATACCCTCCGTGACGATACTTCAGGCTCGTCTGCCCTATCCGACGGCGCAGCAGACGGAGGTGTTTCGCTCTCCATCATCTCCGGAAGAAGATCCCCCGAAGACGAACTCATCTGAGAAGGCCGCAGATCCGAACTGCAAGGTAAAAATTTCGGTCATCCACAGAAGCACAAATAAGGGTATTTTCTCATTAATGAACCCCCCTTTTTTACTCACGGCTCGCTGGAGGGCTGATCCTTTAGAGACGATTGTACGTCCGGACTTTCCCCGGACGCAGGACCCTCCGGTAAAGATTTCTTCCCCCGCTTAGGGGCTTTGGCCTCCGGGTCTTCGGAGGCGGTCCTCTTCTCCCCCTGGAAGGAGGGATTGTCGATCCCCCCCTCTTCAGGCGCCCCCTCGGGCAAGGTGATAGCTCTTCCATTTTCCCCATCGCCCCCTTCTACGGGCACGACCTCCAACATTCTGACCAGCACGGGCTCCGGTGCGGTCTCTGGGAGGGGGCCGGACACCTTATCAGCTTCGATCGCGCTACCCACTCCTGATAAAGAATAATGGGTCAGAAGGCGAATTTCAGAAAAGCAAACAAACAGAACGTCCGGACTCTGAGCTACTTACCTGTGTATCCGGGCGATTGCAGCTTAGGCCTGCGTCCTCGGTCAATTCCGGACACGCCACCTGCGGTACGAAGAACAACTTGTACATCTCCACGGGCGTCATGCCCATGAAGTGTTGGAGAATTCGTGGCCCCTCCGGATTGAACTCCCATAACCGGAGAGGGCGGCGTTTGCAGGGCAGAAGACGCCTGATTAGCATGACCTGCATCACCACAACCAGATTGATCTCCCTCGCTTGGAGGTCTCGAATCCGGCCCTGCAATAAGGGCACGTCTTCGAACGGCCCCCAATTGAGCCCTTGGTTGACCCACGACATCAATCGGCGTGGAGGTCCCCGGCGGAATGAAGGCGGCGGCTTTTGCTTGCTGCCCTTCGGAGCGGTGACATAGAACCACTCCTGCTGCCACCAGCCGAGCTCCTCTTGGAAGGAGCCCTCGGGCCACGGGGGCATCGGCCCTCCTGCTTATGGCCGCCCCGCCGCACTCCGCTTGACGCCCCCCGATCATCTTCGGCACCACATTGAAGGTCTTCAGCCATAGGCCAAAGTGGGTGGTGACGCGGAGGAATGCTTCACAGACAATAATGAATGCGGAAATATGGAGGATGGACTCCGGAGCCAAGTCGTGAAAATCCAGCCCATAGTAGAACATGAGCCCTCTCACGAAGGGGTCCGTCGAGAAGCCTAAACCCCGACGGAGGTGGGATACAAAGACGACGTACTCACCGGGTTCGGGAGTGGGTACGGCCTGCCCTCGGGCGGGCAACCTGTGCGAAATCTCGTAGGACAGGTACTTGGCCTCACGCAGCTTTAACACGTCCTCCTCCGTCACGGAGGAGGGCATCCACCGACCACGAAGGTCGGGCGGACATTGTAGAAGATCTGGCGCGCTCGAATCTGGGGCTCGGGTGTTGGAACTTGGAGCAAGGAGAGGATTCGATGGAAGATTGAGAAAAAGCGAGCCTTGGTCCCTTATAAAGGGGAAAATACCAAGAGCCGTCTCCGTGACCGTTCGGGATTCACCTTCGATAGAGGCGTGGCGGCGAGGCGCGGTTGGGTTACCCACGGTCGTATTGATGAGAATCCCGGAATAAGGGAGCACGATCTACTGCTCGACAAGGCGTGCCAAGAAACCGCTTCGCTAAGCGTCTGAGGTGGTATAATAAAAACGATTCAAGTAAAAGCCCGGTAGCGGTGTGATGTCATGCCGCATAATCGTCGGCAGATTGGACTTGTGTGCATTTATTCTCTCTACGGTGGAATGTGGAATTTATTTTGCGAGCGGACACTATCACAGGGTGCATGATCTTCTCGGATTATTGAAGGAGGAACCCGCCTTGCAATGCCGAACATTATCGCGCCGGACTTATCATCATTGAAGCCTGGTTCGAGGGCTCTTGAGGAGTCTGGACTAGGGGTGTCCGGACAGCCGACTATCATCGTCCGCGGACTCCAAGACTACGAAGATACAAGATTGAAGACTCCGTCCGTGTCCGGATGGGACTTTCCTTGGCGTGGAAGGCAAGCTTGGCAATCTGGATATGTAGATCTCCTACCATTGTAACCGACTCTGTAACCCTAGCCTCCTCCGGTGTCTATATAAACCGGAGGGCTTTAGTCCGTAGGACACAACATACATTACAACAATCATACCATAGGCTAGCTTTAGGGTTTAGCCTCCTTGATCTCGTGGTAGATCCACTCTTGTACTACCCATATCATCAATATTAATCAAGCAGGACGTAGGGTTTTACCTCCATCAAGAGGGCCCAAACCTGGGTAAAACATCGTGTCCCTTGTCTCCTGTTACCATCCGCCTAGACGCACAGTTTGGGACCCCCTACCCGAGATCCGCCGGTTTTGACACCGACACTCATACTTATCAACTTCTGCAGAATATACCAACATATATGAGTCCTCATGATCCAAAAAGTAGTATCTATAGTTTTGAACACAAGCTAATCAATATTATGTCTAAATGGTACAACCAACAAAGAGGTAATTAAAAGCATGATTTCGACTGATTAGAAAATTAAGTAAACATCAGCACATATAGAGAACTAATATTTGCATATTGTCTAAATTGTTTGTGATTTTTTCATGCTATAGCAAAGAGTTCTATTTTTTTAGAGCGGCAAACCTGCAGAAACTGCACAACACAACAAGTACTTGTAATCTAATGATGCTAATGTTAATCCATGCCACATTACTAAAGAAAATATAAATAACTCGTTTCTAAGTTACCATAGCAAGTTTGACTCATGCAATAAAAATAAAGGATAGCTATGGAGTGCCTCCCACATGCACCTTTTTAATGCCTTTGAGCTAGGCATTGTTGTACTAATGGTCAAATTCTCCTATCAGGACTCCCCAAGGGGTAATTTAAACTCATTAGAGTATCATGAGGTTTTATTGTTCTTTTTCGTGGAAAGTGTTCCATTAATTTATCATGAAAAATGGAATGTGATTTTTCTTTATTTATATATATAACATCACCTACAGGTCTCAAAAATGGTTTTCCCATAATAATTACACATAGAGAATGACTTTCTATGTCCATAATAAAAAAATCAAGATGAACATATTTCGTATTGGCCCTTACAATAACGTCATTAATTCTTTAGCTGGTTTCTTTGTAGTTGAATAAACAAGATCCAAATTTAATTGACAATGTGATATTTGTTTTAATCCTAGAATTCAATATAAGTATATGGTAAGGGGTGGAAACACTAGCATCAAGATCACATAAAAGTGTGATAATCATAGACTAGTATTAACCTTTATTATTGGTTCTCATCCATCCACTTATTTCCTAGGAATCATGTAATATTGTGTGTATTTCTCCTTTCTAGGAAGTAAAATAGCTACCTCGTGCAATATGCTCAGTGAGTTGCTTGTTGTAATCATTAGCATAGGTGCTTTGTTTAATTCTTACAAAACTTTATTAATCTAGGGAGGGTAAAATCATCATAGTGATTTTTTATTCCATTTTTTCATCTAGAGAGGGTAAAATCATCATCTAAAGCTTTAACATCTACATAGTAGGGCTTATGTTATCCATATGATATAGTTGAGCTTTCTACCCTTTCCTTTAGTTTCATAAAGTCACCATAAGTGTGCATTTATTCTAGGCTAGCATTAGGAGTTGATTCTGGTTTTGCAACCATTTTGCTGACTAGTGTAGCTTGAGTACCAACTTTTTTTCTAAGGTAGCCTCTATATGTGATGATTTTTCTTGTAAGCTTCTTATGAATTTATTAATAGTAAAAAAACTATTTACCTAGTCCTCGCAAGAAGGATGTATACTCAGGTGCTTCTCTTCTAAAGGCTAGAATTTTTTTAAATTTTTACCATAAATTCCTTCATGGAGCTTTCAAGTGTATGTATGTCACCATTAGACATAACTAAGAAGTTACCCCTAGGATATTGATTATCTTTGACCCAGTTTCAGATTGCAGATAGTCCCTACCTTTTTCGCCAAGGGTGACCCTAGGTTCGAACCCACGAGAAGTTCTGCTAATAGACATGGATTCAAGAAAGCTATAATCGTCATTAAGAGTTTCAATTCCTAGACCGAATATCGTAAGTTGTATGGAGAGATATCAACAAAATGAAAATTGGCCTAGGCATTTGGACTTTACCTAAAACCTTATTTTTGCACTTTGGATCTTTTCTTGATTTCCAACATAGTCCCGATAGACACCGTTATGATGTGTTCTCAACATGTAGATGTGGGGGATGCGTCCAAATAATGGCACAACCGATCCACATGCATCATGGGTCTATTGTCCGACAAAGGCCCTTACCATCGGGTTAATTACTAATGCCCTTCGAGATCCGGTTTGGATAGTAGAAGGCTCCCATACCATTTCCCCAAGGAGTGACCCTATGTTATCAAACCCACAAGAGGATGTGCACTGCGACAAATAGTCAAACAAGTTATTGTTAACGAAGGAAATTCCAACTTTTTAACTAGATCTTTAACAAGCTTTTTGGATTTAAATATTGATATGGAAATAGACATGGGTATGAGGTCTTACTTTCACAGCCTTATATTTATGTTTGGGATCTCATATTGATAATAAACATAGCTCCGGAAGACAACCACTATGATGTTCTTGCTACGCGATGAAGGGGGGGATGTGCCGAAAGAACATCTTGACGTGTGCATGACGCGCATCAAGAGTCGGTTGTCCAACCAATGGCCCTTACTGTCGCGTGTGGTTACCTTGGTTATTAAGAATTACTCCAGACAAGAACATTGAGAATTTAATGACTATACCTAATTTATCCCTAAGGAATTGCTTTTCGCTATTGTACTAACCCCTTCTCTCACTACTGTTAAGCAACACTCCATGTATCCTCACTTCTTACCTCCTCCTTGGTCGATCTATGTGATCCTAGGTACCTGCATGGCCTTAGAATGAGAAGAACACAAAAAACAACTCTATTGCAATCGGACACATACGAATATTGTCAAATACGCAAAGTCATTCCAACAACCCCATGCACAAATACGTAGGGTCGCAAGGCATTGCCTCAACACATTGCCTTACCAAATTAATTACTCACACATGGCGATCGGATTGCAAGATGAACTCATTGAAGGCGACATAAAGATGAATGATTGATTGATAATATGTCTTATAGTAGTTGTCGGATGCGATACCGATTACAAGTATGACTAACTTGGAGAGAATGGTTGTGGTGATTAAGGTGGAGTCGGCTATGGAGATGAGAAGGGAAATGGAGGCATCTAGGGTTGAAAGATGGGTTCTGCATCTCTATTTCGTGAATGGTGGCTCTCCTGTTACGATTCTGGTGTCGACCCCTTTATAGAATTTGGTCAGGTAGAACGTCTTGGAGTTGGCGGCGTGTGGTACAAGAGTAGGTACTAGTGTGTGCGCTTGTACCTTGCGCCGTCTTGTGCTCTAGATGGCCTGTTTGTGCCTCCAATTTCCTTTGCTTCTTCTCCACACTTCTTGTTTCCTCCTATATGATGATATTCTTCCATATTTGAGCCCATCTCTTGTGGAAACACAATAAACAAAAGGATTTTGCAATTTCTTGCATTCATTAGTCATTAGTGGCAATATCAAAGTGATTATCTCAGAAATTCTGGGATTATCCTATCTAAACAGTGGTATAATGAGTGCAAAATATTGTCATCGGTTACCTAAGTTATTAAGGATCATTCCAAACCAACAGATTCGGCATTTAATAACCACAAGTGGTCCCCAAGGAGTTTCTTCCCGCTACCATAGTAATCATGATGATCACCCGCGTTCGACATAGCCTTCCATGCGCCCTCGCACTTTACCTCCTCCTGGATCGACCTAAGGGATTTCGCTCACCTGCGGAGTCTTAGAATGAGAAAGAGACAAATTTGTTATGAATAACACATAAAAATATATGCCTTAGTCCCTGGCCAGAGGAGATTACTCATGCATCACAATCATATTTTAGATGCAAACCATTGTAGATGGCATTGATATATGAATGATTGTTTAGAGTCTTACAATGTCGGCGTATGAGATGGATGGATTACAACTTCACAAAACTATGGGGAGTATGGCTATGGAGATGAAGATGGTGGCGGAAATGGCGACGTCTAGCATTTCTAGGAATAGTGGTGGTGATCCTATTCTACTCTTCACAGTTCTAGAGATTGTTTTGTTGTGAATGGGGCCTCAAGCCTTTTTTAAAGTGTGCTAGGGATGACGTCAATGAGCTACTGGTAGGCGGTATGACCGCCAGTAGGATCGCCCGCGCTTGTACCAGATGTCTTCTTCCCCTCTTGATCCTATGTTATGCGTACACTTGACTTGACTTGATCTCCACACTTTATATTTCCATGTATTGCTTCATTTCCTTCCATTTTGTGGTTCATTTCCCGCAGAAACAAATTATGTAAACTGATTTGCAATCTTTTTGCACTTATGAGTAATTAGTGATAAGATTAGAGTGATTTTCTTGGAATATCAAGGATTGTCTGGTTTAAACAATGGTGGAATGAGTGTAAAAAATACAATCATAAGATACATTGCTATTTGAAGGCTATAGCCTAGGGTAGTTATTTCCATTGCTATTCATGTAGGCATTATTGTTGAAGTTATGTCTAGCGACAAAATTGACATCTACTTCATTTTTAGTTTAGTCATCAAGTATACCAATAGAAATATCATAAGAGGTGATGAGGCATTATTTACAATAAGCTTGGTCATAAGCACATAAACCTTGGCATTTAAGATCTCAACCTCCTCAATAGAGTTGAATTTTTTAGTAGTTAGGGCCCTTCCGTATTGCCATTAGGCCAATGGCGGGGACAGTCCTAGGGCAATTGGGACTATAGCCCTAAGCCTAGCAACACTAGCCTTTGCAATTCATTCTTACTAAATATACAAAAACACTAGAGTGGATCACTCAAGCTAGCTTACCCTAGGCATAATCTGATGCTAGATCCGCCATTGCATTGGGCATAGTTTTCCATTATGTTGTCAAAAAATGTCATGGTCATGTGCCACCCTGGTACGTCCATTTTGCATCATGATTTCCTACTATTATTTATAATATTTTTGATCAATTAATACCTTGTGAGCAATTCTAATGCCTTTTCTCTCTTAATTTGTAAGATTTACATGAAGAGGGAGATTGCTGACAGTTGGAATTCTGGACCTGAAAAAGCTATGTCACAGATACCTATTCTGCACATCTCCAAATGAGTTAAAATTCCACGGAGAATTATTTTGGAATAAATAAAAATAATGGAAGAACGAAATACCAGAGGAGGCCACCCAGGTGCGCACAAGGCACCAGGGCGTGCCCACCCCCTGGGTGCACCCTGGTGGATTCTGGGGTCCTTGGCCAGCCTGTGTGGCCCATCTTCTGGTATATAATCCCATTTGTGCTATTGGGCAGGAGCACTTTTGGTCTTCGGCGGAGCGATTCCGTCGGGGACACTTCCCTCTGGGAGGGGGAAATCGAAGACATCGTCATCACCAAAAACCCTCTCATCATGGATGGACCAATCTTCATCAACATCTTCACCGGCATCATCTGATCTAAAACCCTAGTTCATCTCTTATATTCAATCTTTGTCTCAAAATCTCAGATTGGTACTTGTGGGTTGCTAGTAGTGTTGATTACATCTTGTAGTTGATGCTAGTTGGTTTATTTGGTGGAAAATTATATCTTCATATCCTTGATGTTATTCAATACCCTTCTAATCTTGGACATGAATATGATTTGGGAGTAGTTACTTTTGTTCTTGAGGACATGGGATAAGTCTTGTCATAACTCCTAAGTAATCATGTGAATTTGGTATTCGTTCGATATTTTGATGATATGTATGTTGTTGTTTCCCTTAGTGGTGTTATGTGGACGTTGACCACATGACACTTCACCATATTTCGGCCTAAGGGACACTGGTACGCGTCAGTGCTATACAAACGATTTTAAACCCCTTTCCGCGATGGCATTTGGAATCGTCGCCAAGTGAGTGTGGGCGATAGGGGGGACCTTCCCACACGACCTAGAAACTGTCGGGGATAAGCCCTCCTGGCACACACGCTCGGCAAAATGAGGACGTGTGCGACCGGCGAGTGAGCTAATATGATTATACGTATAGTAGTGCTAAAAATACAATTATACAGGCAAAATTGTTTCCGGTCGTAAGTACAACCCACACAGTCAGCCCTCGCTAAACGTTCCCGTTCGTATGTACATTCCACACAGTCCATCCAAGGAATACGCTTCCGTTAGTATGTACAACACACACAGTTAGTCCAAGAAGTACCAAATGTTTGCGATGCGCACAACATCACAAACAGTCTATAATTTTGAAGCATGTGTGATAAGATGACTATCACAAACATTTAATAAGAAAGAACTGTGTGCAATGTTGTTGTTAATCGCACACGTTTTTTCTTGGCTGATTGTGTGTGCAGTGGAGATTGATCGCATAGTTTTTTCCTGGCTGATCGTGTGTGCGGTGGAGATTGATCGCACATGTAGTGGATCCTAGAAACGTGGCTGGTCTTCACATCTATCGCAGACGTTTCGCTTTTGCAAACCGTGTGCAGTGTAATCCCTAATTAGTGCCTAATTAATCCCTAGTTAATCCCTAGTTTAAAAAAATACCTTTTTGAATTTGAAAGTAGGCAATCACTTATTTCATATCCAACCAGGTTTATTACAAATATAGGTTCAACCACGAATGCATAATTCGATGCACAGGTACATATAGTGAAGAACTATAGAAGCACCAAGTAAAGAATGATGAACCACAGTTGTACTAAAGAGTGTAAAGAGAGAGGCGAAAGACATTCTGGTTGCTGTAAAAGCTGAAGCAGAATGCCCATATTGTGCCCTCCTCCATGCGTAATGTGCACACAACTCTAGGCCAACCCCTTGTGATGGTTGCCCGTCCATCCTTCATTGTCTTCATTACGACTTCTCGATGCTCATTGTAGTCTGGATAAAATACTTTAACCTTCATTGTGTGTCCACCAATCATGTACTTTGTGAGGTAATCTTGAGTGAACTGCTTCGGAAACCACTGCGAACGAAAAAGATTCAGACATTGTTGTCTACCAACTCATTATGGGCAGTACAAAGAGAAGGTTGCAGAGTTTGTAGTTACCATCCTACAACTCACTGTTGTGTTGGATGGATCAAAAACAAATAATTTGCTTGCTACCATTCGTATCTTTTTGCTAATAATCCTTATCAGTTTCCTCACTCGATGCTTGTTCATGAATATCTCATTGCCCCATATGCAAAAAAGGTCGATGCGTGGATCCTTGCCAAGGGCATATGTACCTAGAAGCAACAAGTCAATATTAGAAGCTAACAAGTGTACAGGCCTAGATCTATATGCACTACATTATGGAACAACGGGGGAGTACAAGCCGAGGGATGAAGCTAACCTCGGCGGAAAATGGTGACCACTCCAGCTGGTGTCCTGCATAAGTAGTGGAAAGGCATGTTACTACGGCAACCTTAACATCAAACAAATATAGCAAAGGTAAACAATATCATCTCCAAATGATAGCTTGAATGTGTTGGTTTCAGCATGTTGTTAAAGCATAGATAAAATGGAAGGCAATGTTACCGACAGCAGGCTTAACAGCTATCAAATATTGCAATTCGAACTGGTATTGTTGAAAATGAATAGAACATAGGTAATGCTTAAACATCACTGGATAAATGTGTAAAACTTAAATACAGGACATGTGTTAACTACACAAGGCATAACTGGAACCAAATATAGTCGCTCAAACTGGTATTGATGCAGTCGAGCGGCACAGTTCTGACTTGCACATAATGAACAACACATTGTGAATGACTGAAATAAACAAGGCATAAATGATCATTATAACAACAAAATATAGCCATTGAAAACTGGACAGAGTCTCACTGGAACCAACCTAACAAGCAAATAAATATAAACAAGGCATATGCTTGAAAACTGGACAAATGCTCACTGCAACAAACCTAACAAGAAAATACAGATAAACAAGGCATCTGCTTGAAAACTGGACAAATGCTAAAAAAGCAACCTAACAACCAAATACAGATAAACAAGGCATCTGCTTGATAACTGGACAAATGCTCACTACAACCAAACTAAGACAAAATACATATAAACAAGGCATCGGCTCAATAACTAGAAAAATGCTTACTGCAACCAACCTAACAACCTAACACCGATCAAAAAGGCGTCTACTCACTATAAACAACCAGATATAGCCATTCGTGAAACTGAACTGGACAACTCATACTTAAACATCACATAGCCCTATTGAACAATACATTTTTTGCATAACTGAAATAATTAAACACGGCACAGTTATAGCACCGCACGACAAATGCTACTACAACAAAGGGTACGGGTCGGCAAGCTAGAAAAGGTAAGATTTGCTGATAGGATGTTGCCTCACATTTCATGAATGGGATCCTTCCAGTTGGAAGAGCACATACCCATGGTGGAAGAACCTTTGTAGGTGCCCTCCACGTGGTCGTGGTCGATGAGATCTGACTTGGCAATTGAGGATTCCAAGCCGCCGCCGTAGAACGTGTCCTTCAGAAATGACAAAATGGGCTCGATGGCGTATAAGGATCACAAATCCTTGACCGCTTGGCGGAGGAGATCAGCGGCAGGGCCATCGAAGTGATCGATGACGGTTGAACTAGAGGGGTTGGGGATGGACCACATAACCTGTTACATGGCCCGCGTGAAGTCGTCGCTGTTGACGAGCTTGATGTCGTAGCCAGCTTTCCCGAGATACAGTAATACGCAAGCCCGCTGACATGAAGCCTTTGACCTGGCAACGTAGTCAACGTCTTCGCCGGCTTCTGTGGTGACGTGTTGCTCCGGGATTGACAGGTCAGGGCAAACAGCGGCCACGTCTCCAACGTCCACCGGAGAGGCCATGATAAACCACTTCGTGGCCGAACGCTCGTCGGGCTCCCCTAGATACATGGTTGAGCTTAGGCTGCGACATTCTGGAGCAGGGGATGTGGATCTAGTGGGAGGGACACCGCAGGCCTCATCTAAAAACTCAGGGGAGTGGGGTGACGGTATGGGAATCGCTGGGTAACCTCAACTTTATTATCTAAGCTAAGAAGAACGGGCAGACCGGCATGCGTTGGCGGCGGCACTGGTGGCGGCCGCAAGCTAGGGTTCCAGGGGGGAGGGGCGTGGGGGGGACTGTGGTGGGGGGTTGTGGTGTTTGAGGATACGCCACGGCTACTAAAAATTTTAGTAATGGTGGGCGGAGATGGTGGTGGACGACGGATGGCGACGGTTCAAATGCCTAGGCTACTACAATTTTACTATAAGGTCGGTGCTGGAGGAGTGTGGGCAACAGTTGAAGTACGATGGCTACTAAAATTTGGGTAAAGGAATTGATGCGGGGTGGGAGTGCCCAATATCACGCACGGTCCAATAAGAATATGCGTGTATGATAATAACGAAAAGTGGCGGAATCGCCGATTTTTGCAACACTCAAGGCAGGTAGTTTGTTTTTATATTTCTAGCTAGCTGGTCTATCGCACACGGTTCGTCCTAATTTCTAGATAAACTCACCCGCCTTTTGCTTGCGCAGTCGTGGTGATTTTACAGCGCACTTGCATCGCACACGGTTAAGCCAGTACCTGCACAATTTTGCTTGCGCTTGTGCAGTCGTGGTGATTTTACAGCGCACTTGCATCGCACATGGTTAAACTAGTACCTACACTATTTGCTCGCGCTTGCGCAGTCGTAATGATTTCACAACGCACTTTCATCACACACGGTTAAGCCAGTACCTGCACCATTTTTCTCGCGCTTGCGCAGTCGTAGTGATTTCACTTCGCCCTTGTATCGCACACGGTTAAACCAGTACCTCCACCATTCGCCCGCGCTTGCACAGTCGTGGGTATTTTACAGCGCACTTGCATCGCACACGGTTAAGCCAGCACCTGCACCATTTTGCTCGTGCTTGCGTAGTCGTAGTGATTTTACAGTGCACTTGCACCGCACACGGTTAAGCCAGTACCTACACCATTTTGCTCGCGCTTGCACAGTCGTGGTGATTTCAGAATGAACTTGCATCGCACACGGTTAAACCGGTACCTCCACCATTTGCTCACGCTTGTGCAGTCGTGCTGATTTTACAGCGCACTTGCATCACACACGGTTAGGCCAGTACCTGCACCATTTTGCTCACGCTGGTCACCCTATGGGACCTACTCCCTCCTATCATGCACATTTGTTCTTTTTGAAACTGTGTGCGATGGCTAGTGTGTCGCCGCCTAGCCTTCAATGAGCACTGACACTGGTAGCGGGAACCGATGGGAGAAGAGGCGGGAAACCGATGAGAGGAGTGGCAGGAAACGGTAGTCTATTTATAAAACGTACAAGAGAAGGAAGCGTGAGCTAGCACGACGCATGCGCACAATGCTTACCCATGTATTGCATGTGCTGTCAAAAGGGCTGAGGGTTGTCGTTCGATCTTGGAGCATCCAACGGTGCAGACGTACGATCCTTGGGGTTTGGGTTCTGGCCAATCAGAACGCACGACTCAGATCGCGGGCGGCATCGGCCACGGTTTTGTAGGAACACGACTTTTGTTTGGCCTTTTTATACACTAATTGAGTTTCCTAGGCATTTAATGTCCATAATTCAAATCTGAACTTCAAAACATGCTCCAGTTCACCAAAATGGCTAGAAAAATTATACATGTGTCCTTGGGTGCATGTTTAGGTCCCATGTCAGGAATGGGAACGAATTACAACCATACCGGCGTCCTGGCACGTCCTCAAACATTTAGAATCTCAGTTTTTAAATAACCATAAATCCTAAACTCATCAGAATGTCATGAAAGTTGGCATGGTGTCACGTCATGGTGCATATATGTCGTGGTAAAAACATTGTCCAATTTGGGCCAAGCTTTATAGCAAACCTCAAATGAACTCTGAAAATGTTGAAAGTTGGCATGGTGTCATCATTTCACCCACATAGCATGTTCTAAAAAGTTGAGAGGGTTACGGCAAAAACTGGATGCACTTCTGATATGTCGCCAACGTATCTATACTTTTTTTATTGTTCCATGCTATTATATTATCTGATTTGGATGTTTAATGGGCTTTAATATACTCTTTTATATTATTTTGGGACTAACCTATTAACCGAGGGCCCAGTCCAGTTACTGTTTTTTGCCTATTTTAGAGTTTTGCAGAAAAGGAATGCCAAGCGGAGTCCAAACGGAATGAAACCTTCGCGATGATCTTTCTTGGACCGAAAGCAAACCAGAAGACTTGGAGATGAAGTAGGAGAGGCAATGAGGCAGCCACGAGGCAGGAGGGCGCGCCCAGGGGGTGTAGGCGCGCCCCCACTCTCGTGGGCCTCTCGTAGCTCCCCTGACCTAGTTCCTTCTCCTATATATTCTCTTATACCCTAAAAACATCATGGGGGCCACGAAACCACTTTTCCACCGCCGCAACCTTCTGTACCCATGAGATCCCATCTTGGGGCCTTTTCCGGCGATCTGCCGGAGGGGGATTCGATCACGGAGGGCTTCTACATCAACACCATTACCTCTCTGATGAAGCGTGAGTAGTTTACCATAGACCTTCGGGTCCATAGTTATTATCTAGATGGCTTCTTCTCTCTCTTTGATTCTCAATACAAAGTTCTCCTCGATGTTCTTGGATATCTATTCGATGTAATATTCTTTTGTGGTGTGTTTGCCGAGATCCGATGAATTGTGGATTTATGAACAAGATTATCTATGAATATTATTTGGTTCTTCTCTGAATTCCTATATCTATGATTTGGTATCTTTGCAAGTCTCTTCGAATTATTGGTATAGTTTGGCCTACTAGATTGATCTTTCTTGCAATGGGAGAAGTGCTTAGCTTGGGTTCAATCTTGCGGTGTCCTTTCCCAGTGACAGTAGGGGCAGCAAGGCATGTATTGTATTATTGCCATCGAGGATAAAAAGATGGGGTTTTCATCATATTGCTTGAGTTAATTCATCTACATCATGTCATCTTGCTTAATGTGTTACTCCGTTCTTTATGAACTTAATACTCTAGATGCATGTTGGATAGCGGTCGATGTGTGGAGTAATACTAGTCGATGCAGGCAGGAGTCGGTCTACTTGACACAGACGTGATGGCTATGTTCATGATTATTGCCTTAGATGTCGTCATAACTATGCGCTTTTCTATCAATTGCTCGGCAGTAATTTGTTCACCCACCGTAATATATGCTATCTCGAGAGAAGCCACTAGTTAAACCTATGGCCCCCGGGTCTCATTTCCATTATATTGAATTTCGTTTACATCTTGCTAGTTTCTAATCTATTATTTTTCAATCTTTACTTTCCAATCTATACATCAAAAATACCAAAAATATTTACTTTACCGTTATCTATCTCTACCAGATCTCACTTTTGCGA
This sequence comes from Aegilops speltoides, assembly GCA_021437245.1. Classification (NCBI taxonomy): domain Eukaryota; kingdom Viridiplantae; phylum Streptophyta; class Magnoliopsida; order Poales; family Poaceae; genus Aegilops; species Aegilops speltoides. Next base: position 555,221,030 of record CM038147.1, on the reverse strand, counting down.
GTGACCATGAAGGGATTGACAACCCCTTTATCGCGTTGGTTGCATTTCTTGATTGTTTGTGTAGGTATTCTGTGACTTGTGTGTCGTCTCCTACTGGATTGATACCTTGGTGGTTCACACTTTATTCATGGTGTTTTCCGTAAAATGCTTGCTAAGTATGATGTTAACCATAGAATTGTATCACCTTATTATCCTCATTCTAGTGGTCAAGTTGAACTTAGAAATAGAGAAATAAAACTAATCTTACAAAAGACTGCCAATAGGTCTTGGAAGAATTGGTCTAAGAAATTAGATGATGCACTTTGGGCTTATAGAACAACTTATGAAAATCCTATGGGTATGTCTCCATATAAAATGGTTTATGGAAAAGCTTGTCATTTGCCTCTTCAGTTAGAACATAAAGCATATTGAGCAATTAAAGAACTCAATTATGATTTCAAACTTGCTGGTGAAAAGAGGTTATTTGATATTAGCTCTTTAGATGAATGGGGAACCCAGGCTTATGAAAATGCCAAGTTATTCAAATAAAAAGTTAAAAGGTGGCATGACAAAAGAACCAAAAGCGTGAGTTCAAAGTTGGAGAATATGTTCTTTTATACAACTCTCGTTTCAGATTCTTTGCAGGAAAAATCCTCTCCAAATGGGAAGGACCCTATGTCATCGAGGAGGTCTATCGATCCGGAGCTATCAAAATAAATAATGTTGAAGGAACTAACCCGAAGGTTGTCAAGGGGCAACGAATAAAACAATATATCTCAGTTACTCCCATTAATGTTGAAAGTAATATCATCCAAACTTTGACACCAAAAGAACACATAAAGGAAACCTTCCGGAACACCCCAGAATCTTGAAAAAAAGGGAGGTACGTGATACGGTAAGTAAACGCACTCCAAAAAATCCGCAAAAATATTTTTTGTCAGTTTTGAAATATTTAAAAAAATTAGGAAAATAAGAAACTTTTAGGAAAGTGATCCTGGTGGGCACGATACGCCAGGGCGCGCCTGGCAATGGGGCCCCAAAACCCGCGTCCCCGCGGGTTATTACCCTATTAGGGGAGGGGGATGGGCATCTTTTTAACCCCGCGGGACTGCTGCTGGGTAAGATATAATACCCGACACGTTTCATGGGTTCAAACCCGTTTGAGCAATACCTGAACCCGAAACCTGTCATCCCCGCCAAAATACCACACTAAGCCTAATTAGACATCATGTTGAACCATGTATGGCTGAATAGTGCTCCTGTTTGTTGCGGAAATATGCTTATGCAGATGTTGTTACTACTCTTTCTAGCTGTTGTTATTGCTCTTTTTTATAAATTATGCCGTTGAAATATGCTCCTTGTAGCTGATGTTATTGCTCTTTTTGCTCAAGTTATGCTGGTGAAATATGCTCCTTGTAGCTATTGAACCATGTACCATTGTATTGTGCTGAATTTTTCGTAATTTATGTTGATGCTGTTTTTGCTACCGAAATGCTATTCTTTGCTGCTATTATGTTTGCTTAAATATGCCGATTTCCCCGTGGGTTTAGAAAACCAGATGGGTTTAGGGGACGGGCAAAAACTAGCCCCGCGCACGCTGACGGGGACGGGGACGGGTTTGTGATTTTCTCGTGGGGATGGGTTAGGGCAGGCAAAACCCGATGGGTTTCGTCCCCGTTGCCATCTTGAGTTGTGCCCACCTCGGGTACTTTCCGGACTCCGCTTTTCTTCCATTCTGCTTGTTCCCCAAGATAAAAAAACTTTAAATACCTCCCGAACCTGTTGACCTCCGTATCACGGAGAAACCTCCTGTATTCTTTTCTCGTTGTTTTTCTGTCAGATCTGCTGAGCCAGGCATCATGTCTTCTTCTTCTTCTAATCATATGGAAGAAGATGCTTGGTTGATGAAGATCGAGCTGAAGAGAGAAGACCCCGTTGGAGCAGCTAAGGAGGACAAGAGCAAGGAGGCCACCAGAGATCAAGTGTCGATGGTCGAGCAAGCCTTGCCCGCCGATGAGGAAGAGGAAGATATCCTTAAACCTTACTATGCTCATCTTACCCCCACTGAGATTGCAGCCTTCAGGATCATTGAAACGGTTCGTATACAAAATAAGTATCTCACTCGTGAAAACATTCTGCACCTAGAGCACATCGCTTCCCTTCGGAGCGTCATCCGAAGATTGGAGAGTCTCTTGGTCCTTAAGGATCGGATCGCTTCTACTTCATCACCACCACCTCCTTCTTCACCACCAAAAGAAAACTAAGTATCGGGTATGGGCACTCCCCTTGGCTTTTGCCAAGCTTGGAGGAGGTGCCCCAGTATCGTATCATCTCCACTATCTTTTGCCTTTACTTTCTTAGTTCGATCCATGGTTATCTTTTGCTATTAGATGAATAAAAGTTTAATCGGTCCTTTCTTTTTGAAAGTTTTCTTAGTGATCAATCTTTGTAATCGTGTGCGAGATATATAATAAAGTTTAGTTTGAGTTTTTCCTTCTTCACTTTCTTGTTGCAATAAAAATAAGGAAATAAATGAAAAAGATCATATGCTAATCTTATGATAAGTGATGACATTACACAAGGAAAAGTATAAGTAGAAAATTTTATTGTAGATTGACAAACATAGCATTGGTCAATGATGCAACTCATGAAAGAATTAATAAGGGAAGAGAAGATTCACATACAAATACACTATCCTGGAAATCTTTTGTGATTGTCAGCACCCATCAAAATATTATATGCCAAAATTGTTGACGTTGGACAAGAAAGACAACTTAATGAATTGTGTTTGTTCATATTCACATAGAAGTTATATTGTCATAGATCCTTCAACATGTGGTGCTTGACCCTATCTTTGCTAGCCAAGAACTCCGCACTAACTAGATATACTACTTGTGCATCCAAAACCCTTAAACCCAAATCTTGTTTGAGAGTCCACCATACCTACCTATGGATTGAGTAAGATCCTTCAAGTAAGTTGTCATTGGTGCAAAAAGGGTAATAAAAATTGCTCCTAAAAGTGTAAGATCATTTAGTGTAAGGAAAAATTGAGCATTGTATGAACTTGTGATGGCAAAGAATAAAAACGACAGACTGCATAATAAAGGTTGCCATCACAAGGGGCAATATAACGTGACATTCTCTTGCACTAAGGGGTTAAGCATACAGACAAAAAGCGCATGGCAACCTCTGCTTTCCTCTGCGAAGGGCCTATCCTTTACTTTCATGTATTTACTTTCATGCAAGAGTCAAAGTTTTTCTCTCTATTCCCTTTTATTTTTCTTCATTGGCAAGCATCATGTGGTGAGGAAAGATCTAGGCACATATATCCAGTTGAATATGGGTAGCATGAGTTATTATTGTTGACATCACCCTTGAGGTGAATGTGTTGGGAGGCGAAACTATAAGCCCCTATCTTTCTATGTGTCCGGTTGAAACGTTTTGTTCATGTGTACGCAGTGAGTGTTAGCAATCATAAAAGACTAAATGATGGTTGAGTATGTGGACTTGCCTAAAGGCTCCGATACGTGACCCTTCCTGAAAATATGATGAATTGTAGTTCAAAGTTGACTGAGAACATAGTTTGTTGGTTTCCAATAGAGTTTATGATTTATACTTCAATGTTGTGATGAATTGTCACTTGTTCATGAGAAGTCTATGATAAAAGTTCTATGATAAAAGTCTTATGTTAAATTTTGTTGTTGTTATAATAAGTTACATGATGCTTCTATGTTCGTATTTTTGTTTCTATCGACACCTCTCTCTCTAAGCATGTGGACATGTTTTTCAATTTCGGCTTTCGCTTGAGAACAAGCGAGGTCTAAGCTTGGGGGAGTTGATACGTCCATTTTGCATCATGTTTTTATATTATTATTTATGTTATTTTATTGTATAATAATGATTTTGGGAGTAATTCTAATGCCTTTTCTCTCAAAATATGCAAGATATACACAAAGGGGGAGAATTCTGGCAGCTGGAAATCTAGACCTGAAAAAGCTACATCAAGCTACCTATTCTGCACAACTCCAAATGAGCTGAAACTTCACGAGGATTTTTTATGGAATAAATAAGAATTTTTGGAGTCAATAAGTACCAGAGCGGGCCCACCAGGTGGGCACAACCCACCTGGGCGCGCCAGGGAGCCCAGGTGTGCCCTGGTGGGTTGTGCTCAACCAGGCCCACCTCCGGTGCCCCTCTTCTGGTATATAAGTCATTTTGACCTAGAAAAAATAAGGGGAGGACTTTCGGGACGAAGCGCCGCCGTCTCGAGGCGGAACTTGGGCAGGAGCACTTTTGCCCTCCGTTGGAGCGATTCCGCCGGGAAACTTCCTCCCGGAGGGAAATCATCATCATCATCATCACCAACAACTCTCCCATCTTGGGGAGGGCTATCTTCATCAACATCTTCAATAGCACCAACTCCTCTCAAACCCTAGTTCATCTCTTGTGTTCAATCTTTGTACCAGAACTATAGATTGGTGCTTGTGGGTGACTAGTAGTGTTGATTACATCTTGTAGTTGATTACTATATGGTTTATTTGGTGGAAGATTATATGTTCAGATCCATTATGCTATTTAATACCCCTCTAACCTTGAACATGATTATCGTTTGTGGGTAGTTGCTTTTGTTCTTGAGGTCACGGTAGAAATCATGTTGCAAGTAATCATGTGAACTTGATATGTGTTCGATATTTTGATGATATGTATGTTGTGATTCCCTTCGTGGTGTCATGTGAACGTCGACTACATGACACTTCACCATATTTGGGCCTAAGGGGATGCATTGTGGAGTAGTTATTAGATGATGAGTTGCGAGTGTGACAGAAGCTTAAACCCTAGTTTATGCGCTATTCCATAAGGGACCGATTGGATCCAAAAGTTTAATGCTATGGTTAGAATTTATGCTTAATACTTTTCTCGTAGTTGCGGATGCTTGCGAGGGGGTTAATCATAAGTAGGAGGTTTGTTCAAGTAACCGATCCACCCACATACCAAATTATCAAAGTAGCGAACATGAATTAAGCCAACATGATGAAAGTGACTAGATGAAATTCCCATGTACCCTCAAGAACACTTTTCTTATCATAAGAGACCGTTTTTGCATGTCCTTTGCCTCATAAGGATTGGGCTACCTTGCTGCACTGTTGTTACTACTATCTCTACTTGCTCGTTACAAATTATCTTGCTATCAAACTACTTCGCTACATACAATTTTAGCACTTGCAGACATTACCTTGCTGAAAACCACTTGTCATTTCTTCTGCTCCTCGTTGGGTTCGACACTCTTATTGAAAAGGCTACAATTGACCCCATATACTTGTGGGTCATCAGGAGGTGGTCGGGAGCACACCAACGACCAAGCCTCATCAAGGTATAAATACCACCACCCCCATCTACCCAATTAGTGGTACCTATCGTGTCGGGTGATGGAGGACGTAAGGAAGAGGCTCCATTAGTGGTTGATGATGTCGCCACCGTCAAAGAAGTAATGGATGATGTCATGAATGAGGATGATGGCCCTCTACAGTTTCTCGGCGGCTATGACGACGGAGAATTGATGGCTCAACAATATGACTCGGGCTTTGAGCGTGATGAGTTGATGCCTTAATTGTTGGAGCGGGAATGTCTTAACGCTGATTGCGGGAAGTCTCTCTTCATGCAATCCTCGCGGGACACACGTCCAGATGTCTCCTCAACCCAGGATCAACAAAGTGAGGGTTGTGCAATGCTGAGCCCGACAACACTGGGGGCAGTGGTCAGGGACGGTATATTAGGCTCACTTCCGGTACCCAAGAAGCATAGGAAGAGATCGAGGAAAGGCCCTACTGGCGCCAAAGCTACTTCAATCAGTCAGCCGCCTCTGTAGCCTCGGGTTGCAGACCGTATACCTATCAAAGGTGTAGCGAAATTCCATTGCAGGCGTGGAGGCTAATTTGAGGTGTAGTTATTTTGCGCAGCGAGGGGCGCGCCATCCTCATCATTCTTTACCATCGATTGTCCCACTCTCTTTACTGGGACTCGTCGAAGAACATAAAGAAAAAGGATTACATACACATTAAGAGTGTTCTCGATAGTGCTATCTTAAGCTACGGCCAATGGGGTGGAGAGATCACGGTCAAGAACACAAAGTACCACGCGCCCTGCTTCGGCCATAAGACCGACTTCTGCTGCATCCAGCAACTGAATGGTAGTCTTAGTGTTGGATTCTACGTCATCCACCACATGTTGGAGTACAGAAGGGATCGGCAGAATCTTCGCATGTCACCTAAATCCGGCGATGCTGAAATTCTGCAATGGGCCAAGAAACTAGGAAATGTACTGGATCATCGACTCTGAGCTGAGTTCTATCACATTCAGCATGAACTTTCCCAAGTCATCATGAAGGAGGTTGTCGACAAAACAAGGATGTTGTATGAAGAATGGAAAATATCACAGGAAGACGTCTGAACATGCGTAGCCGCTCAGTGTCTCGACTTGAAGCCTTTCACACAGCTCGCGTCCTTCCTCCCTGATTTGGACGAAGGGCACGATATGTTGGGGTGAATGAAGATTACAATGTGTCCGTTTAGTCACTACTTTCTCAATGACGAAACTTTGAATTTATGCACGACGAAACTTTACGATGTAATTAAACTGTCCTCCTCAACTAGCATAGATCATTCTAATTAATTAGTTTGGGTACGATAAACTTTGTTATTTATGTTTACGATATGTTGCTTCTTCTTTTGCTAACTCTGTCTCTTTGTATTGCTCAACTATATATATTATGTTGCATATTATTGATGAATTCATCATGTGATGATGCAGGTACATAGATCATCGATGGTGAATAAGTGCTACACCGTGTATGTAGGGAGGGTTGCAGGAGTGTATGATGAGTGGCCAGAGTGTCAGGCCCAAGTGTCGGGTTTCTTGGGTGGCAGCCAGAGAGGTTTCGATAGCAGACGCGAAGTGGAAGCTAGTTACTTGAGGATCACGCTTGCACAAGAGAGGGATCGGTACCAGCGCCTCAAGTACTACATTATCACGCTCTTTCTCATAGTGATCGCTCTTCTCTTCTATATCATAGTTTAGATATAGAAGACTATACAGTTGCTTGTATTCGAGACATGTCAGTAACTTGTACTGCTATATCGAGATGATGATGAGAGACATAATTTGTGTTGAATGATGTGATGATATGATGAGACTATTATGTGTATGATATGATGAGAATACTGTTTGTTCATGATATGATTAGACTACTGTATAAAACATATGCACATACAACAAATACATAGTAGAAAAAAATTATGCGTAACGTTAGTAGCAGCGTTGGTTGACAAGAAGCAGTAGCGCGGGGTGTAGGCTAGCACTACAGCTATATAGCAGTAGCGCTGCACAAACCAACACTACTACTAAGTAGGGATAGCAGTAGTGCTGGTTTAACCAACACTTCTACTGCTAACTAGGAATAGCAGACGTGCTAATTTAACCGACACTACTGCTACAAGTTAGTTGTAGCACCGTAGTAGTAGCGCGGCCAACAACGCTACTAGTAGGCAAAAATCCAGCGCTACTGCTAGGGTTTTCCCTACTAGTGAAAAGATCAATATGCGAAAAGCGTAGACATTGGATCAGTGACAGATATTTATGTTGGATGACATTCATCATGCAACAGTCACAACCTAGAGCGATACACAATAGCTCCAATTCAACAATATAATGTAGGCATGTATTCTGTGTATAGTCATACATGCTTATAATAAGAACTTGTATCACATCTTTTGTCCTATCCTCCCAAGGCAGCAGGGTCCATAAGGACATTAAGGGATACTAAGGCGTCCTTTTAATAGAGAACCGAAACAAAGCATTAACACATGGTGAATACATGAACTCCTTGAATTACAATCATCCCTAGAGAGTATCCCAACTATTGTCACTTTGAGGTCTAAGGATAAGAACAATAACAAGTGCATACAACTAGCAGATAGGATCAAGAACTCAAATATATTCATGAAAACATAGAGGGTTCAGATCTGAAATCATGGCACTCGGGCCCTAATGACAAGCATTGAGCATCGCAAAGTCATAGCAACATCAATCTCACAACATAGTGGATACTAGGGATCAAGTCGTAACAAATTGACTCGATTACATGACAAATCTCATCAACTCCAGCACCTTCTAGCAAGCCTACGAAGGAATTAGTCACCCCCGGTGGTGAGTATCATGAAATTGGCAATGAAGAAGGGTTGGTGATGATGACGGTGACGAATCCCCCTCTTTGGAGTCCCGAATAGACTCCAGATCAGCCCTCCTGATGAAGAACAGGACGTGGCATCGACTCCGTATTGTAAAACGCAATGAAACTTCTTATCTCATTTTTTCGTCAGGGAAACAGAATTTATAGGCTTGATATTAGGGCCAATGGAGCCACATGGGCCCCACAAGGTATCAGGGTGCGCCCGGGGGAGTCGTCGTTCCCTATTGCCTTGTGGGCAACTAGTGGTGGCCCCCCTCGGTGGATCTTCGCTCTAGTATCTTTTATATATTCCATAAAAAATCTTTTAAATGTCTCATCCAATTCCGAGAACTTTTATTTCTACTCAAAAACAACACCATGGTAGTTCTGCTGAAAACAACATTAGTCCCCGTTAGTGTCATTCAAATCATGCAAATTAGAGTCCAAAACAAGAGCAAAAGTGTTTAGAAAAGTAGATATGACGGAGACTTATCACAATCCTCGAGGTAGTGGCTCTCAACCTGGTGTACTGGGCCCACATGTCTCTTCCTACATAGATCCACCATGACAAAGAGAGAGGACATCATTTTAGTCATCCTTAGGATGGCCCTAGGGCGTATGACTCAACCTCTAGGTCCACCTCAAAGGGAATCCGACATGAACCCCAAGGCATTTGTGGGCCCTTTTACAAGATAACATGTTCTCTAAGCTTTTGGATGCTTTCACCTCCTCAACCGCTCAACATTCTAGCTAGATTCACCTTTTGTACATGCCTGGCCTGATATCGGAAGGATCAGGTTCTGGCAATGGCATGATTCATGTCCTTCATGACTTGCTTGAGGTTGATGCAAATTTCCATGAGGCATTCATATTCGAGTTTCAATTGGACCACTTAGATCTGACGCCTCCATTGGGCTTCTAGCCGACGCGCTCGGTCTCTATCGGGCGAGCCTTGAATTAGGCCACATTACTATATTGGAATATGGAATTTGTGGAACCACCTGATATAACCACTTGACCAGGAGCTCACTCAGATGAGATCCTTAGGCCACCAAGACAGTCGAGATTTTTTTAGGAGGTCATGGCGGTTCACGCCACGACAAGTGGATACTGAACACAAGAAGTGAGAACCCTTGCTTTCCCTCCAAATCTTCTATATCTAAATAGCTAGCCCCCACTAACCACCTATTTCTCTCAACATGCAAGCATGCCACATCATCGTTCAACATGGATGGAAAAAGGCCCACCTTAATATGCACCCATGCATAAGTAAAAGCTACCTCAACATGCAAACATGCATGAGAATTTTCAATTTATTCATATTTAATATTCTATATCTAAATAGCCCCCACTAACCTGTTCCTCTCAACATGCAAGCATGCCACATCATCATTTAACATGGATGGAAAAAGGCCCACCTTAACATGCACCCGTGCATAAGTAAAAGCTACCTCAACATGCAAACATGCATGAGAATTTTCAATTTATCCATATTTAATACTAAATATTTACAACTATATAGTAATATTACACAATAAATCATTTGTATTTTTAATTTTACTTCTCCTATTATTTCAAATATTCATGTTCCATACAACCAAATCTCCCAAGCACACCTAGCCTTCAAGAAGAGTTCAAGAAGTAAGAAGATAGATGTTGCTTGGTGATGAATCCCTTGCTTGTGTTTTAAAAGGCTATCTCATCCACACTCAAACTCTCACATGATGGATCATTATTTTGGAGAGGTTGGGTGTTCAAAGGATAGGCTTGGATAACAAAGCGGAGAAGAGTTCAAAGTCTTTCCATAAGGGTTGGTGTAGAATGCCCTTCGAAACTCAGAACAAGACTTGATAGGTCTTGAGTGGAAAGACACGGAAATCTGATTGTTGCACATTTCTTCCATACAGCCCATAGGTTATGGTCCCAAGTGTTTCCCTTGGAGGAATCAATCGAAACTAAAAGTGGCAACTTTTGAAATACTCAGAGGGTCGACTCAATCATGTTCGGTGGGCTCAAACGGTTATAGACACATGGATTGTGCTATTGGATGCCTTTCGGAGTATCTGGGTGAATCTCACTCGGAGGGACCGAATAACACGTTGAGTTCAAGTTGGCTGACTCGAAGGTTCTGGACAAAACTCACTCGGAAGAACCGAACATGAGTCGGTGGTTTCTATAGCATCCTTAGATGATCAAATAGCTCTTCGAGGTTCCTATTAGTAGGTATCTCTCTTAAAGGTAGTCAGTGGCTCCACATGGAATGGAGTTGGAGATTCGGAACAGTTCAAGACATGGTGAGATAGCCTAGGAAGAATGAGATGGAGGGGGTTTGGAGATTGATCTCTAAGTAATTTGCAAGAAAAGCTTCGCCTCAGAATCTCGACATCCCCATTTGATAGTATCAGTATACCTAAGGACTCAAGTGACCTTCGATCACTAAAAGTTATGAAATTGTCCTTAACCATGGCAACACTTGATCCTTTAAATACCGAGGGCCTCAAAAACCATCTTCAAAGCATACTATATTTTTTTGGACGTAAGTTGATCATCATGCAGAGAAATTGTTTGTAATGGATCATTAAAACCCAATAGGGGGTCAAGCAGTTAGACATAGGTTGAGGCCCTGAAGGTGGGTAACAACCTTTACTTCTTGTGTTCTGGCCTTCTTATATTCTCTCTCGGTCTAGCGAATGGCTAAACTAATATCAGTGAGTATGGTGATGTTGTGCTTTTTTGGGTAGAAGTTGTTCTTCTATGGCCTCCAATTTCTTTTATAGGCCCCTTGTCTTTCCAACTATAGGTCTCTTTTGATCTGGTTTCGTAGTTTGTATAACCCCTCCCCCCCCCCCCCCAACTATGGATACATTCGTCCCGTTTAAACTCCACATTCCTTGTGATATAAATTCACTCTGGATCGATAAGATCTTAGGAAAATATCTAAATTTAGCTAAATTCACTCGGGATATCTTAGGAAAATATCTAAATTTAGCTAAATTCACCGTGGATATCTTAGGAGAATATCTAAATTTAGCTACTTATAAACCATAGGCACACGGATTTTCCGAACACATTACCGGTGCATAACCGTCAGTGGATTTTTCCGCTACTCGGATAAAAACCGCAAGGGCAGCTCTGTGAAATTGTTGGAAGTAAATTAATTCATCTGAAAAGGAGAAGTATATATAGTAGAAGGCAGCCAGTAGCCATTATTCAAAAGGCGGCATTGTTCTCTCTTTGCACCGATCGATCACACTTGTTCTCCCCGGCCCCACGTCAAAAGTAGTGGGGATTGAATTGAACCCAAGGGTCATCCCTAAGCCCCCTCCCCTTCGTCTCCCCGCAGTATAAATATGGCGCCGCGCCCCTCATCGGAGCAGAAGCAGAAGCAGCAGCAGATAGCTAGCCATTGAGAAGGCGTGAGAGGCGAGCATGGCCGGGAAGGTGGGCATGGAGAGGGTGGCGGTGGAGGTCACCGTGAGGGAGCTGGACGTGGAGCGGGACCTGCCGGCGGTGGAGGAGCTTGAGCGCCGGTGCGAGGTCGGCATCTCCGGCGACCAGGCCGACGGCAAGAAGAAGAAGAGGAAGAGCATGTCGCTGTGCGTGGAGCAGATCGGCGACCCGCTGGCCAGGGTCCGCCACGCGCCGGAGCACGTCATGCTGGTACGTCGCACTAATTATTAACTAACTAATCGCCTTCCTTGATCATGATCCGTAGATTAATGCAGGCATGCTTGACCCCTGCTGTAGCCAGTAGCACTAGCTCCTGCGTATATAATTGGCTCGTGATCGATGTGCATGCGGTGTAATTAAGATCGGTAACTAACTAACTTGTGACCGATCCATGGATGTCTCTTGTGCGTATAGGTTGCAGAGTGCGGGGAGGAGATGGTCGGCGTCATCAAGGCCTGCGTCAAGATGGTCAGCCGAGGCAGCAGCGGAGGGTCTTCTTCTTCCTCCGGCCCGGTGGCGAAGCAGCAGCAGCAGCCGGCGGCGGCGTACGTGAAGGTGGCCTTCATCCTCGGCCTCAGGGTCTCCCCCTCCCACAGGTACTTACTCTTGCTTCCCTCGATCTTTTCACACGGCCATGGCGGCCGGCCGGCACGCTTGCGCAATGCATGCGCCGTTTTTTATTTCTTGCTTGGTTACAAGTGCGCTTTCTCTTCTTGCCTAATCGCAACTGGTGGAAGTTTCTTCTTTTGAGCAATGGCGTGCTGACGGCGGCTGTGCTTTTTTCGGTTGTGTTATAGGCGGCTGGGGATCGCGACGGCGCTGGTGAAGGCGGCGGAGGAGTGGAGCCGTAAGCGGGGCGCGGCGCACGCGTCCATGGCGACGACGGAGTCCAACAAGGCGTCGCTGGCGCTCTTCGCCGGCCGGTTCGGGTACGTGCCGTTCCGGCGGCCGGTGCTCCTGGGCCGCCCCGTGCACGCGCGGTGGCTGCCGGTCACGAGCCGGCACCGCGTGCTCCAGCTGCCGCCGACGCTGGCGGCCGCGGCCTACGCGCGGCTCCTCCCGGCGCGGGACACCGAGTTCCTCCCCGCCGACCTGCCGGCGCTCCTCGCCCACAAGCTCACCCTCGGCACCTTCGTGGCCATCGAGAGCTCCGACGGCCACACCGCTGGGGCCGCCGCGCCGTCGCCGTCGTTCGCCGTGCTGAGCGTCTGGGACCAGACCCGGTCGCTCCGCCTGCGCGTGGACGGCGCGCCGGCGCTGCTCCGGCACTCGCTCGCCGCGGTCCGGGCGCTGGACCGCGCCGCGCCGTGGCTGCGCGTGCCCTCCGTGCCGGACATCTTCCGCCCCTTCGGCGCCTACCTCATCTACGGCGTCCGCATGTCCGGGCCGGAGGGCCCGGCCCTTCTCCGCACGCTCTGCAGCCACGCCCACAACATGGCCCGCAACAACCCGGCCTGCGGCGTCGTCGCCGCCGACCTCAGCCCCGACGACCCGGCCGCCGCCGCCATCCCGAGCTGGCGCCGCTTCTCCTGCGACGAGGACGTCTGGTGCATCAAGAACCTCTCCGACAACAATGCCACCCCATCCTCCTCCTCCTTCGACTGGCCGGCGTCGGCGCCGCCGGGCAGCGTGCTCTTCGTCGACCCCCGCGAGTTCTGACGTACCGCCGCAATGCCATTGACGCTGCCATTGGCATGCACGGCGCAGGCAGGAGCAGGCAGAGTCGTCCTCTGCCAAATTTTGACAGACATGTACATTGCACCCGGTGGCAATTACCTGCCTTGCCACCGGTGGCATCAACTCCCCCAGGCTTAATCCAGTCGTGCTACTCAAGTAGAAATTTTAAAACTAGCTTAAACTTGATTTATTTAGTTTGTTTTCAAGCAGCCAGGATGAACAATGCATCGCTAGCCACTTTGTTTATGTCAAATTGTTCATGGTGAATACTCCCTCGGTTCCAAATTACTCGTCGTGGTTTCAGTTCAACTTTAAACTAAAACCACGACGAGTAATTTGGAATGGAGGGAGTACACGGCAGAATGAGTCAATATTTCCTATCTTAAAACCGCACCACGCAGTTGCATTTTTTTTCCAATGAAAAATGAAAAGGCAGAGCTCCTATCAATTCCTCGAAGCAACGGTGATCGAAAACAATGTGTAGTGAGCCAATAAGAAGAGATATCTTCCTGCAATCACCTCCAAACTATTGGGTTGGCTCATTTTTCATCTCAACTTCTTTTTTACTCACCTAAACCCCTACACTACCGTATCCACAAACACCTATTTCCTCGACGATTTCATTATCGCGTAAACAGATTCTGGAATTCAAAATTTTGTAACAATTTCATTATCGCGTATGCATGGTTCAAGAATATGAATTGGTACGATGATCAGAGCGTAAAAATAACCTATAACCTATTTACCGCACCGGTATGTAAAGGTAACCTATTTAATTGCCTTGAAACCAAAATGTAAAATGAATGTAATTCATTCTGCATGATATTTAAAAACATTTGAACTTTATTTTGTACTTCCTACCAGAACCAGTCCGGAGCCAAAATGCTTCCAAGATATGAATATGACACTTTAGGCCGTGATTAGCCGAGTCCAACGAATTTGAAAACAAAAAGCAAGCCAAGTCATTGGACTACTCAGATTGTGCCTCTGCATAAGAACAACACAGGATTTGCATCCTGCACTAGTGGACACTTCACTAGAGATAATGGACCAAATTAACTAACCAATTAGCCATTTGGGTTCTGTGATGAGCTACACAGGACAGTGACATGCCAAGATGCCCATCATGCACTCACCTCACAGGAAATCTAATCTAAGAACATCAAAAAGACACATTCAACTGCGCGTTAATTACCTAGCTAGCTTGACAGTGGGTAAAAAGAAAATAAGCAGGATTCACCCGGCTGATTAAGTAACTCATGACATCAGACAAATCTACCTTTGACTAATCAAGCAGCAGACCACTGGAAAGAGGTGATGCTGGACTTGACTGGCCACTAGGCCGGTCCAAGTCCCGGCTAGTAACAATTAAGAAACTTAACCACCCTCCTACCTACCTGGTCTTGCACACATTCAAATATCCCAGTTGCAAGAGGCAGATCTTCTTTAATCCTGCGCAAGATCAAACAAATATTCCACGATCACGCGGAAATCTCCGCGCCGCGCCAATGACAAGCTCTACTAACTTTCAGTTCATGGAGGAGGAGATGATGCCATGATGATGGTGGCCTGATGGTGATGATCTGATCAATGCATGGTCCACCTGGAGAAGAACCAATGAGCTATGTTCTCCTCGTATCGATCGTATTATGGAATAGTATTATCAAGGAGCTCACTCACCGGCAGGATGGTCCAGACTATGGTTTAGGGGAAATGCTTAAGGAATTGCCACTATTAATGGTCCTGGGCTTCCAGCCAATCGATGAACCTAGTCGAAAGATAATTAACAGAGTAATGTATGAAACAGTGGAGGCTTTTGCAAAGTGAAGGTGTTTTTCCACAAGCTGCAGCCATTCAGGAGGAAGGAGGGGAGTAAGAAATGGCCTGTTCATGTGCTAGGGTTCTTTCTTCCAGCTCTGGTCCCCAACAAATTACAAAACGCAGGAGGGCTGTACATGGCCACCTCAATAACCGCCGCTCACTTTCTGCGGCGCCGCGGGCAATTAGGCAGGCGGTGCGGAGATTAGAAGCAGGGGTTTAAGGGTAATGCACTGTATGAAACGTGGGAATTGAAACCATATCCTGTGATTCTTGGCTTCCTGACACCTTCCCTGAAATGAGGTTAGAGAAACTGAATTAGCATGTACAAAAATAATACTCCCTCTGTTCCTAAATATAAGTCTTTGTAGAGATTACATTATGAACCACATACAGAGCAAAATAAGTGAATCTACACTCAAAATGCATCTATATACATCCGTATGTGGTCCATAGTGGAATCTCTACAAAGACTTATATTTAGTAACGGAGAGAGTAGTAGGACAGCAGCTATGGGAAAGGGGAAGCAATCTTATAGACAGATCAGCATGTCATTCACTCATTCTCCTAGAATCCTATTTTCCTTTTGGACGGCATTATCACAGAATCCTTCTAGCTTTGCCTAACAGAACAAATAGCTTAAGCCTATGTGATAAGACATGGCATGCCCTCATCAGAACTAATAATAATAAACATACAAACAGAGCTGATGAGACATAAATCGCCTTCTACAATCAGGTTGCCTGCGGGTGCGTGAAGCATGCACCGACCAAAGAAAGGGGCAAAAATTCCAAATAGAATATCAAAGATATGTTGGAAAGAATATAAAAAAGACGAAACAAAAGGAATATTTGAGCCTTTTATGCTGCTGAACATGACATGGTTTTCCTTTTGCTCTTTCAAAAGAAAAATATAATGTCATTACCAGACAGGAACATAACATATATAAACTAGAATTATATAGACCAACAGGAGGAACATTCCTTTCTGGTATGCAGTTTTTCTAAAGGAAGGCACTTACTTGAGTTGCTGCATCAGAAATGCACTAGGGAGCTAACCTGACAGCAGATCTATGTGCTGCACTCAAATGATCTCTTCATCTTCAGGTGCGTTGAACAAGAATCTGTGGAGGCTGCAAGGCCACACACCACTTGTGCAGTTTATGTCCAGCCACTTGTACCGTATATACGTATAGTCCCCAGAGGAATCAGATGCACTGATCACAACTGTTCAAAGGTGTAGTTCTAAACACAGAAATTGTAACAGACTGGATTCCTATGTGATGATGATGCCAATAGACACTTCACAGTGGATAGGCATGAAGAAATGTCTCTGTGAACAGAGCAAGTATTTCTCTGTTAGGAAATGAGGCATCAGATGCACAGATCATAATTGTAGGGAACTGTTCAATGTTACAACTGTGATAAAGAGAAGAGTGGAATCCTATGTGATGATGCCAACAGATGCTTTGCACAGGATAGGCATGGAAAAAGTCTTGGTTCACATAACATGCAAGTCTCTTTTACCCAAAAGGGGCATTTTATAGAGAAAAAAGTGTAAGTAGATCTCAACTTACCAACCTTGAAACCCTTATGATCAACCAATTTAATTGCTACAAGCAATCATAAGCATTTTGGTGATCACATAGAGTTGCTACAAGCAATCATAAGCATATTGTCGAGATCTTAAGAAAAGAGTAAGGACAAGATATGATTCAGAGCAACCAGAAATCAGATGATAACGGATAAGCATATAGTTCAAACAATTCCATCCAAGTACAGGTGACAGCTGACTTCACAAATGCGTCAATTACATGGCACTTCAATCAACCGGCAAATTCACAGATCAAGGTCTGCAACAAGTTCTGGTAGAAATGGCCTATACGGTCCACGTCGAGGTTGCATCTACTGACCGCCCCTCAGAGCAAGCACAAGATGGAGCACTGAACCACCTTCGATGTTGTAGTCCTTAGCAGTTTTGTCATCAGCGAGTTGCTTCCCAGCATAGATGAGCCTGCGCACATGAGACAGATTTATTAAGATTCAGAAAATATAATGAATGAGAAGCTTGGAGCTTAAATGTAGATTTTCCAGCATCATTCATATTCAGACGCATCAAGAGTACCTCTGTTGAACAGGTGGAATGCCCTCTTTCTCCTCAACACGTTCCTTGATTCTATCGATTGTATCAGTGGGCTCAATATCAATCTCGATTTCCTTCCCAGTAAGTGTCTTCACCTTGATCATAGTTCCACCCCTGAGCCTCAGGACCAAATGGAGCGTCGACTCTTTCTGAATGTTGTAATCAGCTAATGTTCGCCCATCTTCCAACTGCTTTCCAGCAAAAATTAGCCTTTGCTGATCTGGGGGAATGCCCTCCTTGTCCTGAAGTAAAAAGTGTGTCAGTTACTCAGTTGTATCTTTGTTATGAGGAACTCTGTTGTAGTATTTTAGTGATGCAGTTCGAGACATTGGCTCGGTATAAAGGATAAGCATAAGAACAAAAACAACTCTTCATTCAAGTTCGATTCAACACTTTGCATTGAGATAGCAAATACAGTACTTCATAACAAAAGATAAAAACAATGAAAAGTCATGAAAATAGCTCAGTCGACGGTCATCACTCAAGTTACTTATATTCTCTCCTACTTGCTTCCCACACGTTTCACTCGTTTTGATTTTTTTCCTCCCAGCGGTTTTACGTTTTCCTAGAATACGGTTTCAACAGCCCCCACACTTATTGCGTTACCAAATAAAATCCTGTTTTCTTTGGCAAGTCAATAAGTGTTGATTAAATTGGAAGACTAAGTCAATTTTTGGTACATAATCATATATCAGTAAAATGGCAGGTAATCAAATATGGACCGCCCCGTTGAAACGCACGTGTAATATGGACGCCACTGTGGCAATGAACTCGCAACTACCTGGTGCTAGTGTAAAAGGCACGATTGTATTAATAAGCTATATAACAAAAGTGGAAAAAAAAAACTGTGCATTTAGCATATCAAAGGGCAAAAAATACTAAGTTGATCTTTTGTCCCAAAATGTATGATACGTAAACAAGCCGAGCACGAGCAAATACGACTAGAGAGCTTGGCTCGAGCTGGATTCACTCTACGAGCCTCAAGAAAAGCTCGAGCTCAGCTCGCCAAGCCTGAAACTGAGCCTGAGCTCTGCTTGTCTATGGTCAAGCTTGAGCTCGGCTGGTGTAAGATCAAGTTAGATTTGTGAAGAGCCTTCATGCTTTCCCAAGATTTTTGCATGTGCATCAAACTAGGTTTGTGTTGAACAGTCGAGAAAATAGCCACTTCTGAGACACTGCCTAGCCAACACCTTCCGTTCAAACCACATCACTTACGCTAACCATCATCAAAGATTCAGCCAGTTTGATTGATCAACATAGGTCTATGGATTATCAAAACTACTTTCGCATCCGAAAACCATAGCCTACCGGCAATCATCCTAAGGCCGGCCATGCTTTCCTCAAACAGGACAAGAATAAAACCATCGCCGCGGCAATATTCCAGGGAACAATACTACAGTCGAGGGCCATATTAGCACACACTTGGTTTCCCCAATCTCTTTGGTCGCTACAACATCGCACCACGGTTAGGCACGAACACACAATTCACGCCACAGCACGGCTACAGGAGCGGGCGGCTCACAGACACCCAGCACCAGAGGCTAATTTTGCTTGCACGGCACCGGAATTGACGGTCGCCGCGTGTAACGCCCGCGTCGTAAACAAGATCCCCAGAACCATCTGCCGCGGCGGAATCACCCCAATCCTACCCCAGCCCCCGGGCGGATTAAATCTAGCTGCGCTGGCGATCTAAGGAAGCGCGATTCGCCACCGATTGATTGCGGGGGGAAACCAAGGAAGGGGAGGGGAGGGGAGGGGGGAATCGGACCTGGATCTTGGCCTTGACGTTGTCGATGGTGTCGCTGCTCTCGACCTCGAGCGTGATGGTCTTGCCGGTCAGCGTCTTCACGAAGATCTGCATCTTCGGACCACCTCCCCTCCCGCCTCTCCGCCTCTCCGCGAGGTCGATCGACGGATCCGCTAGGGTTTTGCGCGGAGGCGCAGATGGAGCGGAGGTTTAGGTCGCTCGCTGATGATTGATTGATTGATTGATTGATTGGGGACGACGACGACGATGATTGATTGATTGAGGGAGGGTGCGGCCGTCTCTTTTTTGCGTATATAATATTAGGCCCCGCTGAGCTAAGCCCAATGTCGGACGGCCGTGGGCCGGGTCCGACTACGTAGAGGGCCGGTCACGGCGCCGTGTGCGTCCGAATTAGCCCGGAATTGCCACGCCACGCTAATTTATTTATTTATTTATTTCCCGTTCAATTTTTTTTATTATTTTTCCTTTTGTTTACATTTTAACCTAATATATTTACAAATCATAAATTAACATCTAAAAACTAGTGATTTTGAAACAAATAATAACATAGCATAACAAATGGTGTTGACGCAGTTAAAACAAATGTTGAGCAACAGTGGGAAAAAAGTTTCCGCGAACCAAAAAAAGTACGAGGCCTTTTTGAAAATGTGTATACCATGTTAGATAATGTTTCGCTAGTATACAAAATGGTCCGTGATAGTATAAGTAAATATATTCCTGCGCTGCAAAAAGACTAGTTGTGACTTTAAAAAAATGTTTAATGTAAAAAAATGTTCACATAGTTTCAGAAAAACAGTGATACCATCAAAAAAAGTTCATCATGTATTTGAGAAAAAATATTGACCATGTATTCGAAAAGTGTTCAAAAAATGTATTAAAAGAAAAATGTACATATTGCATTTGAGAAATGTTCAATGTGTATCAATTTTGGTTTACACGTGTAGACTAATTTTTTATATTGTGTACTGGGAAATTAGCTGCGTGTTAAAAAAAGAAAACCAACAAAAACCTACAAAGAAAACAAAAAATAAAAAGCGAAGAACTGAAGAAAAGCAAGAAAAACCGAAGAAAACCAACACATAAAAAAGAAAAAAACCGATGAAAAACAGGGAAACCAAATTATAACGAAATCGAAGAAAACTTTGTGAAGAATTAAAAAAATATTTAAAATGCCCAACCCAAACAATGAAAATGGACAAAAGGAAACCCACGCAGAAAAAACTAGCCCAAAACAATGAAAAAATGGACAAAGAAAACTTTCCTTCGCCATATTGCTTGTGATACCCAAACTGTTGTCGATGGTATTGACAAGCCAAACAGGGGACCATACAGCAGCCTAGTCAGGGAGGTGGAGCAGAGGCGTACAATGTTCGATGAAGTGTTTTTTTGCCATGAAAAACGGGAGTTTAGAGGGTGTTTGTTTCCAGGGACTTATTGGTTTAGGGACTTAAAAAAGTCCATATAAGTCCTATCTAAACCAAACAGAAAAGACTTATAGGGACTTAAAGTGGACATTTGGGACTTATGAAATAAGACTCTCAAGGAGGGACTTATAGGGACTTATAGTTGTAATATGGTCTTATAGGGACTTATAAGTCCTAGGAACCAAACAGGTAGGGACTTTTTAGGGACTTGTGACTTATAAGTTTGGACTAAAAAAAGTCCTAAGACTTATGAACCAAACAAGGCCTTAATGATGAGGCACATCACCTTGTTAAAGTGGCATCTTCGCTGCCTTTGTGATGCCATGGTGCCTCCCACTTGTACTTATATACCTTTGGTTATTAAGCAATAAAAGCTCCTGTTTTTAGCTTAAAAAACATTAGAAAAAACAGACGAATGTCTGTAGTAATGGGCCGGCCAGTCGTGTCGCTCCTGAGGCATGTGGAGCATACATTTTGCTATAAGCGAGATATAGCTCCTGAGGGAGATAAGAGTCGGCAATCCGAAAGAGCATCATGTGCTCTGAGAATATGCCGGGGGCTTAGAAGAACATGTCACGCTTTCTTGAAGGAAAAAAAAACCTGTCACTTTTGGAGATGAAAGAGTAGGAGGAAGAAACGAGATGCACGGCGCAGCCATCTTTGGCTTTCCCTTTTTTTTCCCTTGAGGAGAAAGGCATCTTCCAAAAATGCAGATCTTGTTTGAAATTTGCCGACTCGAAAGCTGAAGGAAGAAATCTAGTCACAAAGTATTACTCCTTCCGTTTCATAATATAAGAGCGTTTAACTCTGAAAAGGGCTTATAATTTCTTATCTCAAGTCAAATGGCGATCAAATTTGAAGAAAACGTTTTTTTTTTCAATAAATTCAATCAAACTTTACAGCGTTTGATTTCAGGATGGCTTGGCTCCCTTGGATTCTCTCTGGGCCCCACTCCCCACTGGTCAGCTCCGCTCCGTTCACACCCCGCGCTGCCGCCGCACACGCTCACAGAGAGAGAGAGAGCGCCATGGCTCCTCCGCCTCGTCGCCGCCGGCGCCTCCTCCTGCCCCCGCTCCTCCTCGCCGTCGCCGCGCTGTGGGGAGCGGCGCCGGCCGCGGGCGCCGCGGAGTCGTGCAAGGCGTGGCTGGTGCAGTCCATCCCCACCGACATGCCCGACCTCCGCCGCGTCCCAGGGGTCCTCGCCACAGGTACCGACCGGCTCCCCCTCCCCACCTCCCCCCGAGTCGGCGCCGCCGTTCTCGCCGTGGATCCATGCGGTTTGGCCCCTGGGGCTTCGGTTCCTCGATTACCACGCCATTCCTCATCGATGTGTAGGATAAGGCGTTCCAAACGGTGTAAAATGTCAGAGCTCTGCAGGATGGCATTTTGTTTCAGCTTGCCGTGAATGCAGATGCGTTCTGAATTGATTGGACACACATTCCATGTATGGCTTTGCCTGTCCGGTCAACCGTCCGACTTCACACGGAAAAAGTTGTGGAGGAATGGAATGGGTTTTATCTGTTTATACTATGTTACTTGCCTTATTGATAGCTTGATACAGGATTGTCTGACTTTTTGTTCTTGCTGCTGATCCGCAGCGGACGTGCTCCAGTGGCTCTCGGGGAACACGACGGAGAGCCTTGACATCCTTGCGCAGTACTGGCAGTTCATAGCACACCCGAAGAACCCGAAATCAGGGGAGTACGGGTTCTCCGAGAGCGACATGGCGAGGTTTGGGGCTGACGAGGGGCGCCGGGTTTACAAGGCACTGGAGAAAGCGGCGGATCGTAAGGTCAAAATCAGGCAAGGGTTGATGTCAAATTTTCAAGTGCTGGTTGTTAGTACCATGACAGTGATTTCTGTGCCATAGGAAGTTAGTTGTCCTGATTATATCAGTGAATAGCAACATAGGTAGTACATGCCAGTGATAATGCTGGTTTGGCACTGTGCAGTTAACTGCCATGGGAGCATTCAAGCAAAAGGAGTTAAAGAACGATAAGAAGGAAACTTAGTATGTGTGTGCAGACGTCTAATTCATTTTGTTAACGACCGTATCATCTTTGCAGGATCGCGCAGCACGCTGGATTCGCTCCTGATTTCGACCAAGAGAGTGCTAACCTTGCTGCAGGAAGGCCAAATGTTCAGAATGTAACCGTACTTTTTGAGGATTGGTGGGGATCCGGTGTTCTGCATGCAAAAGTCTGGATATCCGACAAAAAGGATGTGTATATTGGATCTGCAAACAATGATTGGAAGTCCCTTACCCAGGTATACTGGAAAGTAAACTGTTGTAAATGAAGTGGTAGCGTATTTACATTGTAGTTTAAAAAATCATGCTGAAAAAATAAGTTTGTTCAGTTGAATCTGCTTGATACTGGTTTGACTTTTTATTGCAGGTGAAGGAGCTGGGGATTTATTTCGTTGGTTGTCCACAGATAGCAAAAACTGTTGAAGTGTATTTTCAAAATCTTTGGACACTTTCAACACTCAGTTCAACTACTTACACCAAAACTGCCTGGGATAAGCAGTGGCAGACTTATAGAAAGGTGCCATGCTGGTCACATTTCCTACAGCCCGAACAAAGATGCAGGTCTGTGGCCTTCTCGGTAATTGATAATAAGTTAGTACTCAGTATAAAACCTATACATATATAAATTATCACCTACATGACAGCATATTATCCATAATTTGCTGACAGTTGTATTTTGTATGTTGTGTACCTGTGCTAACATTTTGGTCAAATTGTTGACAGCATTTTGCCGTGTTCCTTTTATGTTCACTATCGATGTAATGTGTGTATGCTATTTGATGTTTAACGGATACAATATTTACTGTTATTTACAAGAAGCCATGTTATAGTTTCATAAATTCTTCTGACAGTTTCCCTGAGTTGAATAATAGGAATATGTTCAAACTATGCATCAGGTCACCTCTGCCACTTTCTGTCGATGTCCCGTATGTCGACGGTTATCCATCACTTGCCAATCCTGAACTGCTTGATGTTTTAATTGAAACCCCTGGGCTCAAGAGATCCACTAAAGAACACCACTTGAGCTATCTTTCGTTTGCTCCACCTGAGGTAATGTCACATATTGTGTTCTTTCTGAAGAGAAAGGGAATAGCTTTCATTTTTGTATCAAGGAATGGAATATCGGAAGTAGTATCATAGCACTAACCCATACAATTTTCAGTCACTTGGCGCTGCAGTAACCTATCCTCTAGCACACAGCCATACACTTGAATTTCTAATGCACATACCATTTTCAAAATTTGTTTTCCTGTTTGCCTGGCTGCCTCACATAGTCTGCCTTAAGGAAGAAAAGAAGAATGTCTGCTATAACAGTTGGCAAGTCTGTAAAATATTTATTTCAAGCTCTATGGTTCATCTGGTGTTAACGGTCCATTTTATCATGCTATATGAAATTGAAACACGTAGACCACTTTTCCAAGAATAATCTAGTAAGTTGTAACACATGTTCTGTTGCTGATTCAAGCTGTTCATGTTTTCCAGCTGTCATTTGACAAGTTCCAGGCAGATGAGCAAGGTTGGGTTGACACCATCAAATCTGTCAATTCTGGGGGAATGGTGAGGATAAGTACTATGGATTGGCTTGGACAATCGCAATATGCTTCTCAAACTGTGTTCTGGCCATCTTTGTCGTCAGCGATATCAGAGGTATTTAAGCTGCATTCGTTATGCCAGTTATGCAGGCAACACAGGGCCTCCTTTAGTTTCAGTAGAATTGGTGTACTTGGATATATTCCCTAGGCTGCAAGTTGACGTTTAATATACAGAATCAAATGTGTAGATCAACTAAAAAAATTGTCTCTATCATGACTACGTGAGCACCGAAATCAGTACTATCCAGCTGGAAATTGGCCGTAGCTTCAACACCAAGGCCGCTAACGCCAGAACTCTGTAGAATTGTATCCTACATCGATCTTCTTAAGCAGCCGAGTGGCCCTTTAAAAAAAAAAATTCTCCGTTCAGGTCATCTCTACTCATCAATTCTGAATTCATGTACTGATTGGAGATAAACTGATCATTGATAGGTAATATTCTCCAAGAACGCAACTGTTAGGCTGCTGGTAGCCTACTGGACACACTTCATCCCGAGCACCGAGAAGTACTTGAAGAGCCTCCTGTACTCAAACATCCTCTGCGCATCCTCCAAATACAACCACTGCGGCGGCAAGGTCGAGGTCAGGTACTACTTGGTTCCCGGGTACAACGAGACCGGACCTGCCTTGGCTCACGGCGCCCCGACGGGGAACCGTTACCCCGACTTCACCCGGGTGAACCATGGCAAGTACGCCGTCAGCGATGTGAGGGCGAACATCGGCACCAGCAACCTCATCTGGGACTACTTCTACACCACGGCTGGAGTGAGCTTCGGAACGTACGACCCCTCCATCGTCTCGCAGCTGCAAGACGTCTTCGATGCGGATTGGGATTCTCCCTACACTATGCCGGTTAAACCTCTGGAGGCGTCCAGGTGATCAGATCAGTTCACTCAATTTTCTCCACCTGTTGTCAGGAAAGAACATGGGGCCTTGTGTTTCTGCGGACCTGATGAAGGCGATGATTTAACCAAAAAGGCGACTCGTTCGTTTTCTTTGATTAGTCAGGTAATCATATTTCTCTTATTAATTTGCTTAGCAGTACATTGTAATACCTTGTAGTTGTTGCCCCATAGCAAGTTGTGGCTGTGACCTAGAGTACTAGTTGTATGTTAGCTGTGAGCTTCACATACGTTGCTTCTGAATGAATGGCTGTGAACTTCAACCTGCTTGTCCTCTTATATTCGGTATGTAACAAGGAAAGAAAACTTGATGAGTAAATAAAAAAAGATATAAGAAGAAGAAAAAAGTCAAGTGTGTCAACCGCTTTGTTGAACGACCATTAGACTCTACCTGTATGATAGTACGATGGTGACTTGATCCTGTGTAATCTAATGGCCTTAACTAGAAAATTTGAACGACAACACCATCAATCAATCCGCGGGCTGTCTAGTTCCTTTCGTGTGCTACATCAGGCACTGATTTTATGCTTTGAATTTGACCTTGACAACTAACTACTCCCCCACTAGACCCATTCCCTATTTCATGATGCTCCTCATGGCTCCTCCCTCCCAGGCACCACGGCAAGCCATGGGCTCTCGCCGTCGTCCGACCACCACCCTAGTCCTGGCGTCATTGCTCTGCCTCTACCACACGCCGCGCGGGGCCTTCTCGCTCTCCTTCAGCCTCGACTTCTCCGATGCCGGCACCGGTTCGTCGATCGTCGTGGCCAGTGACGCAGTCATCAGTCCACCAACGCTCCAGCTGACGAAGAATAGCCGGGTGTCGTACCGGCACAAGGTGCCGCTGTGGAACGACGCCACCGGCGAGGTGGCTAGCTTCGCCACCGCCTTCTCATTTCGGATTACCCCAGACAAGGACAAGGACAGCCCGCCGCAGCAGCCAGGCGATAGGATGGCCTTCTTCCTCGGCCATCTCCCTTCCGTGGACGTCCCGCGCAGCAGCAGCAGCGCCAGCCTCCGCCCGGCCATCCTGACGGTGGAGTTTGACGCTTTCCTCAACCATGTCGGCATCGACATCAGCTCCATCAACTCCACGGCATCCGCGCACAGGGCGGCGACATGGCCGGGCAAGAACCTCACGTCGTCCAGTGTCATGGAAGCTACGGTGAAGTACCACAATGACACCAAGTTGCTGGCCGTCGATCTCCTCATCGGCGACGCCCTGCACCACGTCAATGCAACCGTTGACCTGCGCAGAGTTCTGCCGGAAGAGGTCGCCGTCGGCTTCTCCGCGGCGAATGGCGACGCCGCTGGGCTGCACCAGATACTGTCGTGGTCGTTCGCTTCCACTCTGCCGGAGTCCAAGAAGGAGGCATCTCCTCAGCCTGCTGAACCTCCTCATCTCCCAACCCGCAGCTACAGCCACAAGAAGATAGCACTAGTCCTACTATTCCTAGGAACGATCACGACGAGGTGTGTCCGAATGGGATTTCAGTTTCGATTCAAGACATCACCGGGTCGTGTTGCCTTACCTGTCCTAGCCTAGTAGTACTCCCTCTGTCCCATAATATAAGAACGTTGCCAAAAACGTTCTTACATTATGCGACAGAGGAGTATTTACATAGAGTATTTACATGCGTGTAAAAAAAGAGCCCCTATAAACCACCGTGAGAAATGGAGAAAGAAAGAAGGAAATGAGTTTTCTTTTGAAGTTGGATCACCTCGACATACTCAATTGTTTCGATGAACGCTTTTGACATGTCATAAGCATTGACCATTTTTTAATTGAGAAGGACTTCGGTACAACCCCCCCCCAATAAACGTATAAGGGGTAGTATTGTCCATACTAAATTACACGTACATTATACCCGCCGTCCGTCGTAGGGCCGGCCGCCCGTGTACGTCGCGGCCCGTACTCCTGCGCGTCGTCGTCGCTAGCGATTCGATCGCTATCGGAAAGGAAAAAAAAACGGCCCACCCCGACACCCCATCTCCACGTACGAAACCCTAGCGGGATCAACGCCGCCGTGGTCCATCGCCGTCACGACGTCGGGCGGCGTCCGTAGTCAGCCACGCGCCGTGAAACCGACACCCCATCCCGCTTTGAAAACCCTAAGCGGCATCGACGCCGCCGTGGTCCCACCGCCGTCCACGACGTCGACCCGGCGTGCCCGCTTAGTCGCTAGCACCGACGGCGTCCGTAGTGACCACACGCCGTGTCGCGGTGAAACGCCCAGCCTTCGCTTCGCCGTTTTGTCTGGTACGCGCCCTCCACGGCGTCGGTGGCAGCAACACATCGGCGTCGACCCAGCGAGACCCCTCGACGCGCGCATGAGGTTAGGATGTCTTTTTGTTCTTTTTTATGATAATGATTTGTCCATTGCATTTTGTGCATTTTGTAATGCAAAATGATTCCTTACTTAGGTAAATAAGAGAGAGAGTAGTGACCTCTTAATGACCTCATAATGATTTTGTATGTTCAAATTTGTATGCATGCCACATAGTCATGTCACTGTTGGCCAATTTACTGTATTCGATGATTTTTGTGGAATGTTGGCATTGATCTCACACCTTATTTGTATGTGCATAGATGGAGCAAGTAACCGGATCGTCGGTGATGATTCCGTAGCGATAATGGATCCTCGTCATTGAATGCGAACCAACATCCGGAAACAACTATATGAGTCGGGATGAATCGTGCAGTGGTAATGTAAGTACCTTCAATGTTGAGAAAAACATATTGAACAAAAACTAGTTATTTGACCCTAACATGTCCTTTTAAATTTGTACAGTGCATGGCGATGCTGACGATGAGGAATATGATGTAGATGAACAGTTTTATGCAGATAGTGTGAGCCAGGTATATTGAAAAACTTGTAGAAAAATGATTGACATTAAAATTGTATGACCACTTATGTTACTTTAAATGTGCACAGATAAATGCTAATGGTGACAATGAGCGTAATAATATAGATGATGACAATGCCGAGAGCGAGGTCCATGCATCTCGTAGTGTGAGCGGTAGTCAAGTAAGTTCTTTACATTATTTATGGTTAGTACGAACATAAGAAGAGATTGACATGCAAGGTTATATGTCATATTTTGCAGGGAGGTGTTGATGGTCCTAGCGGGAATGATGAGCACAGCGATGATGATCAGTTTGACCTTGACATGTGCTATGATGAATATCAGCAGGAGTCACTTGATAGGCATTGGGCAGTGATGGTAAAGACATTCAGGTCATTAGACGAGGTTTACACGTTCTACAACAAGCACGCGAGAGAACGTGGGTTCGATCGTGAAGGACTCGCTTAAATTTTCAAAGGATCGCGCAAGGACTCCGCGCTTGAGGAGGTATCTCTGTCCGCCGCAGAAAACGACAGCCAAGTTCGTACCATGGAAGGCCGGACCCGCAGCTTAGACCGAGAGTCGATTCTTATCGAAGCCCATTTGACAGCTTAAGCTTGATAAAAGCTCAATCTTTGGTATGTCGGCAGTTTCTCCGATGATCACAGCCACACTCTTGCACGACCGGACGAAGTCCCTTTCCTCCGATCTCATAATCAGATCAAAGCATTTGAGAGAGCTGAGATCTTGGCTATGGCTGGAGCTGGGATAAGAAAACATATCATCTTTGACAACATCGTTAGCGGTATGGGTCGTATGCAAAGTCACCATTTCAGAGGACAAAGCTGTATAACATGTGCTATAGGGAGAAGATGAAATTGCTTGCACAAGGTGATGCTTGATCTGCCGTAGGAATCATGTTGACGAAAGGACAGAGATCCGACTTCTTCTTTGAGCACACGGTTGACGCTGAAGGCAGGCTCCAAAACCTCTTCTCGTGTGATTCGCGATCCGCCGGGATTATCTAGACTATGGTGATGTTGTTGTCTTGATAGCACATACAAGATGAACAGGTATGGAATGCCGTTCATCCCTTTCGTGGGTCTGAACAACCACCGTTGCACTCTCAGTATTCGCTGCGCCATTGTTTGAGCATTTAGACCGAGGCTACATATGTCAGGTTGCTTAACACGTTCTTGAAAGCTAAGCTGTCGAAGAGGCCCAAATCTGTTATTACAGATGGAGATGCAGCGATGATAAGGGCTATTAGGAAGGTGCTTTCGGCGTGTGGCATCGTCTATGTTCATGGCATATTGAAAAGAATATGCAGAAACACCTCAACCACAAGTCATTGAAGGAGTTTAGGGCATTACTGTACTATGCCACTACACATAAGGTTTTGAGGAGAGATGGGCCGCGTTTGTGCGCAAATGGCAGACGGAGAAAACGAAAACATGGCTCCATAGGATGTACAGGAAGAGGACGCTTTGGGCTGCATCATATTTGTCCGGTGGGTTTTTCCTTGGTATGCGCAGAATCGAGGAGGTGAGAGTCTCGAACTCCAGCCTGCACCTTCATCTTGACTATGGTATGACGATCGTTGACATGATTGTACACTACGAGAATTGTATTGTTCGCCTCCGTGAGAATGAAGCTTATGATGACTACACGGCATCACGACTCTTCGATGAATAAAGGGTCGAGTGTCGGGCCATTGAGTCGTATGCTGCGAAAGCATTCACGCAGCAAACTTTTATATGTTGCAACAAGATATGAAGAAGGTACATGAGCTTGAGGTAATTGATAGACCGACAGGACCGATAGTCGAGATTTGTGGTTGCGTGGAAGAATAACAGGATCACAGATTTAATGTGGACTATCGCCGTAACTCGGCGAAACTATAAAGTGCAGATTGCGAAGTATGACTCGCAAAGGGCTTCCTTGTAAGCATATTATTCATGTTTTGAATGCACTTGAACTTACCTGTGATACCCAAGTGTTGTGTCCTGCGAAGATTCTCAAAAAAAGCACGAGCTGGACTGCCAGTGAAGCGCACCAGCGATTTGTTTGCGTGGGGTTGGTCGAGTGGTGAGGACAGAGCTAGATATAGTGAGTTGACCATCAAATCTTCAGAAGCCTGTCATGTCGCATGCAGTAATCCTTTCTTATTCGACAAGTTGATGGCAGCTCTGGATGATGTTATAGTGAATAAGGATATTCAGGGAAATGAAGATGATGTTCAGCGAAGTTTCGTGAACAGTAATCCATTTGAGCCTAACCGAGATCATATTCTTGTTCGTGATCCAGTAAATGTTTCCACCAAAGGCGCACCTAAGCAGAACAGTAGAGGTCGCGGTAAGGGTGGCCCAGATGTGACAAAAAATGAGAGGCCTAAAGCATTTGACGAGAAATCTGGACGAAAATGTAGCTTATGCAAAGGCTCAGTCATAACAGAGCACATGCGAACAAATGAAGAGTATGTCTATTATTTATTTATGTCAGTTTTGTTGTTTCATTATCGGTGCATTCATTCTCATATTTTTTTGTGTGCAGCAACTGGGCTTGAAGACTCAAGTGAAGACGATGCGAGTGTTTTACCTCTTCCATTTATATGAAGAACATTTATTAAATTTTTGTTCGTGTTGAGTACTTTATATGTGTGAAACATGATTATTGCGTACGGACCGTTGTCATTTCAGACGTGTTACTTTCATCAACTACAATAAAATTACTGTGGTGACAATTTTATGTTCAGACAACATTGCTGTTGATATAAAAATTCACTATTCATTGCTTATTGTTTTAATTCTGCATGTATTTGCTACAGTCCCGTCGGCTGTCAAAAATAGAAGAAGTACTCTGTGTACTATTATTTTTAACAAAAGGAAAAAAATGCCCGCCCGTCTCCACAGCCGTCTCTTAGTAAGCTCGTCGTTATCACGACCAACGGGCGTTTCGGAGGACGCCGTGGAGAAACCAGGCCCAACAGGGCAGCATCGACGCGGCAAGTCGACGGGGTAGTAATCAGAGAAGTTCAATACAACGACGGGAGCTGAGTATATAAACTAGTCGTCGTCGCCTTCGGCCGTCGAGGTGGGACTAAACTTGCGTCGGTTTCACTGGCGCGGCGTCACAGCGGTGGTAACTGGGCCGGCCCACGGCGCGTCGGGCGGTCGAGAAGACCGCGCCGTCACTTCCTTTTTGGGCCGGCCCACGGCGCGTCGGCGATAGAAGACCGTGCCGTCCACGCCTTTTGGGCGGCCCACGCGTCTTGTTGTGTCCACGTCGCCCGCAGCCGACGGAAGTTTAGTCCCACCTCGACGGCCGAAGGGGACGACGACCTGTTTATATACTCTGCTCCCGTCGTTGCACTGAGCTCCTTTGAATACTTCCCCGTCGATGTGCGCAGTCGATTCTGCCCTTGTTGGGCCTGATTTCGATCGTCCTCGAACGCTGTTGTAGTCGCCGTTGGGCTTGATAACGACGGGCTTACTAAGAGATGTTGTGAGACGGCGGCGTTTTTTATGTCAAATAATTTTTCAGTAACACGTAGTGTGCTGCCATAGTTTAGTGCACAAAATTGTAACGACGGCATGATTACATATAACTATTCGGCAACCAAAAAATCATGTAAACAAAAAAAATATCATGTGAACATTAAATTTTTTTGGAAAAGTGCCGAGTCTATTACATATAACTATTCGGAAGCATAGTCTGTTACATAAAATTCATAAGCAAGTGCATAAGCACATGCAAAACTCCTCTGTACCGCATCTATTTCTTCTTCTTCGATATCCGAATAACTTTGTTTTTCACTTCATCAAGCTTGTTTCTTTCCGAAAAGATAAGTTGCGCAATCATTAACTCTCTCGAATCATCAATAGAGGTCTGCAAAAAAAATGATGTTACCACAACATTCATTATACATCGTAGTCCAAATATGACTTGCGTACCTGTGAAAATAAGCCTGTCCATTTGTCACCATCCCAATATTGAAAGCATCGAAGGAGAAATATTCCACACGAATTCCTAGTGCATACAACTTACGAAGATTAAATTTGTACTGTACATACAAGACCAACATTCTGTCGTAGTAAAAACTCACCCATCATGTTGTTTTGGCATGTCATACGTTTGAATAGGCCACTTGGAAACATCCGGATAATTCACAATTCCGGTTGCATTTGCTTCTTGGATATCTTCTGCTAGTTGTTTTCTCTAAAGATATAATAAACATGATGGAAAGCATGTCATTCAGTGTATTAAAGAAAACGAATGTTACCAAATGCACATTTGCAAGTTAAACCTACCAGGTCCTCAACGAGTTCTCTAGTAACAGTGTCAAGTTTTCCGGTCATCAACGAGTCAAGAACCTGAAACTCTCTTTTTCCACTATGCATGACGACAGTAATCCAGTGATTATTGTCCTTGTTTAGAGGAATGTAAGTCTGCATCACAAGGACCATAAAACGCAATCATGACATAATATCGTATGTATGTTCCGTGTTAACAATCAAACTTACCTTTGTTTTTTTGAAATACTCGTCCTCACATCTGTTCACGGGTCCATTACTATGCGACTCTGCTTCATAATCATTGCCGACGGTCTTTTTTCCGGGTCTAACGTGAAGCAACCAATGTACCCTCCAAGTTGTTAACATGAAATGATCATCATTAACTTTGTCCACCAAAAATGATGAGTATGCATCAATTACCTATAAATAATGTGTTACATTAAACAATTGCATTTTAGAATCAATTGTAAAACAATATATGAAATTAACTTACGTCGCCACTTAGCCACTCATGGTTAATAATCGACAAGCTCTCCGCACAGTGAGACCTTCTTCCATGCCATCATTGAAAATTTCTGTTTTGGCATGTTTTTGTGAATGCTCATGCGCACGCATCGCATTTGATGGACGCTTTCACCACATCATACTCATCACCAGATTTGTTAACATCACCATTTTGGAACAATTCTGTACCGCACCACTCAAATACTTATAAACGCAAACACATAAATAATTATGACGCAATAACAATTAGATACAAAGAAAACTTACTTCCTTTGGCGAGCGTTTTGCACGTTTGTTTGGTTTAGGGACCACATAAGGAGACTTGACATGTTGTGATCCTCACGCTTGCGCCTCGATAACCTCCTCCACTTCCTCTTGTACTCCTTGAGAACCAACCGACGCATGCGATGCGATTTCGTCCGTCTCCAAAGATGTGGCAGCTTTCTCATCGATACTTCGGTACTTGGACAGGATCATCCATATCACCCTTGAAACTATCCCAAGACTCGGTGTGCAGTAAAAGGTGTGTTTCCACGAGAAGTTACATCAACGCCATTATCATCCTTTTGCAAATTCATTTTGGAAGGTGTGCGGAACCGGTCTGAATCATCTTTTGATATACAAACTCTTTTTGCGGGCGTCCACCATCGTTTGAAGACTCATTAATGCCTCCGTACAGATTCTCTTCGTCCTCTTCCAGTTCTTACCGGTTTGTAGGAGACGCCGGTTTTGTTCAGTTTCTCAATCATCCTCTGCAAGAAAACATTTCATCTTAGTTCTTCAATTGAGTGATGGACATTACAGAGCGTGATCAAGTGTTACCTGTGCGCATAACTCGCAAACGAAGCATTTCCTTCGAAGCTCATTCATCTCACTCAAAATCCGGTCCATAGTAGGCTTTTGGCTCAAGCCTCCGAGGTACTGCCCTCTTTCCTCATTCGATAACGTTAGATTTTTGCTACTAGCTTTCTTGGTTTTTGAGCTTCTTCTTCCGCAATTTTTTTCAGCCTATACTCCTCTGTAATGTTGTCATCGATCTACAAGTGCAACAAGATAATTATACATAAAAACTATATGCACACTTTACTTTACTTCATAAATGTAAAAAAATGATTACTAGGATTACCATCCCAACACCACGACCATATTCATAGTCGTATTTATCTCTTCTCACTGCCATATCTTCCGTCCCAGTTCCTCATCGGTGGGCTCAACAATGCCAACGGATCATATTTTGGACCGTGATTGGTTGCACCTTCTCCCAGTATAGGTACTGCAAAACACATGAACTAATTAAATTACATGTTCTTCTGTGAAATTTTATAACAAAATTGTTGAAATTAATAAATACAACGTACTTGCAAAAGGGCGAGGTTCCCCTGGGGCCACTGCCTGACATGGCCGTCCTGCACAAGCTTACCAATCTCCGATAAACAGAATCGTGAAGTGAATGCATTCCAGTTGAACTTCCTTATAAACTTAATATTTTGCACTAAGGCATAGTATTTTTTCGGAACGTACTCATGAGACACTGGTGCAATTATAGTTCCTAGGAGAACTAGAAATGTCATCCGAATAAAGTCATCATCAGTGCTCTTATCCTTCACAATCTTTTCTATGAGATCATCAATCATGATCTTACCATTTTTCTTGCTAACAAAACTAACAGGTATTTTTTGGTTGCTTTTTCTCCTTCACTACTTAGAAACCCAAAACATCCACTCCATTGTTTTTCCAACCAAATATGGAGTACACATCATCGAGCCTTAATGAAATAAGACCTTTACATCCAGCAAGACTTCGAACTCTGTTGAACCATGAATTTTTGCTACTCGGTTGTAACCTTGGAGTAAAAGTGAAGCAAAAATCACGCATCTTTATCGATGGTATTCTAAACATGCCCTGCATATCCGTTTAAGTAAAACCTGAATTTCTCGATTGGGTGACAATTTGTCAACTAGGCTAACCCACTTTGAACGAACATGGAATCACACCGTCGATATTCATCTTGCATGAAATAGATTTCATCACATACCATCATCTTGCTATGAGCCTCGTTGTATAAAAGAAGTGGAAAAAAAACTTACACGACGGCGACGGGTCGGGGACGGAAGACGGCGCGGCGCACCGACGTAGTATGTACGGTGGGGCGGCGGCGGAGAGGCAGAGGCGACGGGTCAGGGTAGGCCGGCGCGGCCGCACCGCCGCCGTTTTGGAGTGTCGGGCGACGGGCGTACGGTGGCAGCAGGTGCAGATCGCGGCGGCGGCGAGACGGGCGGACGTACAAGGAAATTTTGCATGCACGTCGGCTAACGACGTCGCCCGAGCGCTGATTGCGGGGTCGTTGTTAGTGGGACGGCCCCATGCACGCATTCGCGTCGGTTAGCGAGAAGACCAGCGGTTTTTTTTCAGGGCCTCATTTTTTAGAAATTGAAATAGCATATTTTTAACCCCGAAAATACTGCCGGACGTGGCGCAACGTCGTTCGTTGTCGGATTCGTTCATTTGGGCGTGGGGTGCCGGTGGGGCCCACACGCTCCCGTGGTTGGGTGCAATCCGTCAAACCGGTCGGTACTTGCTGTGGAAGGGGTGCTTTCGGTATGGCGGAGGGACCCTCGGTCGCACCTCTCCGCGCATCCGCCAAGCGTGCCCAATTTTTTCCACGTGATACTATGCCCTACCGGGCAAGCACGCAAAAACTTTCCGTTTCGATTCCGTATGCATTTACTACAATTTTTGGCACAAAACCACGAAAATACTGCCGGACGTGGCGCAGCGTCGTTCGTTGTCGGATTCGTTCATTTCGGGCGTGGGGTGCCGGTGAGGCCCCACACGCTCCCGAAGTTGGGTGCAATCCGTCAAACTGGTCGGTACTTGCTGTGGAAGGGGTGCTTTGGTATGGCGGAGGGACCCTCGGTCGCACCTCTCCGCCGCATCCGCCAGCGTGCCCAATTTTTTCCACGTGATACTATGCCCTACCAGGGCAAGCACGCAAAAATTTCCGTTTCGAGTCCGTATGCATTTACTACAATTTTTCGGCACAAAACCACGAAAATACTGCCGGACGTGGCGCAGCGTCGTTCGTTGTCGGATTCGTTCATTTCGGGCGTGGGGTGCCGGTGAGGCCCTACACGCTCCCGAAGTTGGGTGCAATCCGTCAAACTGGTCGGTACTTGCTGTGGAAGGGTGCTTCGGTATGGCGGAGGGACCCTCGGTCGCGTCTCTCCGCCGCATCCGCCAAACGTGCCCAATTTTTTCCACGTGATACTATGCCCTACCGGGCAAGCACGCAAAAACTTTCCGTTTCGAGTCCGTATGCATTTACTACAATTTTTCGGGCACAAAACCACGAAAATACTGCCGGACGTGGCGCAGCGTCGCGTTCGTTGTCGGTTCGTTCATTTCGGCGTGGGGTGCCGGTGAGGCCCTACACGCGCTCCCGAAGTTGGGTGCAATCCGTCAAACTGGTCGGTACTTGCTGTGGAAGGGGTGCTTCGGTATGGCGGAGGGACCCTCGGTCGCACCTCTCCGCTTCGCATCCGCCAAACGTGCCCAATTTTTTTCCACGTGATACTATGCCCTACCAGGGCAAGCACGCAAAAAAATTTCCCGTTTCGAGTCCGTATGCATTTACTACAATTTTTCGGGCACAAAACCCTGAAAATACTGCCCGGACGTGACGCAACGTGCGTTCGTTGTCGGATTTCGTTCATTTCGGGCGTGGGGTGCCCGGCTGGGGCCCCACACGCGCTCCCAGAAGTTGGGTGCAATCCGTCAAACTGGTCAGGTACTTGCTGTGGAAGGGGGTGCTTTCGGTATGGCCGGAGGGGACCCTCGGTCGCGTCTCTCCGCTTCGCATCCGCCAAACGTGCCCAATTTTTTTCCACGTGATACTATGCCCTACCAGGCAAGCACGCAAAAAACTTTCCCGCTTCGATTCCGTATGCATTTACTACAATTTTTCGGCACAAAACCACGAAAATCTGCCGGACGTGACGCAACGCGTCGTTCGTTGTCGGATTCGTTCATTTCGGGCGTGGGGTGCCCGGCTGGGGCCCCACACGCGCTCCCAGAAGTTGGGTGCAATCCATCAAACCGGTCAGGTACTTGCTGTGGAAGGGGGTGCTTTCGGTATGGCCGGAGGGGACCCTCGGTCGAAACTACTGAGGTTCCTCAAAGTAATTTAAAATATTTCAGAAAATGTAAATGAATTTAAAAATTCTTGTATTCATTCATATATGTTAATGAATTTAAAAATATTCTCTTATTCATAAGTGTTAACGAATTTAATATAATTTCAGGAAATGTTAGTGAATTAAAATATATCACCTTTTTAATTTCTTTTTTTTATTTCTTATATTTTGTATTTCAAAATTTCAATTTTTTCATCGACCGGCTATACTATATGGACATATTTAAACAAAATCTGAACATTTCTGAAACGCTTTTATAAACATATACATAATTTTTTTTAATTTATGTGCTTTCATGATTTTTTATTCTACAAATTTTTGATAATTGTATACCTTATTCTCTCCTATATATATTCGATGAAATTTTTTTAAATATATTATGAACATTTTTATGCATAGGTCTGAATATTTTCAATTTTTCTTAAAATAAGCGTTTTATATTTAGCTAATTTTTTTAGCAATTTTTGTAGACAAATTTAAACAAGACTCCAACAAAACAGATTGAACATAGATATATTTTACATAGTCCATTCAACATTGCCGATATCGACGAGTTTTTCCAAACATAACCGATACATAGTTCAAACTTAGGAAAAAAAATCTAGTCCTCCTCCTCGTCGCTAGCCAACAGATCGACGACCTCCCGGCGTCACCGCCGTCACCACCGCCTCGTCGTCGTCGCCGTCCGACCTGGGCCAAGCGCTCCCGGTCGATGTCGTTGTCGTCCGACGACTCGGCGCCTCCGCTCAAGCCATGGGACCATCGGCGGAATCGCCGCCGCCGCCAGATCGCTGCCGCTTGCTCGGCGGCCTCCCTTGCAGCCGCCGCCGCCTCTGCAGCCGCCGCCGCAGCCGCGACGCAGCAGGCGACGGCGAGGTAACCAGCGATCGTCGGGATCACCGTCCTCCCGAAGAACCACCTGCTCCGGCGGCAGTTCCACCTCCGGCGGGCCGGGGGGATCGGCGGGCGCCGCCGCGGGTGTTGGAGGAGCCCGACGGCCGCTCGCTGCTGGACGGGGCGGCGGGACAAGAAGGTGGCGGCGATCGCCGACGAGGTCGGCGTGACGCCGACTCGCCAGGCTGAACGCGCCGATGACGGCGGCGTACTCTTGCCGCCCCGTAAGGCGTGGCGGCGGCGATGTTATTGCGTCCCGCGGTCCGCTTCTCCTCCGCAGTGGCGCGGGCCGCGCGTCGGGTAGCCGCCCTTGTCGAGCTTCGATCGTGCGGAAGACGGCAACCCGGCGGCACGAGGAGGCGAACGGTGCAGCTCCTCCGTCTCCGGCTTGCTCGAGCTCGACGGCCACGCGACTGGGCCCGTCGTCGCCGCCGCTGTGCGGAGCTGCTGCCGCGGTGGAACGACATGTCGCCGACAGGATTTTGGGAGGTGGAGACGGAGAAGCGACGGGGCGGTGTTTTGCGCGACGGCGGACGGGCGAAGCGAGATTTTATAGGAGACGGCGGGAAGCGGCGGCGGGTCGGTATACTTTCAATGCGACGGCAGCCGAGGGCGGCGGCGCGCAGACGAGGGACGGGCGGCGGGCGGCGTCGAGGCGACGGACGGGCGGCGAAGCGGCGAGACGAGGCGACAGGACTGGCGGCGCGGTTTGACCACCGACGCGCACACCGACGGAAAACATTCAATGCGACGGCAGCCGAGGCGACGGACGGGACGAAGCGGCGGGCGGCAAAGCGGCGACGGACGGACGGGCGGCGGCGCGGCGGCGAGGCGACGGACGGGCGGCGGGTCGCGATTCACGCGCCACGACGCGCTTTCCCGGCGACGCGGTTCGACCACCGACGCGGTTGACCACCGACGGAAAAAACGTCGCCGCCAAAGTAAAAAACGTGACGTGACGTCGACGGCACGCAGCGCTGCGTACGCGGGCGGGGACTGAGGAGGGCAT
Source organism: Aegilops speltoides (assembly GCA_021437245.1). Classification (NCBI taxonomy): domain Eukaryota; kingdom Viridiplantae; phylum Streptophyta; class Magnoliopsida; order Poales; family Poaceae; genus Aegilops; species Aegilops speltoides. The sequence continues at coordinate 555,182,283 of CM038147.1, read as the reverse complement.
GGGCAAAGACCATCCTACCCTTTTTAAGTTTTCAGCGAAGGGGTATAGGACGATCTGGACCGTTGATGTTTTTAGGGGGGTTGTACCGAAGAAGAAGTGTTTTTAATTTTGCGGGGGATAAGCATTGATCATTGATGTGAACTTGGGAGGAGGAGAATTGAATAACTTGTGAGCACTTAGAGCATCCCCCTACGTTCGTGGATGCGCTCGGACACATCTGTGGACAACACAGGCTGGTCATTAGATTACCCGCACCTCCAACTTTGAGAGTCGCCGCGGGCTCGGATGGCATGGCACGAGTAGCCAGCGGTGACCGGAGTGCATGCGACAGTGAATCATCGGAGCTGCACGACCGACGCCGGTCCATGCGGGACGGTCTGGAGCGCCTCCGCCTCCGACTGCCTCTGCTGCTACATTCACCCTGGCAAGCAGCGGGAGCCGACTGATTTTTAGCAAGCCCATATTAAAAAAGCAACTTTTTGTACCAAACACACAACCTTTTTATCGTCAATAGAACAAAGAAGAGGAGAGAACAGTTGCTTCAGGATAAAATGCAAAGGAGGATCAAAGATCCGGATCCAGTGGCACTATTGCGCATTTCAGCAGCAAGAACTGGAAATAGGCGACATTTTTTTTTTTGCAGTAAAGAACTGAACCACAATTCAGATTAATTCCTCCGATGGTTTTGTATTCACAATGGAATGGAAATGGACATGTTCAAATTGTAATCGCTAGAGCCCTGAATTTCTACATCCTTAGGTCCCCTCCACAATAAAACAGGGGAGAAGCAGAGAGCACGCGCATCTCTGCCATGGCAGGAACCGCAGCCCATGCACACGCGCGTCCATTTCATAGGTCGGAGAACCAGTCGTCCTCGTCGTCGGCGTTGAGGTAGTGGCGGTAGCGGTCGAGGTCCTCGTCGGCGAGGCCGTAGCGGCGCCGCCAGTACTCGAGCCTCGCCTCCGCCGCCCGCATGTTGCTCATCACCTTCTGGTACGCTACGTTGATCCGCTGGAAGTCCACGCTGTCGCTGTTTTCTTGCCGCGCGACGTCCGGGTGGTACTGCAGCGCGAGGCGGTGGAAGGCCCTCTTGACCTCGCCCCTGGTGGCCCCCGGCGCCAGCCTCAGCGTCCGGTAGTGGTCTTCCTCCAGCCCCCTGCCCGTATGCCTCGCCGGCGCCGCCCCGCGCGCGCTCCCGCATCTCACCGACGACGTCGACGCCGTCCCACACCGCCGCGCCGGCGCCACTGACGCCGACGGGGCGCGCAGGTTGAGCACTACTCCGCCTCCGGTGGCCATGGCTGTACCCACTACCCACACGCGCCAAGAGATCGCGAGACGGCGAGATCGATGGTAGATCGAGTTGTGTGAGGAAGTTCGTCGGAGCTTCGGACCTCCCGATGCGTTCGCGCTGTTGACCGCGCGGTGGAGCTGGAATGGTGCGGTTGGAACTTGGAATGGATGAGGCTGCCGCGTGGGATTTTATAGGGTGGAGGAGGAGGCGGTTGGCTCGCCGGAAGGAGCGTCTGGGCCACGCTTGTCTTGCCGGAGTTTCCCACGTTGCCACTGCTCGCACGTTTTGGCACGGAGGAAACTTGGCGAGCGGGGGACACCGCGGCGTCACTATCCGTTCCGTTTTTCCGTCCCCCGTTTTGACTGGATTGAGATACCCCGTAGGAAGGGAGCTGTTTTTGGCTGTTCTGGGGAAAAAGAAAGAGTTAAATACACTACAGGTGCCCTAACTTGTCCTGCGCGCTTAGTTTGATGGGAGTACCTAGAACTCATCTAGATGAGATATAATTTGGTCTCATTCACTTTGAAAATAAAAACAAATACAACCCACGTCAGCACACACGCATCTTATAGCATCACATTCAATGGCTATAAAAGGTGAATGAGACCAAATTATATCTCATCTAGATGAGTTCTAGCAAAACTGTAGTTTGATGCCTAAACTTGAAAAATACAAAAAAAATGGTGTCGTAACTTGTCTGGGTGTTCAAATACGGTGCCTCTGAACGTATGGCGCCGTACCGAGTGCCCGCGTGGAATGCCAGCGTGTCGCTAGGCCACATGTCGGTGGTTGAAGCGCTGGACGCGCGTTATGAGCTATGCGTGTTGTTTTTTTACAAGAATGCCTCTAGATTTTAATTAATTCTCACAAAAAATACAACTTGATTTTAATTTTAATACTCGCAAAAAATACAAGGAAGCGAGTGTGTAGGGAATTCAAACCAGGTGGCAACCCTCTAGTTTGCGCTTAATTATCAGCAAGCAGTTTATATAGATGATTGCACGTGTCGCTCTGCATATGTTTTTACTGGAGTAATTTTCTTTTTATTTATTTCCAAGTTATTATGTTGTTTTTCTTCGAGTGAAGTTTCTGTTTAGTTTTCATGATACAAAAAATTTTCCATATGAAAAAATAAAAAAATTGTAAATATGAAATTATTGTTTATTTTATAGCTCTATTCTATTTCCATTATTGTGTACTTTGAAGAGATAAACAGTCTAAAAAATAAAAAAATTTTGAAGTTAGGACACCTGTAATGTATTTAACTCAAAAAGAAAAGAAAGCTTTCATGTCAAGTTTTTGAAGTGAAAGACGTGTTTTTCAGTTTTCAGCACTCAACAATTGACCAAGTAGTATATACAATGCATATTCCAAACGACACGGAATTTCTCTGTTCCCGCCTTCCCGGTTGCATGTGCACCTCGATGCACAGTATAATTCAAAAAGAAAATCTAAAAATTCTGAATTTTATCTTTTACATCGACATGTTTGAATGATCTACTACTTCCGTGCAAAGTTTGTGAAGAAACAGCATTCGATGTGCTCAGGGCCAAAAAAAAAAAAAAGGTACTCTGAAAAAAGCTCTTTTTTAAGCATTTGGGCTGCCAGTTTTTGTTTTTTCTACCTAAAGCATCAGGAATGTGGCCACTTCACGAAAATTTAAACGTTAGGGAGAATACACAAGAATGTTTGTCAACAAAAAAAAAACAGATTTTTAAAATAGTTTCAGGATTTACTGTTCACCCGGCTGCATTTGCACCCGAGAGCATAATGGTACTTTCGATATTACAAACCTCAACTCCAAAACTGGATGATTTACTTCTTTATTCTGTAAAACCAGATAAATACAACTCTCCCCCGTCTGGTGCATCAGAACATCTCGTGCATATGGCTATGATTTTTTAGAAGTTCCAAATTTTAAAAATACATGCAATATAGAAAAGCATCAATATATGATATAAAAAGTTCACGTCAAAATTTAAAATATAACTGAAAATAAAAATGACAATTTGGCATCAATGCTGATAATGGGCCAAATACAAAGCCCAACTTACACTAAATACTATGTATTGCCAAATATTTATCTTTTTATCGCCGTGTCTTATGAATTTTCATTTGATTTTTTGCCACCTGCTAGATACAAGTGTTACCTACTGGACTGTATTCCTTTTTGAATTTTCCAGAACTTTAAAGGTTCAAATTGACGTCATGACTGCTACATTATTTCCACACCAATTAAGAAAGATGAAAAAACAAAGGTCAGATTTTTTAAGTCCAAGGAAAATGCATTTCCTTTTGTTTTTTGTAAATATTAAAAATGTAATAAATTTTTTAAAATATGTGAAAGATAAACATCTGACCAAAATAACCGGAAGTTCTAGAAACCCCCCAGAAGATCTCTCACATCATGAAGTGGGAATTATGTAGATAAAAATGTTGGTGATGTTGATTAAGAAAAACTTGATTTAAAGTAAACAACAACAACAAAATGATGTCTCCCTCAAGTATCATGAAATTTCCGTACTTTTTTTATGTCTTAACTGTTTGGATGATATAATCTTTTTGAAAATGCATGGTTTGTGCGTGTGTGTGTGTGTGTGTGGGGGGGCTACTGCATATCATTCTTACAAATAGATTTAAATTGTCTTGTTGGACGTATCCCCGTATCACGTATCTGATATGTATCCAAGTATCCATTAAACGCAGCTCACAACACAATTACCTAAAATGTGCCCATGATTAGAGAAATCATTGATGCAGGAGCAGAACAAAAATGCTACACCTACGTGTGATTTACTGAATTGCTTTGAAATCCTGCTAACTACCCATCCCTTGAATTCAACTGGATGGGTCCCCTCTCCAAATTTCCATCCATCCCAATCAAATAGTTCCACCAAAGATTACCCGTTGATCCCGTATGGAGCAGTACATAGGTGTAGCGGGATTGCTCCAAACACACCAGATGCACACATAGGGCGTGTTTTGTTGCAGTAGTGAACAATAGCTGCATTGCATACACATCTCAACCCAGCCTGGCTCTGCAAAAATAGCCTCATATGCGACATCTGCAAGTTATTTGGTTGCATGCATATGGACTTCATGCATTAGGGGATCAACTTTGGCACGTTGTTTGGTTGCCTGCATTGTCTCGGTGCATACAACTACACATTGTTTGGTTGCCCGCATGGGGTATGATTAAGAGCTAGCACGTGCACTTAGCACACATGGTTAAGAGCTAGCAGAGGAAGGGACAGAAGAAATGCAGTGTGCGCCGGACCATGGCGACTGTGGTGGACAGTGACCATGGCGCCGTGTCCGACATGACGAGCACGAAATCATGGGTGAGCAACCCCGTCGGCGAACTAGTTGGGGTCTTCGCCAAAGACAGTGGACAGAGGAGGAGAATGCAGTGCTCGCGCCATGATATCGTCTGTGCAGTAGGACGAGAGAGGAGGCCGATATGATCGACGCCGGAAATGACTCTAGTGTAGTGGGACGAGAGAGGAGGCCGAGAGGAGACCAAGATGATCGACCCCGTCGGTGGCAGAGAACAGAGGATACGAACCCCGTCAGTGTGCGCGCCATGGCGGCTTAACGGCAATAGGATCATGGAGAGAAGGCCGAGATGAATGATGATACGTCCATTTTGCATCATGCTTTCATGTCAATATTTATTGCATAATGGGCTGTTATTTCACGTTATGTCACAATACTTATGGCTATTCTCTCTTATTTTACAAGGTTTACATGAAGAGGGAGAATGCCGGCAGCTGGAATTCTGGGCTGGAAAAGGAGCAAATATTGAAGGACTATTCTGCGCAACTCCAAAAGTCCTGAAACTCCACGGAATGTCTTAGAATAAATAAAGAAAGTTCGTTGCCAAAGATGAAGGCCAGGGGGCCCACACCCTACTCACGAGGGTGGGGGCGCACCCCCTACCTCGTGGGCCCCTTGGTGGCTCTCCGACGTCCATCTTCTCCTATATGAAGGCTTTCGATGAGAAAAAAAATAGGAGGGAACCTTTTGGGACGAGACTCCGCCGCCACGAGGCGGAACCTTGGCGGAACCAATCTAGGGCTCCGGCAGAGCTATTCTGCCGGGGACACTTCCTTCCGGGAGGGGGGAAATCATCAAAATCGTCATCACCAACGCTCCTCTCATCGGGAGAGGGCAATCTCCATCAACATCTTCACCAGCACCATCTCATCTCCAAACCCTAGTTCATCTCTTGTATCCAATTCTTGTCTCCAAGTCCGGGATTGGTGCTAGTAGGTTGCTAGTAGTGTTGATTACTCTTTGTAGTTGATGCTAGTTGGTTTATTTGGTGGAAGATCATATGTTCAGATCCTTTATGCACATTATTACCCCTCTGATTATGAACATGAATATGCTTTGTGAGTAGTTACGCTTGTTCCTGAGGACAAGGGAGAAGTCTTGCTATTAGTAGTCATGTGAATTTGGTATTCATTCGATATTTTGATAAGATGTATGTTGTCTAACCTCTAGTGGTGTTATGTGAACGTCGACTACATAACACTTCACCATTATTTGGGCCTAGAGGAAGGCATTGGGAAGTAATAAGTATATGATGGGTTGCTAGAGTGACAGAAGCTTAAACCCTAGTTTATGCATTGCTTCGTAAGGGGCTGATTTGGATCCATATGTTTCATGCTATGGTTAGGTTTACCTTAATACTTTTGTTGTAGTTGCGAATGCTTGCAATAGAGGTTAATCATAAATGGGATGCTTGTCCAAGTAAGGGCAGTACCCAAGCACCGGTCCACCCACATATCAAATTATCAAAGTACCGAACGCGAATCATATGAGCGTGATGAAAACTAGCTTGACGATATTCCCATGTGTCCTCGGGAGCGCTTTTCCTATTATAAGAGTTTGTCCAGGCTTGCCCTTTGCTACAAAAAGGATTGGGCCACCTTGCTGCACTTTATTTACTTTTGTTACTTGTTTCTCGTTACCATTTATCCTATCACAAAACTATCTGTTACCACTTATTTCAGTACTTGCAGAGAATACCTTGCTGAAAACCGCTTATCATTTCCTTCTGCTCCTCATTGGGTTCGACACTCTTACTTATCGAAAGGACTACGATAGATCCCCTATACTTGTGGGTCATCAAGACTCTTTTCTGGCGCCGTTGCCGGGGAGTGAAGCGCCTTTGGTAGGTAGAATTTGGTAAGGAAAAATTTATTTAGTGTGCTGAAATTTTCTGTCACTTGTTACTGTGGAAAGTAATTATTTGAGGGGCTTGTTCGGGGTATCTTCACCCCGTCCAGTTGAGCCAAGAGTTGCTCCTCAACCTACTGAACCTATTGAACCTACTGAAAATGAAACTCCTTTTCAGATTCCTTCGGGTATGATGGAAAAACTGCTAGCTAACACTTTTGCAGGAGATGGAACAAAGCATCCTGACGAACATCTACGCTATGTGGATGATATTTGTGGACTATTTAAGCTTGCAGGTATACCCGATGATGTTGTTAAGAAGAAGGCTTTCCCTTTATCTTTGGAGGGAGACGCATTGACATGGTATAGGCTATGTGATGATATGAGATCATGGAACTATAAAAGATTGAAATTGGAATTTCATCAAAAGTATTACCCTATGCATCTTGTTCATCGTGATCGCAATTATATATATAATTTTTGGCCTCGCGAAGGAGAAAGCATCGCTCAAGCTTGGGGGAGGCTTAAATCAATGTTATATTCATGCCCCAATCATGAGCTTGCAAAAGAAGTGATTATGCAAAGTTTTTATGCTCGGCTTTCTGGTAACAATCGCACCATGCTCGATACTTCTTGTGCTGGCTCTTTTATGATGAAGCCTATTGAATTTAGATGGAATTTATTGGATAGAATTAAACGCAACTCTGAAGATTGGGACCTCGACGAAGGTAAGGAGTCAGGTATGACACCTAAGCTTGATTGTGTTAAATCTTTTATGGATACCGATATTTTCCGTAAGTTTAGCACTAAATATGGACTTGACTCTGAGATAGTAGCTTCTTTCTGTGAATCTTTTGCTACTTATGTCGATCTCCCCAAGGAGAAGTGGTTTAAATATCATCCTCCCATAGAAGTAAAAGTAGCTGCACCTATTAAAGTTGAAGAAAAGATTGTCACTTATAATGATCCTATTGTTCCTACTTCTTATGTTAAGAAACCACCTTTCCCTGTTAGAATGAAGGATCATGCTAAAGCTTCAACTGTTGTTCGTAAAAGCAATACTAGGACTTATACACCTCCTAAGCAAGTCAAAGTAGAACCCAATATTGCTATTGTTAAAGATCTCTTGTCTGATAATATTGATGGGCATGTTATTCAATTCTCTGGTGAAACTGCTAGAATTGCTAAACCCTGTGATAGAGATAAACATAGACCTGTGGTAGGCGTGCCTGTTATTTCTATTAAAATAGGAGATCACTGTTATCATGGCTTGTGTGATATGGGTGCTAGTGCTAGTGTTATACCCATTGACTTATACAAAGAAATTATGCATGATATTGCACCGGCTGAGTTAGAAGAAATTGATGTCACAATTAAACTTGCCAATAGAGATACTATTTCACCAGTGGGAATTGTTAGAGATGTTGAAGTCTTGTGTGGGAAAACCAAATATCCCGCTGATTTTCTTGTTCTTGGTTCTCCACAAGATAGCTTTTGTCCCATTATATTTGGTAGACCCTTCTTGAATACTGTTAATGCTACAATAGACTGCAAAAAGAATGTTGTTACTGTTGGCTTGGATGATATGGTTCATGAGTTTAATTTCTCTAAATTTAGTAAACAACATCGTGAGGAAGAATTGCCTAGTAAGGATGAAATTATTGGTCTTTCTTCTATTGTCGTACCTCCTAGTGATCCTTTAGAACACTATTTGCTAGACCATGAAAATGATATGTTCATGAATGAAAGAAGGGAGATAGATGAAGTATTCTTTAAACAGGAACCTATTCTCCAACACAATTTGCCTGTTGAAATCCTAGGGGATCCTCCTCCACCCAAGGGTGATCCCGTGTTTGAGCTTAAACCGTTGCCCGATAATCTTAAATATGCTTATCTTGATGAAAAGAAAATATATCCTGTCATTATTAGCGCTAACCTTCCAGAGCATGAAGAAGAAAGATTATTGAAAACTCTGAAGAAGCACCGTGCTGCTATTGGATATACTCTGGATGATCTTAAGGGCATCAGTCCCACTCTATGTCAACATAAAATAAATTTGGAGGCTGATGCCAAACCAGTTCGTGATCCTCAACGACGTTTGAATCCTAAAATGAAAGAAGTGGTAAGAAAGGAAATACTCAAGCTTCTGGAGGCAGGTATAATTTATCCCGTTGCTGATAGTCAGTGGGTAAGTCCTGTCCATTGTGTCCCTAAGAAGGGAGGTATTACTGTTGTCCCTAATGATAAAGATGAATTGATTCCGCAAAGAATTATCACATGTTATAGGATGGTAATTGATTTCCGCAAATTAAATAAGGCTACTAAGAAAGATCATTACCCCTTACCTTTTATTAATCAAATGCTAGAAAGATTATGCAAACATACACACTATTGCTTTCTAGATGGTTATTCTGGCTTCTCTCAAATACCTGTGTCGGCTAAAGATCAATCAAAGACTACTTTTACTTGCCCTTTTGGTACTTTTGCTTATAGACGTATGCCTTTCGGTTTATGTAATGCACCTGCTACCTTTCAAAGATGCATGATGGCTATCTTCTCTGACTTTTGCGAGAAAATTTGTGAGGTTTTCATGGACGACTTTTCCGTCTATGGTTCCTCTTTTGATGATTGCTTGAGCAATCTTGCTCGAGTTTTGCAGAGATGTGAAGAAACTAATCTTGTCTTGAATTGGGAAAAGTGCCACTTTATGGTTAATGAAGGTATTGTCTTGGGGCACAAAGTTTTTGAAAGAGGTATTGAAGTTGAGAAAGCCAAGGTTGATGCTATTGAAAAGATGCCATGTCCGAAGGACATCAAAGGTATAAGAAGTTTCCTTGGTCACGCCGGATTTTATAGGAGGTTCATTAAGGACTTCTCAAAAATCTCTCGGCCTCGGACTAATTTATTACAAAAAGATGTACCATTTGTCTTTGATGATGATTGTGTAGAAGCATTTGAAATACTTAAGAAAGCATTAGTCTCTGCACCTGTTGTTCAGCCACCTGATTGGAATTTACCCTTTGAAAATATGTGTGATGCTAGTGATTATGCTGTAGGTGTTGTTCTAGGGCAAAGAGTTGATAAGAAATTGAATGTTATCCATTATGCTAGTAAGACTCTAGACAATGCTCAAAGAAATTATGTTACTACCGAAAAGGAACTCTTAGCAGCTGTATTTGCTTGTGATAAATTCAGACCCTATATTGTTGATTCTAAAGTAACTATTCACATAGATCATGTTGCTATTAAATATCTTATGGAAAAGAAAGATGCAAAACCTAGGCTTATTAGATGGGTTCTCTTGCTTCAAGAATTTGATTCACATATTGTTGATAGAAAAGGAGCTGAGAACCCCGTTGCAGACAACTTGTCTAGGTTAGAGAATGTTCTTGATGACCCACTACCTATTGATGATAGCTTTCCTGATGAAAAATTAAATGTCATAAGCACTTCTTGTAGCACTCCGTGGTATGCTGATTATGCTAATTATATTGTTGCTAAGTTTATACCACCTAGCTTCACATACCAGCAAAAGAAAAGTTTTTCTATGATTTGCGACATTACTTTTGGGATGACCCACATCTTTATAAAGAAGGAGTAGATGGTGTTATTAGACGTTGTGTACCTGAGCATGAACAGGAATAGATCCTACGCAAGTGTCATTCCGAAGCTTATGGAGGACACCACGCTGGAGATAGAACTGCACATAAGGTATTGCAATCCGGTTTTTATTGGCCTACTCTCTTCAAGGATGCCCGTAAGTTTGTTTTGTCTTGCGATGAATGTCAAAGAATTGGTAATATTAGTAGACATCAAGAAATGCCTATGAATTATTCACTTGTTATTGAACCATTTGATGTTTGGGGCTTTGATTATATGGGACCTTTTCCTGCCTCTAATGGGCACATATTTTAGTTGCTGTTGATTACGTTACTAAGTGGGTAGAAGCTATTCCAGCTAGTAGTGCTGATCATAACACTTCTATTAAAATGCTTAAGGAAGTTATTTTTCCGAGGTTTGGAGTCCCTAGATACTTAATGACTGATGGTGGTTCACACTTTATTCATGGTGCTTTCTGTAAGATGCTTGCTAAATACGACGTTAATCATAGAATTGCGTCTCAATATCATCCGCAGTGTAGTGGTCAGGTAGAATTGAGCAATAGAGAGCTCAAATTAATCTTGCAAAAGACTGTCAATAGGTCTAGAAAGAATTGGTCCAAGAAACCTGATGATGCGTTATGGGCCTATAGAACTGCATACAAAAATCCTATGGGTATGTCTCCGTATAAAATGGTTTATGGAAAAGCATGTCACTTACCTCTCGAACTAGAACATAAGGCATATTGGGCTATTAAAGAGCTCAACTATGATTTCAAACTTGCCGGTGAGAAGAGGTTATTTGATATTAGCTCACTTGTTGAATGGAGAACCCAAGCTTATGAAAATGCCAAGTTGTTTAAAGAAAAAGTTAAAAGATGGCATGACAAAAGGATACAAAAACGTGAGTTTAATGTAGGTGATTATGTATTGCTATACAACTCTCGTTTAAGATTTTTTGCAGGAAAACTTCTCTCCAAATGGGAAGGTCCCTACATTATCGAGGAGGTCTATCGTTCCAGTGCCATAAAAATTAACAACTTTGAAGGCACAAATCCAAAGGTGGTAAACGGTCAAAGGATCAAACACTATATCTCAGGTAATCCTATAAATGTTGAAACTAATATTATTGAAACCGTAACCCCGGAGGAGTACATAAGGGACACTTTCCAGAATGTTCCAGACTCTGAAAAGGAATAGGTATGTGGTACGGTAAGTAAATCGACTCCAAAACAATTTTTAAGGCAATATTTCTCCGTTTTGGAATATTTAGAAAAACAGAAAAATAAGTAGCAGCCCGGGGAGGACACGAGGCCTCCACGAGGGTGGAGGGCGCGCCCACCCCCCTGGGCGCCCCCCTACCTCGTGAGCACTTCGTGTGCCCTCCGGACTCCGTTTCCTTGCACGATACGTATTTTGGTCGGTAAAAATTCATTATATATACTCCCGAAGGTTTTGACTCTCGTATCACGAAAATCTCCCCTGTTCTTGTTTCGATCTGTTTTCTGACAGGCCTAGATCATCATGACGACCCAAGTGCTTCCAAGGACAAGTTCTTCGAGAAGGTGATCAACCCTTACCTCACGGAGGTGCTGCGACACCCTCAAACCATTGAGATGCGTGACGGGTTGCTGCACATCCGCGATGTTGAGGGACCAAAGGGAACCGGAAGCGTGGAGTTGAGGCTCGAAGCAATGGAGAACCAAGTTTTCAAGTGCCAAGGGATGGTGGAGCGTGGAATCAACGCTACCCACAAGATGCTTGCGGAGTTCACCAACAACTATGAGCCGGATGCCAAGAAGACCGAGGAAGCCATCTTCAAGCTACATGAGAAGATCGAGCACCTCCAAGCCCAAATCTATGATCTGCAAAACCAAAACTGTGAGTATGAATATAGATTCAAAAGGATGAGTTTGGCTGCAGATTTGAGGATTCTAGAGACTCGATCATCCTTCTATGATGGTGAGCCTATGCCATGGAAGGTGGACGACAAGCTTGCATCATCATCAACACCTCCACCACCAACAACAAGGAAGGAGACATAATCACATGGGTATGGGCACCACCCTTGGCAACTGCCAAGCTTAGGGGAGGTGCCCTGGTATCGTATCACCATCACAACTCCTATCTTTACCCTTTTTCTTAGTTCAATCCTATTTAGTAGTATCTTGATTTAGTAGAATAAAGTCATGGCATGATCTAGTTTTGAGTTTTGCTTTATGATCCTTCTTTGTAATCGAGCCCGTGAGCTATATAATAAATATTAGTGTTGAGTCAAGGGCTTGAGTATTTTGCCATGATCTTGGGTGATTAGAAGAAAAAGAATAAAAATAATCAAAGAGTTCATATTGATCTTATTGAAAGTAATGAATTCACATAGAAAGAGTATGATGATTTAAAGTTGTTGGGAGTTGGCAAATATAACTTTGGTCATCATTGCAATTAATAGGAAGTAATAAGGAAAGAGAGGTTTCACATATAGATATATTATCATTGACATCTTTTATGATTGGGAGCACTCATTAAAATATGACATGCTAAAGTTGAGGTTGGACAAGGAAGACAACATAATGAGTTATGTTTTCTTACATCTGAGATAAAGTATGTTGTCATGGATCCTCTACCGTGTTGAGCTTGCCTTTCCCCCTCGTGCTAGCCAAATTAGCACCAAGTAGAAATACTACTTGTGCTTCCAAATACCCTTAAACCAGTTTTGCCATGAGAGTCCACCATATCTACCTATGGATTGAGTAAGATCCTTCAAGTAAGTTGTCATCGGTGCAAGCAATAAAAATTGCTCTCTAAATATGCATGACTTATTAGTGTGGAGAAAATAAACTTTGCACAAACTTGTTGTGGACGCAATAAAAGCGACAGACTGCATAATAAAGGTTCACATACAAGGGGCAATGTAAAGTGACGTTCTTTTGCATTAAGATTTTGTGCATCAACCCTAAACGCGCATGACAACCTCTGCTTCCCTCTGCGAAGGGCCTATCTTTTATTATTATCCTCTACCTTATGCAAGAGTCACGGTGATCTTCACCTTTTCCTTTTCATTTTATCCTTTGGCAAGCTCAGCATGTTGGAAAGAACATGATATATATATCTAATTGGATGTGGGGGAGCATGAATTATTATTGTTGACATTACCCTTGAGGTAAAAGGTTGTGGGGCAAAACTATAAGCCCCTATCTTTCTTTGTGTCCGGTTAAAACTCCGTAACCACAAGTATTGCGTGAGTGTTAGCAATTATGAAGGACTAAGTGATAGTTGAGTATGTGGACTTGCTCTTAAGCTCTGACATAGACTCTTTCCGATGTTATGATAAATTGCAATTGCTTCAATGACTGGGATTATAATTTGTTGGTGCTCAATAAGGTTTCTGATTCATACTTTGGCTTTGTGAGAAGATCATCACTTGAACATAAGTAATCATATGACAAAATCTATTTATGTTGCTGTTATGAAATAATCATGATACCTTCATGTTCGTATTTTATTTTTATCGACGCCTCTACCTCTAAACATGAGGACATATTTATTGTTATCGGCTTTTCGCTTGAGGACAAGCGAGGTCTAAGCTTGGGGGAGTTGATACGTCCATTTTGCATCATACTTTTATGTCAATATTTATTGCATTATGGGCTATTATTTCACGTTATGTCACAATACTTATGGCTATTCTCTCTTATTTTACAAGGTTTACATGAAGAGGGAGAATGCCGGCAGCTGGAATTCTGGGCTGGAAAAGGAGCAAATATTGAAGGATTATTCTGCGCAACTCCAAAAGTCCTGAAACTCCACGGAATGTCTTAGAATAAATAAAGAAAAATCGTCGCCAAAGATGAAGGCCGGGGGGCCCACACCCTGCTCACAAGGGTGGGGGGCGCCCCCTGGGCGCGCCCCCCTACCTCGTGGGCCCCCTGGTGGCTCTCCGACATCCATATTCTCCTATATGAAGTCTTTTGATGAGAAAAAAAATAGGAGGGAACCTTTCGGGACGAGACTCCGCCACCACGAGGCGGAACCTTGGCGGAACCAATCTAGGGCTTCGGCAGAGCTATTCTGCCGGGGACACTTCCCTCCGGGAGTGGGAAATCGTCACCATCGTCATCACCAACGCTCCTCTCATCGGGAGAGGGCAATCTCCATCAACATCTTCACCAGCACCATCTCATCTCCAAACCCTAGTTCATCTCTTGTATCCAATTCTTGTCTCATAGTCCGGGATTGGTGCTAGTAGGTTGCTAGTAGTGTTGATTACTCTTTGTAGTTGATGCTAGTTGGTTTATTTGGTGGAAGATCATATATTCAGATCCTTTATGCACATTATTACCCCTCTGATTATGAACATGAATATGCTTTGTGAGTAGTTACGTTTGTTCCTGAGGACAAGGGAGAAGTCTTGCTATTAGTAGTCATGTGAATTTGGTATCGTTCGATATTTTGATAAGATGTATGTTGTCTAACCTCTAGTGGTGTTATGTGAACGTCGACTACATAACACTTCACCATTATTTGGGCCTAGAGGAAGGCATTGGGAAGTAATAATTGGATGATGGGTTGCTAGAGTGTAAGAAGCTTAAACCCTAGTTTATGCGTTGCTTCGTAAGGGGCTGATTTGGATCGATATGTTTCATGCTATGGTCAGGTTTACCTTAATACTTTTGTTGTAGTTGCTGTTGGGGAACGTAGTAATTTCAAAAAAAATCCTACGCACACGCAAGATCATGGTAATGATATAGCAACGAGAGGGAAGAGTGTCCGTCTACGTACCCTCGTAGACCGTAAGCGGAAGCGTTATGACAACGCGGTTGATGTAGTCGTACGTCTTCTCGATCCGACCGATCCAAGTACCGAACGTACGGCACCTCCGAGTTCTACACACGTACAGCTCGATGACGATCTCCGGCCTCCGATCCAGCCGAGCTCCGGAGATGAGTTCCGTCAGCACGACGGCGTGGTGACGATGATGATGTTCTACCGGCGCAGGGCTTTGCCTAAACTCCGCGATGATATGACCGAGGTGGAATATGGTGGAGGGGGGCACCGCACACGGCTAAGGAACGATCCGTAGATCAACTTGTGTGTTCATGGGGTGCCCCCTGCCCCCGTATATAAAGGAGGGAGGGAGGAGGAGGCCGGCCCTCTACTATGGCGCGCCATGGGGAGTCCTACTCCCACCGGGAGTAGGATTCCCCCTTTCCTAGTCCAACTAGTAGTCCTTCCATGTATTAGGAGTAGGAGACAAGGAAGGGAAGAGAGGAGGAAGGAAGGAGGGGTGCGGCCCTCCCTAGTCAATTCGGACCAGGCCATGGGGGCGCGCAGCCTGCCCTAGGTAGCCGTCTCTCTTTCCCGAGGGCCCAATAAGGCCCAATACTTCTCCCGGCGAATTCCGTAACTCTCGGTACTCAAAAATACCCGAATCACTCGGAACCTTTCCGAACTCCGAATATAGTCGTCCAATATATCGATCTTTACGTCTCGACCATTTCGAGACTCCTCGTCATGTCCCCGATCTCATCCGGGACTCCGAACTCCTTCGGTACATCAAACTCATAAACTCATAATATAACTATCATCGAAACCTTAAGCGTGCGGACCCTACGGGTTCGAGAACTATGTAGACATGACCTAGAACTATTCTCGGTCAATAACCAATAGCGGGACCTGGATGCCCATATTGGCTCCTACATATTCTACGAAGATCTTTATCGGTCAAACCGCATAACAACATACGTTGTTCCCTTTGTCATCGGTATGTTACTTGCCCGAGATTTGATCGTCGGTATCCAATACCTAGTTCAATCTCGTCACCGGCAAGTCTCTTTACTCGTTCTGTAATGCATCATCCCGTAATCAGCTCATTGGTTACATTGCTTGCAAGGCTTATAATGATATGCATTACCGAGAGGGCCCAGAGATACCTCTCCGACAATCGGAGTGACAAAACCTAATCTCGAAATACGCCAACTCAACATGTACCTTCGGAGACACCTGTAGTACTCCTTTATAATCACCCGATTACGTTGTGACGTTTTGTAGTACCCAAAGTGTTCCTCCGTAAACGGAGTTGCATAATCTCATAGTTACAGGAACATGTATAAGTCATGAAGAAAGCAATAGCAACATACTAAGCGATCAAGTGCTAAGCTAACGGAATGGGTCAAGTCAATCACATCATTCTCCTAATGATGTGATCCCGTTAATCAAATGACAACTCTTTTGTCCATGGCTAGGAAACATAACCATCTCTGATAAACGAGCTAGTCAAGTAGAGGCATACTAGTGACACTATGTTTGTCTATGTATTCACACATGTATTATGTTTCCGGTTAATACAATTCTAGCATGAATAATAAACATTTATCATGAAATAAGGAAATAAATAATAACTTTATTATTGCCTCTAGGGCATATTTCCTTCAGTTGTGGATGCTTGCAATATAGGTTAATCATAAGTGGGATGCTTGTCCAAGTAAGGGCAGTACCCAAGCACCGGTCCACCCACATATCAAATTATCAAAGTACCAAACGCGAATCATATGAGCGTGATGAAAACTAGCTTGACGATATTCCCATGTGTCCTCGGGAGCGCTTTTCCTATTATAAGAGTTTCTCCAGGCTTTCCCTTTGCTACAAAAAGGATTGGGCCACCTTGCTGCACTTTATTTACTTTTGTTACTTGTTGCTCGTTACCATTTATCCTATCACAAAACTATCTGTTACCACTTATTTCAGTACTTGCAGAGAATACCTTGCTGAAAACTGCTTATCATTTCCTTCTGCTCCTCGTTGGGTTCGACACTCTTACTTATCGAAAGGACTGCGATAGACCCCCTATACTTGTGGGTCATCAAACGACGACGACGATGAAGCTACCGCAACAAGATGCGAGAGAGGAGACCGAGAGAAACCACGCCGGCTAGGGGAATGATTAAGCAGTGTCTTCACAACACACATATCCATATGTACAGCCATGAGAAATATGTAGATTTTCTCATCTACGGTTGTCCAAATAGGAAACTTGCAACACGAATGTTGTGCGAAACTGCGAGAGTAGGCTGCTGGTCAAAGGAAATTTCAAACGATCGATCGTGCGCGATGAATCTGACAAAATTCTTACAAATATATTTAAATTGTCTTGTTGGACATATCCCCGTATCACGTATCTGATATGTATCCAAGTATCCACTAAACGTAGCTCACAACACAATTACCTAAAATGTGCCCATGATTAGAGAAATCATTGATGCAGGAGCAGAACAAAAATGCTACACCTACGTGTGATTTACTGAATTGCTTTGAAATCCTGCTAACTACCCATCCCTTGAATTCAACTGGATGGGTCCCCTCTCCTAATTTCCATCCATCCCAATCAAATAGTTCCACCAAAGATTACCCGTTGATCCCGTATGGAGCAGTACATAGGTGTAGCGGGATTGCTCCAAACACACCGGATGCACACATAGGGCGTGTTTTGTTGCAGTAGTGAACAATAGCTGCATTGCATACACATCTCAACCCAGCCTGGCTCTGCAAAAATAGACTCATATGCGACATCTGCAAATTATTTGGTTGCATGCATATGGACTTCATGCATTAGGGGATCAACTTTGGCACGTTGTTTGGTTGCCTGCATTGTCTCGGTGCATACAACTACATGTTGTTTGGTTGCCCGCATGGGGTATGATTAAGAGCTAGCACGTGCACTTAGCACACAGGGTTAAGAGCTAGCAGAGGAAGGGGCAGAAGAAATGTAGTGTGCGCCGGACCATGGCGACTGCGGTGGACAGTGACCATGGCGCTGTGTCCGACATGACGAGCACGAAGTCATGGGTGAGCAACCCCGTCGGCGAACTAGTTGGAGTCTTCACCAAAGACAGTGGACAGAGGAGGAGAATGCAGTGCTCGTGCCATGATATCGTCTGTGCAGTAGGACAAGAGAGGAGGCTGATATGATCGACGCCGGACATGACTCTAGTGTAGTGGGATGAGAGAGGAGGCCGAGAGGAGACCAAGATGATCGACCCTGTCGGCGGCAGAGAACAGAGGAGAAGAACCCCGTCAGTGTGCGCGCCATGGCGGCTTAACTGCAATAGGATCATGGAGAGAAGGCCGAGATGAACGACAGCGACGATGAAGCTACCGCAACAAGATGCGAGAGAGGAGACCGAGAGAAACCACGCCGTCTAGAGGAATGATTAAGCAGTGTCTTCACAGCACACATATCCATATGTACAGCCATGAGAAATATGTAGATTTTCTCATCTACGGTTGTCGAAACAGGAAACTTGCAACACGAATGTTGTGCGGAACTGCGAGAGCAGGCTGCTGGTCAAAGGAAATTTCAAACGATCGATCGTGCGCGATGAATCTGACAAAATGCGTCCAAAATAGCTGCAAATGAGAACAAGAAATTGAGCATGTACGTTCAACGAAACTACAAACCGATCGCCTGAATGGAACCGTAGCATCGATGTGCATCGTTTTCGTGTAGAGTTACCTCGAATCGAAGCACCGTTGTGTAGATTAGAGGGACAAGGGAGAGAGTAGATTAGAGATAACGTCACTCGAGGTTGAAGAAGACACCAAGTAATCACCTCGCATCCCTCCCGTTTCTCCTCATGCAGGGCCTGCTCGCTGCGCTTCTGCTCGGCCTGGCTCGAGAGAAACTGTTGATTCGGTAGTTTCCAGCGGGCCTGGCTCGGATCTACTTTAAGGTTCGTGCCATGCGGGCCGAATAGTAAAAGCAGGCAACCAATCGCCCCGTTTGCGTCCCGCGCGAGACAGAACGGGCCTCATGCACGCAACCAAACACGCCCATAATGCAACGGCTACCTACATTATTGTCCCTTCAAGCCGGATTTGTATTTCGTCAGGGAGGAACTATGGGTGTGTTTGGTTACATTGCCAGTCTAGCCTAGTCCGACGAGCCTGGCTCTATTGATCTGGTTTGAGGGGATGCAGGCCAAAAAACCCCAGATGCACATAGTTTGGTTTCCTGCATGCCCCTAGTTGCATGAGACAACCATTTTCGACCCGGCGTTTGGTTGCTCGCATTGCATTAGGCGCACATATGACATGGTGTTTGGTTGCAACCTGCATAAGGTGTTGTCACCACTTCTAACTAGTGGTGAGCTTACCACATAGAATTTGAACATGTAGCGCCAGCTACTTAAACAAATGATAGTTCATCCTAAGTAGTATAAAATGATAGTTCAAATTATTAAGAGCCATTGGATAAATAGGGGATAGTTCATCGGTGTTGCTGCTACCAAATCTTTCTCTTCCTCTTCTTGTGCTTCTCCTTCTGCTGGTGCTTCTGCTACTGCTGCTGCTGCTTATTCTTCTTCAAATCCTGCATTGTCCTCTGTTAAGCCACATCCCTCTACCCACTCCAACCTTTTGTTCTTCCAAGCGTCATTGTCAAATGCCTCCACACTATGGCCGGAGCTAACAAAATCGTCAGGCTCGACCTCTTCCTCCTCAGGCACGTGTTCATCAAAGCCCCACTGGAGGATCTAGTTATGCAGAATGCAACAAGCAAGAACTAGCTTAACCTGAGTGGAGTATGGGTGGAATGGCTTCTGATCCAGGATCTTAAACCTATTCTTCAGAGCTCCAAATGCCCTCTCAACAATTACTCTAAGGCTAGAGTGTCTGAGATTAAACAGCTCCTGTGCAGTCCTAGGATAGTTCCTACCATAGAACTCGTTGAGATGGTACCTGGTGATGACCCACAATGTAGGGGATCTATCGTAGTCCTTTCGATAAGTAAGAGTGTCAAACCCAACGAGGAGCAAAATGAAATGACAAGCGGTTTTCAGCAAGGTATTCTCTGCAAGCACTGAAATTGTAGGTAACAGATAGTTTGTGATAAGATAATTTGTAACGGGTAACAAGCAATAAAAGTAAATAAGGTGCAGCAAGGTGGCCCAATCCTTTTGTAGCAAAGGACAAGCCTGGACAAATTCTTATATAGAGAAAAGCGCTCCCGAGGACACATGGGAACTATCGTCAAGCTAGTTTTCATCACGCTCATATGATTCGCGTTAGTTACTTTGATAATTTGATATGTGGGTGGACCGGTGCTTGGGTACTGCCCTTTCTTGGACAAGCATCCCACTTATGATTAACCCCTATTGCAAGCATCCGCAACTACAAAAGAAGTATTAAGGTAAACCTAACCATAGCATGAAACAAGTGGATCCAAATCAGCCCCTTACAAAGCAACGCATAAACTAGGGTTTAAGCTTCTATCACTCTAGCAACCCATCATCTACTTATTACTTCCCAATGCCTTCCTCTAGGCCCAAATAATGGTGAAGTGTCATGTAGTCGACGTTCACATAACACCACTAGAGGAGGGACAACATACATCTTATCAAAATATCGAACGAATACCAAATTCACATGACTACCAATAGCAAGACTTCTCCCATGTCCCCAGGAACAAACGTAAATACTCACAAAGCATATTTATGTTCATGATCAGAGGGGTATTAATATGCATTAAGGATTTGATCATATGATCTTCCACCAAATAAACCAACTAGCATCAACTACAAGGAGTAATCAACACTACTAGCAACCCATAGGTACCAATCTGAGGTTTTGGTACAAAGATTGGATACAAAAGATGAACTAGGGTTTGACAGGAGATGGTGCTGGTGAAGATGTTGATAGAGATTGGCCCCCTCCCGATGAGAGGATCGTTGGTGATGACGATGGTGACGATTTCCCCCTCCCGGAGGGAAGTTTCCCCGACAGAACAGCTCCGCCGGAGCCCTAGATTGGTTCCGCCAAGGTTCCGCCAAGGTTCCGCCTCGTGGCCGCGGAGTTTCGTCCCATAAGCTTGCTTATGATTTTTCCAGGGTAAAAAACCTCATATAGCAGAAGATGGGCACCGGAGGGCTGCCAGGTGGCCCACGAGGCGGGGCCCCACCCTCGTGTGTGGTGGGTGGCCCTCCTCAGGTATTTCTTCCGCTGGATATGTTTTATTAATTCCCAAAATGACTTTCGTGGAGTTTCAAGACTTTTGGAGTTGTGCAGAATAGGTCTCTAATATTTGCTCCTTTTCCAGGCCAAAATCCCAGATGTCGGCATTCTCCCTCTTCATGTAAACCTTGTAAAATAAGAGAGAATAGCCATAAGTATTGTGACATAACGTGAAATAACAGCCCATAATGCAATAAATATCAATATAAAAGCATGATGCAAAATGGACGTATCAACTCCCCCAAGCTTAGACCTCGCTTGTCCTCAAGCGGAAGCCGATGTAGAAAAATATGTCCACATGTTTAGAGATAGAGGTGTCGATAAAAATAAAATACGAACATGAGGGCATCATCATCATTCTTATAACAACATCATATATATATATTGTCATATGATTTCATATGCTCAAGTAACAATCTATTCACAATGTCAAGTATAATCAGAAACTTCATTGAGAACTAACAAACTATAATCTCAGTCATTGAAGCAATTGCAATTTATCGTAACATAGGAAAGAGTCAACATACACTACTAGGGAAAAGCCTATACACAGAATCTTAGCAGCAGCGCGGCTCAAAAAGGAGCGCTGCTGCTAATTAGTAGTAGCGCGTGTGCGGGAAACTCGCTACTGATAAGTTTTTAGCAGTAGCGCGCTCTGTGTAAACCGCGCTGCTACAAATATCGACCGGCGGTGTCCACCTAACTCCATTTAGCAGTAGCGCGGTGGCGCGAACCGCGCTACTGCTATGAATGTAGTAGTAGCGCGCTTTTTCTGAGATCGCTGCTGGTAAATTTCAAATTGGCACACTTTTTTGTCCCTGTTAGCAGTAGCGTCATCGCCCATAGCGCGCTGCTGCTAATTCCTTAGCAGCAGGGCGTTTTAGCTCCCGCGCTACTGCCAACCCGCACCAACCCACCACCTTTTCCCCACCCATCCCTCCTCTCCCCCTCCTCTCTTCCCTTCCCCTACCTCCCCCACATGCTCCCACCCTCACTCTTCTTCTTCCTCAATACTTCTCCCCCATTACTCTCTCTCTTCTATCCACCTTTCTCTCTTCATTACTCCTACCTAACTACACCACCTCCATTAATGCATCTCCTTTCTCTTTTCCTTTCCCTCCACTAGTTGAAGTTATCTCCTCCCAAATTAGGTAGCTAGGTAGATGTAGGATTTAGTTAAGTGACCTATTTGCCCCCTAACTAGATCTATCTTTGTCAAGAAGAGCTTTGTGCACTTTTGATCTCCCTACAACATCATCTCCACCGTGTGCTCGATCTCGATCGAGATAGAGGTGATGAAAATTTCATGATTTTGCAAAATGGAAATATGTTTATGTGTGTGTGATATGTTTGTGGAAATTGTGTGTGTGGCATGAGTTGACGCCAAATTGTGCTTTTGAGTTGCCTATGTTTTGCCGAAATGTTGATTTATTTCCGTTTCGGCGAATTCCGGGCAAACTCTAGATCCGGGAAGGTCATGCCAAATTTTTGTATGACTTTGATGCATGCATGCATTTTTATAATCAATTTGTTTATTATTACCGTGCAGAGTTGACGATGGTCAGTGGAACGATGGTGGACAGGTGGTTGCGGTCGGCGGTGCAGGACATGAAAGAAAATAACCGGACATAGGTTTTATGTCCGTGTCGAAAATGCAAAGGAATAGTTTGGCTCGACCCCCATGATGATGGTCGTGTCGAAGCGCACCTGCTCATGACTGGTTTCATGGATGGCTATACTCGGTGGATAATTGAAGATGAGGATGATGATGTTGAGGATGCCGACGGGGCAGGCAATGATGACACGGGGCAGGACGAAGAGATGGTCGATAATGGCGGTGGGGAAGAGGCCAGACATGGCGGAGGAGAAGGGGCCGGACATGGCGGCGGAGAGAATGACATGGACTCCACGCAGCAGAGTTCGTCGGTACTAAGTTCAATCGTGTGGGACCCTCATGTTCAAGCATTGCTTCGCAAGGAGACGAGTACTGAGAGAGCTGCTTCTAGAGAGGAGGCTAAGCTGGACCAATTGGTGGTAGACTCGAACACTCCATTGTATGATGGTTGCAATCCTGAGGTGACCCGCTTGAGTTTCACGCTCCAACTTCTGAAGACGAAGCCTAAAAACAAATGGACCGACACTAGCCTCGATGAGCATCTCAAGTACCTAAAGGATGTTCTTCCCGCGGGTAATCTATGTCCTACTAGTGTTGATGAGGCCAAGAAGATTGTGTGCCCTCTTGATCTGCCACACGTTAGATACCATGCATGCATCAACGATTGCATAATTTATCAGAAGGAGCACGCAGAAAAAACAAGTTGTCCAGTGTGCAATGCTTCTCGATACAAGAAGGCCGGGAAGAAATGTTCCCAGAAAGTTGTATGGTACTTACAAATCACTCCCCGTCTCCAGAGGTATTTTGTAGATCCCAAGGAAGCAAAGTTAATGCGCTGGCATGCGGAGAGGAAGAAGCCCGACGATGGAGATGATCCGAAGCTGAGACACGTGAAGGATGGAAGCCAGTGGAGAGCGTTGTACAGCTTCTATCGGTATTTTGAATGTGATGCAAGGAACATCGTGCTCGGCGCGTGTACCGATGGCATGAATCCGTTTGGCAACCAGAACATCAACCATAGCACATGGCCCGTGTTTGTATGGATGTACAACCTCCCCCTGGTTGTGCATGAAATCGAAGTACATTCACATGAGCATGCTTATTCAAGGGCCGAAACAACCAGGAAATAATATTAATTTGTATCTGAGGCTACTTCAAGAGGAGTTAGACACGTTATGGAAAACACTGGCCAAGACATGGGACGCTAGTAAAGGTGAGTATTTCAACATGAGAGCCATGCTGATCACGATAGTGCAGGACTATCTCGGTTACGGATATGTGGCAGGCCAGGTGTGCCATGGATATTGCGGATGCACGCGGTGCATGGATGATACGACGTCTCAGCAGCTAACGTCAAGGAAAGATGGCGGGTCTGGGAAAATCGTGTACATGGGGCATCGAAGATGGCTTGAACAGGATGACCCATGGAGAAACCGTGGAGATCTATTCAATGGTCACGCTGAGCATCGTGGACCTCCATGTAAGCGGAGCGGTGCCGAAATCGATGAGCTGTTGAAAAACTGGAAGGAGTGACAAACGCCGGGAAAGACGATGAGAAAGGCGCCGGAGCCGCTGCTGAAGGTATGGAAGACGAGGTCTGTGTTCTGGGACTTGGAGTACTGGCACAAACTCGATACACCTCATTGCCTTGATCAAATGCATATCTGTAAGAATGTCCTTGAGAGCTTGCTCGCAACAGCGATGAACATGCGGATAAGACCAAGGATGGGCGAAGGCAAGAAAAGACTTGCAATATTTGAAAATCAGGGAAGATCTGCACATGCCGCCCCGTAAAATGTCAGACGAGACAGAGACGGAGACAGAGGCACGGGAGAAGAAGGGCAAGAAAATAAAGAAAGAGGATTATTGCCTCCCTTCTTGCTTCACACCTTAAGTCAGGCTGAGATCAATCAATTCTTTAAGTGCCTTATCAGAGTCAAAGTTAGTTCCGGTTACTATGGCAAGATAAGCAGATATCTAGACACGAACAAGAAAAGGTTCAGCGGGATGAAGTCTCATGACTGTCATGTGATGATGACGCAGATATTACCTATTGCCCTTAGAGGGATAATGGACAAGCACGTCCGTGACACGCTTATTGGTCTCTGCAACTTTTTGGCGTCATCTCTCGAAAGTCGATCGGTGTGAAGCAGCTCAAAGGCTACGAGGAAGAGATCATTGTGATCTTGAATGAGCTTGAGATGTACTTCCGCCCGCGTTCTTTGGCGTGATGGTGCATCTGTGTGTCCATATTGTGGATGACATAATAGACACAGGGGCCGTCATTCCCGCACAACATGATGCCGTTTGAGAGGATGAATGGGATCATCAAAGGATTCGTTAAGTAACATGTCCCGTCCGGATGGAAGCATCGTCCGGGGCTATTTGGCACAAGAGTGCATCTCTTTACGTGAGAATTTTCTATATGGCGCAGACCAGCCGCTGGTGTTAGTGTTGGTTTGCCCGTTAACAAGCACGATGGGAGGCTCGAAGGAGATGTTCACTACAACGGTCGCGAGGAACTACACGTGGCATACTCAGATCGGCCTTAGCGACTTTGTGAGAGCAAACTTGGTAGTGCTACAACACCTAGACGAGGTAGATCCTTTCGTGGCACTGCACAAAGAAATTATCGCAAAGAAGTATCATGACCGGGGATATGCGGGGACGGACGCCGAAGTTACTAGAGAGCACAACTCCACTTTCTGCATTGGTTCAAAGAGCATATTATTGCTAATCCCTCGGAGGAGGGCTCTAAGGACGGATTGCTCATATACGCCTTAGCACATGGCCCCTTGCCCAACCTCGTAACCTATCAGGCATATGATATCAATGGATACACGTTCTACGGAGGCCAAAGATATGGACAGTGATGATCGTAACTCGGGGTGACGATGGAATGCATGACCGGCAGCGACAACGGCGCAACTGAACGATTTTATGGAAGGGTCGAGGAGATCTGGGAGCTTGACTACTCTGGACTGCACAACACGACGATGTTCCGTGTCAGATGGGCTAAGAATGCCGAAAGAGAAAGCCGGATTTTCACTACCATGACTATACCCGACGCCAAGAGCGCTACCGTGAACGCTATCGCAAAAAACGAGCCATGGGTACACGCTAAGCACGTGACACAATGCTTCTTCATAACTGACCCACACAATCCCAGCCGTGTTGTCGTGAGGAGAGGCAAAAGGAACATCATTGGAATGGATGGAGTCGCCAACGAGGAAGACTATGATCAGTACGGCAACCCAGTGAGGGAAGATGATGATGATGATGAAGTATATGTCAAAAGAAGAATCAATACTACATTACCTAAGAAAAATCGTACTCCATGGAAAAGGCAAAGTCACTATGAGGGGCTCAACTATTCTTCAACGAACAAGAAGGGAAAGAAGCTGACTCAAAAACGAAAACATCAGCACTGAGGAAACGTATGTTATCGGTCAAATGATGTAATATATATATATATATATGTTCCTATTTTGTATATACACTTAGCCATTATTATGCATGGGTCCAATGATGTGTAATATATATGTTCCTATTTTGCATACATATTTAACCGTCAAATGATGCAATATATATCGCCCTCCCTTCGTTCATTGCCCTCGGGAAATAAAAGTGGGATAAAATAAAGGAAAAGAAAAAGGAAAACTGGCAGTAGCGAAGGTAGTAGCAGCACGTTTTGCCTAAACCGCTACAGCTACTGAAGTTAGTAGTAGCGAATTTCGTATAAAGCACTACAGCTACTGAAGGTAGTAGCAGCGCGTTTTGTCCAAATGCGCTACTGCTACGTCCACTTAACCCAAAATTCTCACTTGCCCTCCCCAAATCCCGCCTTTCCCCCAAATCCCCACTCTCTTCCCCGTCGCACGCCCTTGACCAGCCCGGCGCTCGCCCCAACTCTGGCGCGTGTAGCCCCCGACCCGCGCTCGCCCCGACCCAGCCCTCGCCCCGACCCGACCCAGCGCTCGCCCCGACCCGCCCTCGCCCCGACCCGGCGCCGGCGCTCGCCCCGACCAGCCGCTCGCCCACGACGTCGGCCCTCGCCTCCCTCCTCTCTCCTCCCGCCCGTCGTTGGGCCTGCCTCCTCGCCCCTGCACCCTCTGTAAACCCCCCTCTCTCTGCTAGGGTTCTTCGGTTAATTTACTTAGGTTTTAGTTAGGGCAGTATGTTAATTAGGTTATCTATTTAGTTATGAATTTAGCTAGGTTTCAGAATTAGCTGAATTTATATGCAAATTTGAACTGGACATGTGATATGTGCATATGTCATGTTTTGGACATGTCATGTTTGGAAAATGATCCGAGTGGCCTATGTTACGCCGAATGTTGATTCATTTCTGTTTGGTGAATTTCAGGTAGCCGATATGTCCATTTTTAGCAAAGGTCATGCGAAATTTCCGTGAATAAAGGCATGATTTGTGCTACATAGTTGGCATATCGAGTGCTGGCACATAGATTTCTTTTTTATGTCATTTCTCATTTATTCATACTTTTAGAAATAAATGAGGACACTTAATCATAGGAAATATGTCGAACAACGAAGAAACTCGGCCTTCTGACCAAGATGCAGAAGAGATGGATTATGAGGGTGAACAAGAGTACCTCGACTATTGGACTGCTAAGCAAGGTTTGCAGGTCGGCCTCGATGATGGTACTGATGCCGACATCAACACCGACGGCGCCGGCACTGATGGCGGCACCGAGACCGGTGGGGAAGGTACCGGACCCGATGCCGCTACCGAAAAGAGGAAGCATAAGAAGCAGAAGATACGAAAAACTAACAAACTAGGGATTGGACGACTTGTGATCACAAATATGGCACCTGGCAAGTTTGAGCTGTTAGAGACGGAAGAACCTCGCAAGTGCTATGGTAACCAAGTAGGATGCATCCTACGAGAATGCGCGAGCATCAACGACGATGACTTAAGGAGTAAAAAACATTTGACACAGTTGCTCCTAACGAAGTTGCACAAGAGATTCAAGTTCCCCGACCAGGATGATAACATAGAACAACCGTGGGATGATCCGAAGATGAAAAAGATTAACAATCACGCCATGGGCATGTTCAGCAATGATTTGGCCTCCCGGAAAGGGAGGGTGAAACGAGCTATTGAGGCTGATGAACCCCTGTCCAAGATTCTGGAGGAAAATCCGACACTTACGGAAGAGGAGTTCGAAAAGTTCAAGGACACTTGCGCTACCGAGGCAGCCAAGGGTAAGGCTGCGAAATTCAAGAGCCTTCAGCAAAGGAACACGGGGAAGCATTGCCTCGGAAGCCGTGGCTACCTCGGTAAAAGGCCCATATGGGATAAGGAGGACGTGGAACGTGAAGCCGCGGGTCTCCCAGACCCCTTCGCGAAGTTCACCAACCCCTTGGAGCGTGACTTCATCAGGGCCCGCTACAAGTGGGACAAGGAGAAAAAGGTTTTTTACACGGACAAGATCACGAGGAAATTGATTAGACTACTGGAGAAGCAACACCAGCTTGCAGCTGAAAGCCCTACTTCTCCGATGAGGCCCAAGTGGGACACCCCTCTCAACCGGGCCTTGAACGAACTTAAGGGACTCCCTTTGGACCAGCGGCCGCAATATGGTCGTGTGCACGGCGCTGGAGACAGCGCCACGTGGAAGGTGTTTCACAACAAGGGCCCAGAGGCCAAGAAGCAGAAAAAGAAGTTTAGTCAGGCGGACATCGACGCGAAGGTGAAGCTTGCGGTCGAGAAAAAAGCAGCCGAGGACGCGAAAAAGCGATCGAGGACAAATATGAGTTGCTACAGCGAGCGGTCAATGCAGCTGTAATCGCCGCAAAAATGATTTTGCTACTAACTTGGTTCGATTATCATCAATCTGGCGAAGGAAAATCAGAACAAGGCGGTACATGATTTCCCGTTGCCCGATTTAAATGCGGAGAAACTCCATGAACAACAGCACCATCGCACCATCACTTGCTCACGCAACTGGGCCTCCTCTCGCAGCTGCTCCCGCTCATAGCAGCCCATCCTCAGTCTCAAGCGCGCTGGGTGGGCCTTGTCTTTGGCTGAGCTCGACGCCGTCACGGTAATTACATGTCACACCAACATATATATATATATAATATTCCATTTTTGTTGCCTTTCGGTTGTTTTACGCCACAGACATATGTGTTTGCAGGCAAAAGAAACCTCGTGCACCATACTCTACTTGATCAAAGGCCGAAGGTGGGCGTGGGAAAGGGATGATAATGGACCCCTCTCAACGCCGTTCCACAACCAGCCGATCCCACTGGGCACTTGAGGTTAGCTTGACCAGTGTGAAATCAGGGCACGAGGATTTTCCTCCTCGATCTGCATGTGGGAGCGGATGGCGAGACCCGCGCATGGATTGAAGCTGCAAGAATTAGGTGCTGCTATGGCGAAGAATCTTATTAAATGCAGCCGCCGAGAGCACACCAATAACTACCACACATCAACAAGCATGTGTGGAGACCACCACCCCGCCTATGCAATTACCAGCTCCTGTAGTGCCGGGTGAGAGCTGCGGACGACATGATGAAGGGGGTACAATAGTACTGGCTAATGTAATTTCTCCTGTAGAACAGAGAATGGATGATGAGACGGAGGTCGACCCTATGGATTACCTCAATACAAACGCGTATGACTGTGACATATATATGATGAGTCAACCATATGACGAATCGGGCTATCATCTTGCTAATGAGGATATGGATGATATGCCCGGGCAGGGTCGTACCATGGATTGCAAAAAGTCTATCTTCATGAAATCCTCACAGGACACGCCTGAAGATGCCACCTCAACACAGGCTCAACTAGCCGGGCGCGAGGTCATCTGATGCTTAGCCCGGGAACACTGGGGCAGGGGTTAAGGAAGGGTCTGGAAGGTGTGCCCAAGAAAAGGAGAGGAAAAGATCGGGAAGGTAATCGCCTCCAAACAAGCGAGCACATAGCAGCCAGACGATGCATTACAAGGCGTGTACCCGTGAAAGGTGCGGTCATGTTCCATCTCACGGGCGAGCCGATGCTACCGCCGAAACCGCTGGAGGCACTATCGAGGATCTCGGAGACTGCACAACCATGTCTTGTCGATGAGAAAAGCCTACTAGCCTCAAAGGATCCAGGATATCCGACATACGCGGCTCGTGTGCCTGAGGGGAAGTGCTACGTCGACACACGGCCCGCGGAGGTGTTCTTTCTGCGGTTTGACCATATCTTTGAGATGTTTCTAACAAGGCGGCTAGAATCTCATGGAGAAGCGGATTATAAACTTAGAGATGACTTCCTTTGCATCCAAAGCGACATTGCGACGATCATCATGAAAGAAGTCGATGAGAAGGGGATGTTCCACCACGGCCCTATATCGCGAGCTGACGTCCGAACTCGCATAGGCATGCAACGTCTAGACCTCACGCCGTTCAAGAAGCTAGGGTTCGTCCTCGATGATATGGAAGGATGGAACTTCTAGTGATTTATGATGCCAATGATGATGATATGTGTCGGTTGAACTTGTATACTTTTTGTAGCGATGAAACTTTGCGATGTCCACGGTCCCTGCCAAACTTGCGTAGCGCTACTTTGTTAGTTTGCGTATGATGACCTGCGTACCTCTAGTTAATTAATTTGCATACTGTATGTTGCATCTAGTTGCTAAACCTTTCTTTTTTGATGTTGCTCTAATATATTTTGTTGCATATATATGATTGTACATCCTCTTCATGAACATGCATCTCTAACAGGTACCTAGTTTCTTGATGGCGAGATGGAATTGCTATGTCGTGTACAAAGGGAAGGTTCCGGGGGTGTACAACGAGTGGCATGAGTGTCAGGCACAAGTGAATGGGTTCACGGGCGCGAGCCATAAAGGCTTCAAAAGCAGACAAGAAGGAGAAGCTAGTTACTTGAGGTTCACGCTAGCGCGAGAGAGGACTCGTAACCGCCACCTCATGTACTGCATAGTTCCACTCTCACTCATAGTGATAGCACTTCTTGCGTATACCTTTGTTTAGATGGATGAGTTGTTGTAGTTGCAAGTATTCGAGACTTGCATGTATCGCTATTTTCAAGATGATGACAAGATATCACTTTGTGTTGGATGATGATTATGATGAGACTATTTGTATGTACATGCTATGATTACATTTGTGGTCTTGCAGGCATTTGTATGTGTATCATGATGACATTTCTATGTGCTAAAGATTCTTCTATAATGCCTGTTCAATTACAAAACAAATATGCCAAAAAAACTACTTAAATTAGCAGTAGCGAGTGTATAAAAGTTAGCAGCAGCACCGCGATAGCGATGGCGTCGAGCAAAGCGCGCTAGAGCTACTAGCGATGCGAGCTTCGCTAACATCGCTGCTGCTACACTTGTGTAGCAGTAGCGCCGGTGAGCACGTGCTACTGCTATGTGTTAGCTGTAGCGCCTTATTAGTAGCGCCTATCCCCGCGCTACTGATACATCTAAAACCCGCGCTGCTGCTAGCCTTTTCCCTAGTAGTGATAAGAGCTTTTCAGCAAGTCCACATACTCAACTATCATTTGGTCTTTCACAATTGCAGACACTCACGCAATACTTATGGTTATGGAGTTTTAATCGGACACAGAGAAAGATAGGGGCTTATAGTGTTGCCTCCCAACCTTTTACCTCAAGGGTAATGTCAACAATAATAGTTCATGCTAACTTACATCCAATTGGATATATATATCAGGATCTTTCCAACACGAGGTGCTTGCCAAAGTATAAAATGTAAAAAGGAAAGGTGAAGATCACCATGACTCTTGATAAGATGAAAAAGTAAAAGATAGGCCCTGCGCAGAGGGAAGCAGAGGTTGCCATGTGCTTTTAGGTTGGATGCACGAAATCTTGATGCAAAAGAACGTCACTTTATATTGCCACTTGTGATATGAAACTTTATTATGCAGTCCGTCGCTTTTATTACTTCCATATCACAAGATCGTATAAAGCTTATTTTCTCCACACTAATAAGTCATACATATTTAGAGATCAATTTTTATTGCATGCAACATGACAACTTACTTGAAGGATCTTACTCAATCCATAGGTAGGTATGGTGGACTCTCATGTCAAAACTGGGTTTAAGGATATTTGGAAGCACAACTAGTATCTCTACTTGGTGCATGGAATTTGGCTAGCATGAGAGGGAAAGGCAAACTCAACATGTTGTATGATCCATGACAATATACTTTAACTAAGATGTGAGAAAACATAAACCATTACGTTGTCCTCCTTGTCCAACCTCAACTCTTTAGCATGTCATACTTTAATGAGTGCTCACAATCATAAAAGATGTCCAAGATAGTATATTTATATTTGAGAACCTCTCTTTCTTTATTACTTCCTATTAATTGCAACGATGACCAAAACTATGTTTGCCAACTCTCAACAACTTTTATGTATCATACTCTTTATGTGTGAAGTCATTACTTTCCATAAGATCAATATGATCTCTTAATTTCTTTTGTGCACTTAAGATCATAGCAAGATAGCAAGCCCTTGACTCAACACTAATCTTTATTATATATAGCTCACGGACTCGATTACATAGAGGGATCACAAAGCAAAACTCAAAACTAATTCATACCAAAACTTTATTCTACTAGATCAAGATATTACCAAAAGGATTGAACTAAGTAAAACGGTAAAGATAAGAGTGTGATGGTGATACGATACCGGGGCAACTGCCCCAAGCTTGGCAGTTGCCAAGGGGAGTGCCCATACCCATGTGATTATGTCCTCGGAGGTGGTGATGATGGAGTTGTTGATGATGTATGCTTTTCGTCCGTCTTCCAAGGCATAGGCTAACCATCATAGAAGGATGATTGAGTCTCCGGGATCCTCAAATCTGCAGCCAAACTCATCCTCGCGAATCTATATTCATATTCACAGTTTTGGTTTTGCAAGTCATAGATCTGGGCTTGGAGATGCTCGATTTTCTCATGAAGCTTGAAGATGGTCTCCCCAATGTTCTTGGCGTCCAGCTTGTGGTTATTGGTGAACTCCATGATCATCATATGGTTGGCATTGAGTCCGCGTTCCACCATCCCTTGACACTTGAAAACTTGTTGTTCCATTGTTTCGAGCTTTGCCTCCACGCTTCCGGTACTCCTTGGTCCCTCCACATCACAAATGTGCAGCACCCCTCACGCATCTCAATAGTTTGAGGGTGATGCAGCACCTCCGCGAGGTAGGCGTTGATGACCCTCTCGAAAAACTTGTCCTTGGGTGCGCTTGAAGATGTCATGGTGCTCTAGATCTGTCAGAAAAACAGCTCGAAACAAAGACAGAGGATAATTGCGTGATACGGTGGTCAAAACCTTCGGGAGATTATATAATGAATTTTTACTGACCAAAAGAAGTATCGTGCAAGAAAACGGAGTCCGGAGAGCACACGAGGTGCCCACGAGGCAGGGGGCGCGCCCAGAGGGTAGGGCGCGCCCTCCACCCTCCTGGACGCCTCGTGTCCTTCCCGGACTACTTCTTATTTTCCTATTTTCTTAAATATTCCAAAACGGAGAAAAATTGCTATTAGAATTGTTTTGGAGTCGGTTTACTTATCGTACCACATACCTATTCCTTTTTGGAGTCTGAAACATTCTGGAAAGTGTCTCTTATGTATTCCTCCGGGGTTACGGTTTCAATAACATTAGTTTCAACATTTATAGGATTACCTGAGATATAATGTTTGATTCTTTAACCGTTCACCACCTTCAGATTTGTGCCTTCGAAGTTGTTGATTTTTATGGCACCGGAATGATAGACCTCCTCGATAATGTAATGGCCTTCCCATTTAGAGAGAAGTTTTCTTGCAAAAAATCTTAAACGAGAGTTGAATAGCAACACATAATCACCTACGTTAAACTCACGCTTTTGTATCCTTTTGTCAAGCCCTTTTAACTTTTTCTTTATACAGCTTGGCATTCTCGTATGCTTGGGTTCTCCATTCATCAAGTGAGTTAATGTAAAATAACCTCTTCTCACCGGCAAGTTTGAAATCATAATTGAGCTCTTTAATAGCGCAATATGCCTTATGTTCTAGTTCAAGAGGTAAGTGACATGCTTTTCCATAAACCATTTTATATGGAGACATACCCATAGGATTTTTGTATGCAGTTCTATAAGCCCATAATGCATCATCAAGTTTCTTGGACCCATCTATTAACAGTCTTTTGCAAAATTAATTTGAGCTCTCTATTACTCAATTCTACTTGACCACTAGACTGGGGTGATATGGAGATGCAATTCTATGATTAACATCATACTTAGCAAGCATTTTACGAAAAGCACCATGAATAAAATGTGAACCACCATCAGTCATTAAATATCTAGGGACTCCAAACCTCAGAAAAATAACTTCTTTAAGCATTTTAATAGAGGTATTATGATCAGCACTACTAGTTGGAATAGCTTCTACCCACTTAGTAACGTAATCAACAGCAACTAAAATATGTGTATAACCATTAGAGGCAGGAAAAGGTCCCATATAATCAAAGCCCCAAACATCAAATGGTTCAATAACAAGAGAATAGTTCATAGGCATTCCTTGACGTCTACTAATATTACCAATTCTTTGACATTCATCACAAGACAAGACAAACTTACGAGCATCTTTGAAGAGAGTAGGCCAATAAAAACCGGATTGTAATACCTTATGTGCAGTTCTATATCTAGCGTTGTCCTCCATATGCCTCAGAGTGACACTTGCGCAGGATCTGTTCCTGTTCATGCTCAGGTACACAACGTCTAATAGCACCATCTACTCCTTCTTTATAAAGGCGTGGGTCATCCCAGAAGTAATGTCTTAAATAATAAAAGAACTTTTTCTTTTGCTGGTATGTGAAACTAGGTGGTATTAATTTAGCAACAATGTAATTAGCATAATCAGCATACCATGGAGAAGTACGAGAAGCATTTATGAGAGCTAATTGTTCATCAGGAAAGCTATCATTACTAGGTAGTGGGTCATCAAGAACATTCTCTAACCTAGACAAGTTGTCTGCAACGGGGTTCTCAGCTCCCTTTCTATCAATAATATGCAAATCAAATTCTTGTAGCAAGAGAACCCATCTAATAAGTCTAGGTTTAGCATCTTTCTTTTCCATAATATATTTAATAGCAACATGATCAGTGCGAACAGTTACTTTAGAATCAACAATATAAGATCTAAACTTACCACAAGCAAATACAACTGCTAAGAATTCTTTTTCAGTAGTAGCATAATTTCTCTGGGCAGTGTCTAGAGTTTTACTACCATATTGAATAACATTTAGTTTCTTATCAACTCTTTGTCTTAGAACAGCACCTACATCATAATCGCTAGCATCACACATAATTTCAAAGGGTAAATTCCAATCAGGTGGCTGAACAATAGGTGTAGAGATCAAAGCTTTCTTAAGTATTTCAAATGCTTCTACACAATCATCATCAAAGACAAAAGGAATATCTTTTTGCAATAGATTAGTCAGAGGCCTAGAGATTTTAGAAAAGTCCTTAATGAACCTCCTATAAAAACCGACATGACCCAGGAAACTTCTTATACCTTTAATGTCCTTGGGACACGGCATCTTTTCAATAGCATCAACTTTATCTTTATCAACTTCAATACCTCTTTCAGAAATTTTATGCCCCAAGACAATGCCTTCATTAACCATAAAGTGGCACTTCTCCCAATTCAAAACGATACTAGTATCTTCACATCTCTGCAAAACTCGATCAAGGTTTCTCAAGCAATCATCAAAAGAGGATCCATAAACGGAGAAATCATCCATGAATACCTCACAAATATTTTCACAAAAGTCAGAGAATATAGCCATCATGCATCTTTGGAAGGTAGTAGGTGCATTACATAAACCAAAAGGCATACGTCTATAAGCAAAAGTACCGAAAGGCCAAGTAAAAGTAGTCTTTTCTTGATCCTCCGCTGACACATGTATTTGAGAGAAACCAGAATAACCATCTAGAAAGCAGAAATGCGTATGTTTGGATAGTCTTTCTAGCATTTGATTAATAAAAGGTAAATGGTAATGATCTTTTTTAGTAGCTTTATTTAATTTGTGGAAATCAATTACCATCCTTTAACCTGTAATAATTCTTTGCGGGATCAATTCATCTTTATCATTTGGAACGACAGTAATACCTCCCTTCTTAGGGACACAATGGACAGGACTTACCCACTGACTATCAGCAATAGGATAAATTATACCTGCCTCAAGGAGCTTTAGTATTTCCTTTCTTACCACTTCTTTAATCTTAGGATTTAACCGTCATTGGTGATCAATAACTGGTTTGGCGTCTTCTCCAATTTTATTTTGTGTTGGCATAAAGTGGGACTAATGCCCTTAAGATCATCAAGAGTATATCCAATAGCAGCACGGTGCTTCTTCAGAGTTTTCAATAATCTTTTCTCTTACTGTTCTGAAAGGTTAGCACTAATAATAATAGGATATATCTTGTTTTCATGAAGATGATCATATTTAAGAGTATCAGGTAATGGTTTAAGCTCAAACACGGGATCACCCTTGGGTGGAGGGGGATGCCCTAAGATTTCAACAGGCAAGTTGTGTTTCAAAATAGGTCCCTATTTAAAGAATACTTCATCTATTTCCCTTCTTTCATTCATAAATATATCATTTTCATGGTCTAGCAAATATTGTTCTAAGGGATCATTAGGAGGCACGACAAAAGCAAGACCAATAATTTCATCCTTACTAGGCAATTCTTTATCGTGGGGTTGTCTACGAAATTTAGCAAAGTTAAACTCATGAGACATATCCCCCAAGCTAATAGTAACAACATCCTTTTCGCAATCTATCTTAGCATTAACAGTGTTCAACAAGGGTCTACCAAATATAATGGGACAAAAGTCATCTTGTGGGGAACCAAGAACAAGAAAATCAGCAGGATATTTAACTTTCCCACACAAGACTTCAACATCTCTAACAATCCCAATTGGTAAAATAGTATCTCTATTGGCAAGCTTAATTGTAACATCAATTTCTTCTACCTCAGCAGGTGCAATATCATGCATAATTTCTTCATATAAGGAATAAGGTATTGCACTAGCACTAGCACCCATATCACATAAACCATGATAACAATGATCTCCTATTTTAACAGAAATAGCAGGCATGCCTACAACAGGTCTATGTTTCTTAGCATCGGGTCTAACAATTCTAGCAGCTTCATCACAAAAGTAAATAACATGCCCATCAATATTATTAGCCAAGAGATCTTTAACCATAGCAATACTAGGTTCAACTTTAATTTGCTCAGGTGGTGTATATGTTCTAGTATTGCTCTTACGAACCACAGTTGAAGCTTTAGCATGATCCTTTATCCTAATAGGGAAAGGTGGTTTGTCAATATAAGTGGAAGGAACAATAGCATCATTATAAGTGATAGACTTTTCTTCAACTGTAATAGGTGCAACTACTTTTTCTTCAGTGGGAGGATTATATTTAAACCATTTCTCCTCAGGGAGATCAACATGAGTAGCAAATGATTCACAGAAGGAAGCTACTATCTCAGAGTCAAGTCCATATTTAGTGCTAAATCCACGAAAAGCATCGGTATCCATAAAAGATTTAACACAATCAAACTTAGATGTCATACCTGACTCCTTACCATCGTAGGAATCTCAATCTTCAGAGTTGCGTTTAATTCTTTCCAATAAATCTCACTTGAATTCAATAGTCTTCATCATATAAGAACCAGCACAAGAAATATCGAGCATGGAGCGATTGTTGAGAGAAAGCCGCGCATGAAATTTTTGAATAATCATTTCTCTTGAGAGCTCATGATTGGGGCATGAATATAACATTGACTTAAGCCTCCCCCAAGCTTGAGCGATGCTTTCTCCTTCGCGAGGCCAAAAATTATATATATAATTACGATCACGATGAACAAGATGCATAGGATAAAACTTCTGGTGAAATTCCAATTTCAATCGTTTGTAGTCCCATGATCCCATATCATCACATAGCCTATACCATGTCAATGCATCCCCCTTCAAAGATAAAGGGAAGATCTTCTTGATAACATCATCGAGCATACCTGCAAGCTTAAATAATCCACAAACTTCATCCACATAGATAAGGTGTAAATCGGGATGCAATGTTCCATCTCCTGCAAAGGGATTAGCTAGCAGTTTCTCTACCATACCCGAAGGAATTTCAAAGTAAACATTTTCAGTAGGTTTAGTAGGTTGAGGAGAAACTCTTTGCTCTATTGGTCGGGGTGAAGATACCCCGAACAATCCCCTCAAAGGATTAGTTTCCATAATAACAAGTGATAGTAAATTTCAGCACACTATATAAATGTTTCCTTACCAAGTTCCACTTACCAAAGGCACTTCACTTCCTGGCAACGGTGCCAGAAAAGAGTCTTGATGACCCACAATTGTAGGGGATCTATCATAGTCCTTTCGATAAGTAAGAGTGTCGAACCCAACGAGGAGCGGAAGGAAATGACAAGCGGTTTTCAGCAAGGTATTCTCTGCAAGCACTGAAATTGTAGGTAACAAATAGTTTTGTGATAAGATAATTTATAACGGGTAACAAGCAATAAAATTAAATAAGGTGCAGCAATGTGGCTGCTACGTCTAGAGCTTGCGTTGGTTTTCCTTGAAGATGAAAGGGTGATGCAGCAATAGTAGCGTAAGTATTTCCCTCAGTTTTTGAGAACCAAGG
Source organism: Aegilops speltoides (assembly GCA_021437245.1). Taxonomy (NCBI): domain Eukaryota; kingdom Viridiplantae; phylum Streptophyta; class Magnoliopsida; order Poales; family Poaceae; genus Aegilops; species Aegilops speltoides. The sequence goes on along the minus strand of CM038147.1, from coordinate 555,143,878 downwards.
TATCAATCCATTAGGAGGCTCCTCAAAAGTCCCACGCACCTACACAAACAAACAAAGAACTCGCAACCAACACAATAAAGGGGTTGTCAATCCCTTCACGGCCACTTGCAAAAGTGAGATATGATAGAGATAGTATGATAAGATAAATATATTTTTGGCATTTTATAATATAGATGCAAAACGTAAAGATGCAAATAAAAGTATATTGAAAGCTTATGTGATAAAAGATAGACCCGGGGGCCATAGGCGTATCAGTGGCCCAATCCTTTTAGTAGCAAAGGACAAGCCTGGACAAATTCTTATATATACAAAAGCGCTCCCGAGGACACATGTGAATTATCGTCAAGCTAGTTTTCATCACGCTCATATGATTCGCGTTCGTTACTTTGATAATTTGATACGTGGGTGGACCGGTGCTTGGGTACTGCCCTTTCTTGGACAAGAATCCCACTTATGATTAACCCCTATTGCAAGCATCCGCAACTACAAAAGAAGTATTAAGGTAAACCTAACCATAACATGAAACAAGTGGATCCAAATCATCCCCTTATGAAGCAACGCATAAACTAGGGTTTAAGCTTCTGTCACTCTAGCAACCCATCATCTACTTATTACTTCCCAATGCCTTCCTCTAGGCCCAAATAATGGTGAAGTGTCATGTAGTCGACGTTCACAAACAACACTAAAGGAGAGACAACATACATCCCATCAAAATATCAAACGAATACCAAATTCACATGACTACTAATAGCAAGACTTCTCCCATGTCCTCAGGAAAAAACATAACTACTCACAAAGCATATTCATGTTCATGATCAGAGGGGTATTAATATGCATTAAGGATCTGAACATATGATCTTCCACCAAATAAACCAGCTAGCATCAACTACAAGGAGCAATCAACACTACTAGCAACTCACAGGTACCAATCTGAGGTTTTGGTACAAAGATTGGATACAAGAGATGAACTAGGGTTTGAGAGGAGATGGTTCTGGTGAAGATGTTGATGGAGATTGACCCCCTCCCGATGAGAGGATTGTTGGTGATGACGATGGTGATGATTTCCCCCTCCCTGAGGGAAGTTTACCCGGCAGAACAGCTCCGCCGGAGCCCTAGATTGGTTCCGCCAAGGTTCGGCCTCGTGGCGGCGGAGTTTCGTCCCGTAAGCTTGCTTATGATTTTTTCCAGGTTAAAAGACCTCATATAACAGAAGATGGGCACCGGAGGGCTGCCAGATGGCCCACGAGGCAGGGGGCGCGCCCAGGGGGGTAGGGCGCCCCCCCACCCTCGTGGGTGGTGGGTGGCCCCCCATAGGTATTTCTTCCACTGGATATTTTTTATTAATTCCCAAAATGACTTTCGTGGAGTTTCAAGACTTTTGGAGTTGTGCAGAATAGGTCTCTAATATTTTCTCCTTTTCCTGCCCAGAGTCCCAGCTGCCGGCATTCTCCCTCTTCATGTAAACCTTGTAAAATAAGAGAGAATAGCCATAAGTATTGTGACATAACATGAAATAACAACCCATAATGCAATAAATATCAATATAAAAGCATGATGCAAAATGGATGTATCACCTGGTTTTCCTGAAGGGTGGAAGAATACCCGGCCGACATGCATAGCCAGCATCTCCAAGGTAGAACTTGTCGTCGGGGATGTTGATCCCATCAGGTCGACTCATGCTGTCAGTGAGAATGTTAGCATCATGCGCTGACCCCTCCCAGCCAGCCAACACATATGTGAACTTTAGATCAAAGTCAACTGCAGCAAGCACATTCTAGCTTGTGTAGTGCTTCCTCCTCCTATATGCTGCAGACTGTGACCTAGGAACTCTGGCAGTGACATGAGTACCATCTATTGCCCCAATGCAATCTTGAAAATGGCATCACAAGCCCGTGTTAGTGCTTAACTTGAACAATACAAGCATATCAAGCCATGAATAGTGTATATTGTCAATGCTCACCTTGAAGTATGGATACCATCTTAGGCTTCCACAAATCTTGGGTGGAGTCTGACCAAATGGTCTCCTGACCATCTCTCCTCTAGCTCCCCAATAGCAAAAAGCACTTCCTTGAAGTACCTAGAGATGGTCTCCATTGATCTCCTGAATGTGTTGTGAATGACCCTGAACCTTTGGTTATGGCCAACAACATGGAGGAACATGGCCACTTGCTCTTTGACACTGGTGTTGATGCTATCTTGTAGCAGCCCCCTGCTCTTGAAGGTCTCAACACGCCTGGCAAATGGTGCTCTTTTCATTCGAAGCATCCACAGAGCCTCGACGTCATTGCAGTTCTAGATGTAGTTCAGATTTTGGATCCTTTCCTGTTCCCGGGGAAACAATGGACCATAGCGGATCAAAGGTCTCCCAGTACGACGAACAGCTCTCTGGTGCATGAACATGACCCATGCCCGAATCACACTAATCAGTGCTGCTGCCTGGATTATCAGCCTCATCCGTGCGTCCATAACCTAGTCGACATCCACTACTAGGGAAAAGCTTATAGGCAGACGCTTACTATTAGCGTGGGTTTATACCCCTCGAGCGTGCTACTTACTAGTAGCGCGGGTTTTTACCCTCGCTACTACTAAGTTGATAGTAGTAGCACGGGTTTTTACCCCTCGCTACTACTAAGTGATTTCCACCGTGCCTCCCGGGACCAGCCATACTAGTAGCGCGGGTTATAAACCCAACGCTACTACTAAGTGGTCTCCACCGTGCACCCCGGGACATGCCATAGTATTATCGTGGGTATAAACCCAGCACTACTATTATCAAACCACCGACACATGTATAAACATAGCGCACTGAGGCCTGATACGTCTTCAACATATCTAAATTTTTTGATTGGTCCATGCTATTATATTATCCATCTTGGATGTTTTATATGCATTTATATGCTATTTTATATGAATTTTAGGACTAACTTATTAACCTAGAGCCTAGTGCCAGTTTCTGTTTTTTTCCTTGTTTTTGAGTTTACAGAAAAGGAATACCAAACGGAGTCCAATTGACGTGCCAATTTTTGATGATTTTCTATGGACCAAAAGAAGCCCCGGGAGTAAAAGAGTTGGGCCAAATGAGTCCCGGGCCGTCCACGAGCGTGGAGGGCGCGCCCTACCCCCTGGGCCTGCCCCCCTATCTCGTGGACGACTCGGACACCCCCCTGACGTGAGACCAACGCCAAAAATTCCTATAAATACAGAAACCCCCAAAAATAACCTAGAATGGGAGTTCCGCTGCCGCAAGCCTCTGTAGCCACCAAAAACCAATCGGGACCCTGTTCCGGCACCCTGACAGAGGGGGGATCCATCACCAGTGGCCATCTTCATCATCCCGACACTCTCCATGACGAGGAGGGATTACTTCACCCTCGGGGCTGAGGGTATGTACCAGTAGCTATGTGTTTGATCTCTCTCTCTCTCTCTCTCTCGTGTTCTTGATTTGGCACGATCTTGATGTACCGTGAGCTTTGCTATTATAGTTGGATCTTATGATGTTTCTCCCCCTCTATTCTCTTGTAATGGATTGAGTTTTCCCTTTGAAGTTATCTTATCGGATTGAGTCTTTAAGGATTTAAGAACACTTGATGGATGTCTTGCATGTGCTTAACTATGGTGACAATGGGATATTCATGTGATCTACTTGATGTATGTTTTGGTGATCAACTTGCGGGTTCTGTGACCTTGTGAACTTATGCATAGGGGTTGGCACACGTTTTCATCTTGGCTCTCCGGTAGAAACTTTGGGGCACTCTTTGAAGTTCTATGTGTGGGTTGAATAGATGAATCTGAGATTGTGTGATGCATATCGTATAATCATACCCACGGATACTTGAGGTGACATTGGAGTATCTAGGTGAAATTAGGGTTTTGGTTGATTTGTATCTTAAGGTGTTATTCTAGTATGAACTCTAGAATAGATCGAACGGAAAGAATAGCTTCGTGTTATTTTACTACGGACTCTTGAATAGATCAATCAGAAAGAATAACTTTGAGGTGGTTTCGTACCCTACAATAATCTCTTCGTTTGTTTTCCGCTATTAGTGACTTTTGAGTGACTCTTTGTTGTATGTTGAGGGATAGTTATATGATCCAATTATGGTATTATTGTTGAGAGAACTTGCACTAGTGAAAGTATGAACCCTAGGCCTTGTTTCGAAGCATTGCAATACTGTTTGTGCTCACTTTTATCATTAGTTACCTTGCTGTTTTTATATTTTCAGATTACGAAAACCTATATCTACCATCCATATTATACTTGTATCACCATCTCTTCGCCGAACTAGTGCACCTATACAATTTGCCATTGTATTGGGTGTGTTGGAGACACAAGAGACTCTTTGTTATTTGGTTGCTGGGTTGCTTGAGAGAGACCATCTTCATCCTACGCCTTCCCCAGATTGATAAACCTTAGGTCATCCACTTGAGGGAAATTTTCTACTGTCCTACAAACCTCTGCACTTGGAGGCCCAACAACGTCTACAAGAAGAAGGTTGTGTAGTAGACATCAAGCTCTTTTCTGGCTCCGTTGCCGGGGAGGCTAGGTAAGCGGCACCAACACCCCGTCAACTAAGATCTTTTCTGGCGGCGTTGCCGGGGAGGTTAGTGCTTGAAGGTATATATTTAGATCTTGCAATTGAATTGTTTAGTTCCTTGTTTTATCACTAGTTTAGTTTATAAAATAAAATACAAAAAAATGGAATTGAGGTTGCCTCATATGCTTCATCTTTTTAATGTCTTTCGTGAAAATGATGGAAAGGAAAATTGTGCTCAAGTACGAGAAGAAGAAGTCAATAAATTGTTTGGAACTAAATATTTGAATAATGAGAATGATTGAAATGTTGTTAGTATGAATTCCTTGAATATCCATGCTGCTAATGATATGCAAAGCCACAAGCTTGGAGATGCTATGTTTGATGAAGATGATATTTTTAGTCCCCCAAGTTTTGATGAGAAAATTTATTATGATGAAATCATGCCTCCTATCTATGATGATTATATTGATGAAAGTGGGTTTGTAAGAGTGTCAACTTTAGGAAGTAATGGTCCCACTATTTTGGAGGATGTTGAATCTTATTGTGATTATTATGAAATTGGATTTGGAGAGGTCATGACTTTATTTAGTGATGAATCCACTATTTCGGAAGAGGTTCCAATTGATTATGAGAACAAACTTGCTATTTACGATGATTATTGTGATGACATGTATGCTATAAAGAATAATGATAACCATGGAACTTGTCATCATGATTTTAATTTTCAATTGGATTATGCCTCACATGATAGTTATTTTGTTGAGTTTGCTCCCACTACTATTCATGAGAAGAAATTTGCTTATGTGGAGAGTAATAAAAATTCTATGCTTATGCATCATGAAAAGAATGCTTTATGTGATAGTTTTATTGTTGAATTCATTCATGATGCTACTGAAAATTATTATGGGGGAGGAATATATGCTTGTAGGAATTGCAATAATATCAAGTTTCCTCTCTATGTGTTGAAAATATTGAAGTTATGCTTGTTTTGCCTTCATATGCTAGTTGATTATTGTTCCCGTAAGTTGTTTGATCACAAAATCCCTATGCATAGGAAGTGGGTTAGACTTAAATGTGTTAGTAATATGCTTCATGATGCTCTCTTTATGTTTCAGGTCTTATCTTTTATACGAGCATCATTGAAATCATCATGCCTAGCTAAAAAGGCAATAAAGAAAAGCACTTGTTGGGAGACAACCCAACATTTACCTTTACTGTTTTTGTGTGTCGACATGATTATGCTACTGTAGTAATCATGTTTTATAGCTTTTGTTTCAATAAAGTGCCAAGTAAGACCGTTAGGATAGCTTACGGTCATAGTTGTGTTGATCCTGCTGAAAATCAGAAACTTTTGCGCCCAGTAAATTAGTTTTCATAAATCACAGGAACGTGATTTTCAGTTGATTATTTTTGCAGAAGATTAAATAACAAATTTCTTAGGACTTCCTAATTTGGTAGAATGTTTGGAGTGACATATGTATTCGAAAGTTACAGATTACCACATACTGTTCTGTTCTTGACAGATTCTGTTTTCTATGTGTTGTTTGCTTATTTTGATGAATCTATGAGTAGTATCGGAGGCTATGAACCATAGGGAAGTTGGAATACATTAGATATTAAACCAATATGAATTTAGAATGAGTTCTCAACAGTACCTAAGTGGCGATTTATTTTCTTATACTAACGGAGCTTACGAGTTTTCTGTTGAGTTTTGTGTTGTTAAGTTTTCAAGTTTTGGGTAAAGATTCGATGGACTATGGAATAAGGAGTGGCAAGAGCCTAAGTTTGGGGATGCCCAAGGCAACCAAAGGTAATAGTCAAGGACAACCAAGAGCCTAAGCTTGGGGATGCCTGATACGTCTCCAACGTATCTATAATTTATGAAGCATTCATGCTATATTATTATCTGTTTTGAATGTTTATGGGCTTTTTTATACACTTTTATATTACTTTTGGGACTAACCTATTAACCGGAGGCCCAGACCATATTGCTGTTTTATTGCCTATTTTAGTGTTTCGAAGAAAAGGAATATCAAACAGAGTCCAAACGGAATGAAACCTTCGGGAGCGTGATTTTTGGAACGAGCATGATCCGGTAGACTTGGAGTACAAGCCAGGGAAGCTTCAAGGAGGCCAGGAGATAGGAGGGCGCGCCCACCCCCCTGGGCGCGCCCCCCTGTCTCATGGGCCCCTCGAGGCTCCCCCGACCTACTTCTTTTGCCTATATATTCCCATATACCCTAAAACCATCGAAGATGAAGATAGATCAGGAGTTCCGCCACCGCAAGCCTCTGTAGCCACCAAAAACCTCTCGGGAGCCTGTTCCGGCACCCTACCAGAGGGGGAATCCCTCACCGGTGGCCATCTTCATCATCCCGGCGCTCTCCATGACGAGGAGGGAGTAGTTCAGCCTCGGGGCTGAGGGTATGTACCAGTAGCTATGTGTTTGATCTCTCTCTCTCTCTCTCTCTCTCTCTCTCTCTCGTGTTCTCTCTATGGCACGATCTTGATGTATCGCGAGCTTTGCTATTATAGTTGGATCTTATGATGTTTCTCCCCCTCTACTCTCTTGTGATGAATTTAGTTTTCCTCTTGAAGTTATCTTATCGGATTGAGTCTTTAAGGATTTGAGAACAATTGATGTATGTCTTGCCGTGCTTATCTGTGGTGACAATGGGATATCACATGATCCACTTGATGTATGTTTTGGTGATCAACTTGCGGGTTCCGCCCATGAACCTATGCATAGGGGTTGGCACATGTTTTCGTCTTGACTCTCCGGTAGAAACTTTGGGGCACTCTTTGAAGTACTTTGTGTTGGTTGAATAGATGAATCTGAGATTGTGTTATGCATATCGTATCATGCCCACGGATACTTGAGGTGACAATGGAGTATCTAGGTGACATAAGGGTTTTGGTTGATTCGTGTCTTAAGGTGTATTCTAGTATGAACTCTATGATAGATTGAATGGAAAGAATAGCTTCATGTTATTTTACTACGGACTCTTGAATAGATAGAACAGAAAGGATAACTTTGAGGTGGTTTCGTACCCTACCATAATCTCTTCGTTTGTTCTCCGTTATTAGTGGCTTTGGAGTGACTCTTTGTTGCATGTTGAGGGATTGTATATGATCTATCTATGTTATTATTGTTGAGAGAACTTGCACTAGTGAAAGTATGAACCCTATGCCTTGTTTCCTACCATTGCAATATTGTTTACGCTCACTTTTATCATTAGTTACCTTGCTGTTTTTATATTTTCAGATTACAAAAACCTATATCTACCATCCATATTGCACTTGTATCACCATCTCTTCGCCGAACTAGTGCACCTATACAATTTGCCATTGTATTGGGTGTGTTGGGGACACAAGAGACTCTTTGTTATTTGGTTGCAGCGTTGTTTGAGAGAGACCATCTTCATCCTATGCCTCCCACGGATTGATAAACCTTAGGTCATCCACTTGAGAGAAATTTGCTACTGTCGTACAAACCTCTGCACTTGGAGGCCGAACAACGTCTACAAGAAGAAGGTTGTGTAGTAGACATCAATGCCCCGGAAGGCATCCCCTCTTTTCGTCTTCGTTCATCGGTAACTTTACTTGGAGCTATATTGTTATTCACCACATGATATGTGTTTTGCTTGGAGCGTCATTTTCTTTTATTTTGTTTTTCTTGCTGTTTGAATAAAGTACTTAAGATCTGAAATTCTGAAATGTTAGAGAGTCTTCACATAGTTACATAATTATAAGACTACTCATTGAGTTTCACTTATATCTTTTGGAGTAGTTTTTCGTTTGCTCTAGTGCTTCACTTATATATTTTAGAGCACGACGGTGGTTTTATTTTGAAGAAATAGATGAACTCTCATGCTTCACTTATATATTTTTTTGAGAGTCTTTTAGAACAGCATGGTAATTTGCTTTGGTTATGAATTTAGTCCTAATATGATGGGCATCCAAGAGGGATATAATATAAACTTTCATATAAAGTGCATTGAATACTATGAGAAGTTTGATTCCTTATGATTGTTTTGAGATATGAGGATGGTGATATTAGAGTCATGCTAGTGGAGTAATTGTGAATTTGAGAAATACTTGTGTTGAGGTTTGTGATTCCCGTAGCATGCACGTATGATGAACCATTATGTGATGAAGTCGGAGCATGATTTATTTATTGATTGCCTTCCTTATGTGTGGAGGTCGGGATCGTGCCATGGTTAACTTCTACCAACCCTTCCCCTAGGAGCATGCGCGTAGTGCTTGGTTTCGATGACTTACAAACTTTTGCAATAAGTATGTGAGTTCTTTATGACTAATGTTGAGTCCATGGATTGTACGCACTCTCACCCTTCCACCATTGCTAGCCTCTCTTGTGCCGTGCAACTTTCGTACCATACACTCACCATTACCTTCCTCAAAACAGCCACCATACCTACCTATTATGGCATTTCCATAGCCATTCCGAGTATATTTCCATGCAACTTTCTGCCGTTCCATTTATTATGACACGCTCCATCATTGTCATATTGCTTTGCATGATCACATAGTTGACATCGTATTTGTGGCAAAGCCACCGTTCGTAATTTTCATACATGTCACTCTTGATTCATTGCACATCCCGGTACACCGCCGGAGGCATTCATATAGAGTCATATTTTGTTCTAAGTATCGAGTTATAATTCTTGAGTTGTAAGTAAATAAAAAGTGGATGATCATCATTATTGGAGCATTGTCCCAGTGAGGAAAGGATGATGGAGACTATGATTCCCCCACAAGTCAGGATGAGACTCCGGACGAAAAAAAGAGAAAAAAAGGCCATAAAAAGGAGAAAAGGCCCAAACAAAAAATAAGAGAAAAATAGAGAAGGAGCAATGCTACTATCCTTTACCACACTTTTGCTTCAAAGTAGCACCATGATCTTCATGATAGAGAGTCTCATATGTTGTCACTTTCATATACTAGTGAGAATTTTTCATTATAGAACTTGGCTTGTATATTCCAATGACGGGCTTCCTCAAATTGCCCTCGGTCTTCGTGAGCAAGCGAGTTGGATGCACACCCACTTAGTTTCCTATTGAGCTTTCATACACTTATAGCTCTAGTGCATCCGTTGCATGGCAATCCCTACTCACTCACATTGATATCTATTGATGGGCATCTCCATAGTCCGTTGATATAGCTAGTTGATGTGAGACTATCTTCCTCCTTTTTGTCTTCTCCACAATCACCATATTCTATTCCACCTATAGTGCTATGTCCATGGCTCACGCTCATGTATTGCGTGAAAGTTGAAAAAGTTTAAGAATACTAAAGTATGAAACAATTGCTTGGCTAAAACCGGGGTTGTGCGTGATTTAAATATTTTGTGTGATGAAGATAGAGCATAGCCAGACTATATGATTTTGTAGGGTTAACTTTCTTTGGCCATGTTATTTTGAGAAGACATAATTACTTTGTTGGTATGCTTGAAGTATTATTATTTTTATGTCAATATTAAACTTTTGTCTTGAATCTTATGGATCTAAATATTCATGCCACAATAGAGAAGATTACATTGATAAATATGTTAGGTAGCATTCCACATCAAAAATTCTGTTTTTATCATTTACCCACTCGAGGACGAGCGGGAATTAAGCTTGGGGATGCTTGATACGTCTCCAACGTATCTATAATTTTTGATTGTTCCATGCTACTATATTATCCATCTTGTATTGTTTATATGCATTTATATGCTATTTTATATGTTTTTTAGGACTAACCTATTAACCTAGAGCCTAGTGCCAGTTTCTGTTTTTTCCTTGTTTTGAGTTTTACAGAAAAGGAATACCAACGGAGTCCAATTGACGTGCCAATTTTTGATGATTTTTTATGGACCAAAATAAGCCCCGGGAGTAAAAGTGTTGGGCCAAAAGAGTCCCGGGCCGTCCCCGAGGATGTAGGGCACGCCCTACCCCCCTGGGGCGCCCCCTATCTCGTGGACAACTCGGAGATCCCCCTGACATGAGACCGACGCCAAAATTCCTATAAATACAGAAACCCCCGGAAAATAACCTAGATCGGGAGTTCCGCTGCCGCAAGCCTCTGTAGCCACCAAAAACCATTCAGCACCCTGTTCCGGCACCCTGCCGGAGGGGGGATCCATCACCGGTGGCCATCTTCATCATCCCGGCGCTCTCCATGATGACGAGGGAGTAGTTCACCCTCGGGGCCGACGGTATGTACCAGTAGCTATGTATTTGATCTCTCTCTCTCTCTCTCTCTCTCTCTCTCTCTCGTGTTCTTGATTTGGCACAATCTTGATGTACCGCGAGCTTTTCTATTGTAGTTGGATCTTATGATGTTTCTCCCCCTCTACTCTCTTGTAATGGATTGAGTTTTCCCTTTGAAGTTATCTTATCGGATTGAGTCTTTAAGGATTTGAGAACACTTGATGTATGTCTTGCATGTGCTTATCTGTGGTGACAACGGGATATTCACGTGGTCTACTTGATGTATGTTTTGGTGATCAACTTGCGGGTTCTATGACCTTGTGAACTTATGCATAGGGGTTGGCACACGTTTTCGTCTTGACTCTCCGGTAGAAACTTTGGGGCACTCTTTGAAGTTCTATGTGTTGGTTGAATAGATGAATCTGAGAATGCGTGATGCATATCGTATAATCATACCCACGGATACTTGAGATGACATTGGAGTATCTAGGTGACATTAGGGTTTTGGTTGATTTGTGTCTTAAGGTGTTATTCTAGTATGAACTCTATGATAGATCAAACAGAAAGAATAGCTTCGTGTTATTTTGCTACAGACTCTTGAATAGATCGATCAAAAAGAATAACTTTTAGGTGGTTTCGTACCCTACAATAATCTCTTCGTTTGTTTTCCGCTATTAGTGGCTTTGGAGTGACTCTTTGTTGCATTTTGAGGGATAGTTATATGATCCGATTATGTTATTATTGTTGAGAGAACTTACACTAGTGAAAGTATGAACCCCAGGCCTTGTTTCGAAGCATTGCACTACCGTTTGTGCTCACTTTTATCATTAGTTACCTTTTTTTTATATTTTTTCAGATTAAAAAACCTATATCTACCATCCATATTGCACTTGTATCACCATCTCTTCGCCGAACTAGTGCACCTATAGAATTTGCCATTGTATTGGGTGTGTTTGGGACACAAGAGAATCTTTGTTATTTGGTTGCAGGGTTGCTTGAGAGAGACCATCTTCATCCTACGCCTCCCACGGATTGATAAACCTTAGGTCATCCACTTGAGGGAAATTTGCTACTGTCCTACAAATCTCTGCACTTGGAGGCCCAACAACGTCTACAAGAAGAAGGTTGTGTAGTAGACATCAAGGCCCAATCCCAGAACCACACACTCTCTCGATTTCACTTCTCCCTCCCACCTGCGACGCCCTTCCTCGCCCACCGCAACTGCCGGCCTCACACCTCGATGTCTCCCTCAAATCCGGCGACCTCCTCTTCCACCGTAGCCCCTCCTTACTCCTCCTCCTCCTCCGCTGTCCCTCGTTCCTCCTCCTCCTCCTCCTATGCTGTGGGAAGAAGAGGAAGATCCAACAGAGCGCCGCCCATGACGATGGCCAGATCTCTGATGGACGCAACCCATGGCGTCATCTAGGGTTTCGGCTGCAACTCCGTCGGCCACTGGAGAGTTGCTGCACATACTCCTCTCTATCTCTCTCTTCCTCTTCTAATCCTTGTCTCTTTTTTTTGTAGTAGCAGCAAAGGAGAGGTGTGGAGAAGAGTTGGATGGGGAAGCACCATCACCATGGACGACTTCATCCCCTCCAGGATCAACATCGACCATGGAAGAAGAGTACGATGACACCTAGCTAGCAGCAGCAGCCATGACTGTTATTTATTTTTTTAATTCCTAATTAGTTAGCAGTAGTGAGGGTCCATACCCACACTACTACTAGTTAGTAGTAGCGCGGGTTGTATACACTACTACTAACGGATGTAGTAGTAGCGCGGGTGGCACCCGCGCTACTACTAACAGTTAGCTGTAGCGCCGTATTAGTAGCGCGGGCACCCGCGCTACTGATATACCTAAAACCCGCGCTACTGCTAGGCTTTTCCCTAGTAGTGATCGACGGTTCGTTCAGTGGGAAATCAATCCTACACCTAGCCTAACGGCCTAACCACTGAGCTAACAAAGGGGGAAAGGGGTGTTGCTTACCGGCATCAAAGACGAGGACGGCTTAGGGGGAACCATGGCAGACAAGGTCGACCAGATAGTGGCCAACAGCAAGGGGAGCACCAGATCTGCGGCAAATGCTGCCGCCTCTTCCGCCGCCGCCGCTGCCCCCTCTAGCACAGATCTGAAATCGCAGCCGCCACCAGTGGTGAGGCAGTAGGGAAGAAAGGGGGGCAGTGGCTATGGGTGAGCGAGTGAAAGGGGTGAGGCTAGATTTGGAGCCGGGACGGCGCGCCAGATTTCCATCTCCTGCCATCCCCCCTCTCCCTTGCCTCGCACCCACCCGTGCGACCTCGCGCCGCACTCATCTTGGCTCATGAGAAACTGTCGATCCGAGCGTTTCCAGCGAGCCAGACTCTGGGCTGCTTTGAGAGGCGTGCAATGCAGGCCCAACAGTGAAACCAGGCAACCAAACAGGCATCTCCCTTCCCGCGCGAGCCTGGTTGGGCTCGATGTGGGCAACCAAACACGCCCTACGTGAAGCAGATATTTTGGTTACCTCATATCTACTGCTGGTGCCCACCTGCGCCACGGTTGGTGCATTGTGGTTCCTTCCTCGGTTTCTTGGGCATGTCACCTCCGTCCGGGCACATCGTGCTCTTGTGTTCAGCTTGTCTCCAAATGCTGCAAAACCGGATGGCTTGTCCCTGCTACTGGTTGTCCTCCTACCTTCCACCGTGCGCTTCTCAGGAGCTGACAACCCAGTTAGATTTCCAATGGGGGAAAGTTGTGATTCTACTGTCATATAGTTACACTTTATATCCCCTCACCGTGCATTCTTGCATCAAAGTTCATGAGGGAGAACTTCTCTTTTCAATTTTTCGCAAATAAAAAAACATTTGAACCTCAAACTTTGCAAATCAACATCACACAAGTACTACTATATGCATAAATGCTTTTGAATTTTTTGGGGTAAAAAATATTTTAAACTGATGCAACTTATTCAAAATTTGTAATTTGACAAATTTGTGATTCACCAAAAAAAAATCAAAAACATTTTATGCACAGAATGACACTTGTGTATCATTGACCTGCAAAGTTTTAATGTCAAATGTTCTCTTGTTTGGAAGAAACAAAACAAATAAAATTTCTATATAAAGACAACATGGACCTTGATGCAAACTTTAAGGAGTATTGGAAAATCCACACTTGATGATGGTGCTCCCTTCGGCGTCAATGTCAGAACCATTGGCTGCCCGACCACCACTATCCGCTTGATGCAGTTTCAGATTTCTGCTATCGCCCAGTCGGGCCTCGAGTACTTTGATACCACACTCCACAACAAGTGGAGTAAGAATGTGCATCACACTATGTAAAATTTCCGTTGCCTTCTCGTACTCAACCGTGTTGTGGTCGCCCAGACGAACCACTTCCAGATCATGCGTATATAGGTTTGTGTGATGGTAGTCAGGGCAAGCCTATTATGGAGGTCCTAGCATGAATGAGGTACAATGGATTTAACAACTATAACATTGTGACATAAATACTTCATCAATATATATACATATCATGAAAATCATTTTAAAAAGCATTAATATCAAAACACTTTGGCTACGGTACACCCCCCCCCCACACACAAATCAATGGTGGAGATCGGTCCATACACCTTCATAATGAAGGGCATCATCCACTATTGAAACCCATATGACCCATTTGAATATGTGTGCATCGATCGTACACTTAACACGGTTGTATTCACATGAATTTTGTTGGGCGTCATCGCCTACTAATCCTCCTGCTCGCCTCGTCCTTGTCTGTGGCTAAAGGCACCAATGTTGTGTGCCTTTAGGCGACGCGTCCTTATCCAATGCGCCCACAACTCATCCATGCAAGATGCTTTGCTAGATGTAGGATGTGATCTCCCCCGTTAGAATTGGAGTAAGGTTTCAATATATGTCCTTGTGATTTCTTCTCCATGTCAAGTATTAGAATGTTGTCTTTTCTATGCAATTCAAAAGTATATGAACTTATATTATCATGGACTAAATATATGCATTCCTGTGTTGACATCGCTTAACTAGGGCGTCTGATGTCTATGCTTGACAACGACAGCAAAAACCGGCTATCCACGCACGTCCATGGAATGGCATGCATGCGGGATTGTCCATCAGGCATGGAGTGTGAAGGGGCAGGATGATGGTGTCCATGCAAATAATGATTATAAGATTTGTGCACCCAATCATAAATAACCATTTAATAAATACAACATGCTTGAAGAGCGTCCGGGGGGGGGGGGCAATTGCCCCAGTCCACCCTATAACATTACTGATGTTATATTCTGTAAATCACATTTTAGTAATTTATTTAGATTTGTAGATGTTGAGCATGATTTCATATACCATCTGACACCACTTATCATAATTCTCTAGATGGTGGCGCCGCACCACGTACTTCACACCTAGTAGGTCCACCTTGTAGAGAGCTGACTGAAGGAAATATGCCATAGAGGCAATAATAAAGTTATTATTTATTTCCTTATTTCATGATAAATGTTTATTATTCATGCTAGAATTATATAAACCGGAAACTTAGTACATGTGTGAATACATAGACAAAACATATTGTCCCTAGTATGCCTCTACTTGACTAGCTCGTTAATCAAAGATGGTTATGTTTTCTAACCATAGACATGTGTTGTCATTTGATGAACGGGATCACATCATTAGGAGAATGATGTGATGTACATGACCCATCTGTTAGCTTAGCATTATGATCGTTACAGTTTCATTGCTACTACTTTCTTCATGACTTATACATGTTCCTCAGACTATGAGATTATGCAACTCCTGAATACCGGAGGAACACTTTTTGTGCTACCAAACATCACAACATAAAAGGGTGATTATAAATGTGCTCTACAGGTGTCTCCGAAGGTGTTTGTTGGGTTGACATAGATCGAGATTAGGATTTGTCACTCCGTGTTTTGGAGAGGAATCTCTGGGCCCTCTTGGTAATGCTCATCAATATAAGCCTTGCAAGCAATGTGACTAATGAGTTAGTTGCGGGATGAAGTATTATGGAACGAGTAAAGAGACTTGCCAGTAACGAGATTGAACTAGGTATGATGATACTGACGATTCGAATCTCGGGCAAGTAACATACCGGTGACAAAGGGAACAACGTATATTGTTATGCGGTTTGACCGATAAAGATCTTCATAGAGTATGTAGGAGCCAATATGAGCATCCAGTTCTGCTATTGGTTATTGACCGGAGATGTGTCTCGGTCATGTCTGCATAGTTCTCGAACCCGTAGGGTCCGCACATTTAACGTTCGATGACGATATGTATTATGAGTTATGTGTTTTTGATGACCGAAGTTTGTTCGGAGTCTCGGATGAGATCATGGACATGGCGAGGAGTCTCGAAATGGTTGAGACATGAAGATTGATATATTGGACGGCTATATTCGGACACTGGAAGTGTTCTGGAAAGTTTCGGGTAAAGCCGGAGTGCCGAAGGGGTTACCAGAACCCCCCGGGGAACTAATGGGCCACATTGGGCCTTGGTGGAGAGAGAGAGGGGCGGCCAAGGCAGGCCGCGCGCCCCCTCCCCCTTGGGTCCGAATTGGACTAGGGAAGGGGGGGGGGCGCCCCCCTTTCCTACTCCCTCTCCCTCTCCTTCTTTTCCCCTCTCTCCCTCTTGGTGGAATCCTACTAGGACTAGTAGTCCTAGTAGGACTCCCCTCTTGGGGCGCGCCCTAGGGGCCGGCCGGCCTCCCCCTTGCTCCTTTATATACGGGGGGCAAGGGGGCACCCTAGAACACACAAGTTTCTCTTAACCGTGTGCGGTGCCCCCCTCCACAGTTACACACCTCGATCATACCATCGTAGTGCTTAGGCGAAGCCCTGCGCCGGTAGCATCATCATCACCGTCGCCACACCGTCGTGCTGACGGAACTCACCCTCGTCCTCAACTGGATCAAGAGCATGAGGGACGTCATTGAGCTGAACGTGTGCTGAACGCGGAGGTGCCGTGCATTCGGTACTTGATCGGTTGGATCGTGAAGAAGTTTGACTACATCAACCGCATTATTGAAACTCTTCCGCTTTCGATCTACGAGGGTACGTGGACACACTCTCCCCTCTCGTTGCTATGCATCACCTAGATAGATCTTGCGTGATCGTAGGAATTTCTTTGAAATTACCGTGTTAACCAACACTGACACATCTGCAGCGTATCTATAATTTTTTATTGCTCCATGCTATTATAGTATCAATCTTGGATGTTTTATATGCATTTACAAGCAATTATATATTATTTTTTGGGACTAACCTATTAACTTAGTGCTCAGTGCCAGTTGCTACTTTTTGTTTGTTTTTGGTTTTTCAGAATATCAGTACCAAACGAAGTCCAAATGCCACGAAATTTTTTGAATATTTTTTTGGACATAAGAGACCCTGGAAGCTTCATGAGGACCAGAATATGGAGCAGTGGCCCCATGTGGCTCCGTTTGACCTAACTCCGTCACTATAAATTCTCTAAAATCAGGAAACCAACAGAGATCTAGTCAAAATACTTTTTCCGCCACCGCAAGTTCCTGTTCTGACGAGATCACATCTGGAGGCCTTTTCCGACACTCTGTCGGAGGGGGAATCAATCACGGAGGGGCTCTACATCAACCTTGCCACCCTACCGATGATGTGTGAGTAGTTTACCACCGACCTACGGGTCCATAGTTAGTAGCTAGATGACTCTTTCTCCTTTTGGTCTTCAATACAATTTTCTCCTCGATGTTCTTGGTTCTATTCGATGTAATCATTTTTTGCGGTGTGTTTGTTGGGATCCGATGAATTGTCAGTTTATGACCAGATTATCCATGAATATTATTTGAGTTTTCTTTGAACCCTTTTATGCATGATTATTATAGCTTTGTATTTCTCTCTGATCTACTGATTTTGTTTGACCAACTAGATTGATTTTTGTTTCAATGGGAAAGGTGCTCAATCCCAGTGACAGAAAGAGACATGAAACGTATTTGTATTGTTGCTATTAATGATAAAAAGATGGGGTTTATTCATGCATGAGGTTACTTTGTCTACATCATCTCATCTTGCCATTAAGAGCATATTGAAACTGACATATGTGATACTGTATTGAAATTACAATTTCAATTGGTCTGATTTGTTGTAATTGAAACTGAAATCTTTGAATTGTTGTGACATTGGAAAACTGACACAGGTGAGATGTTGTGAAACTGCAATTTCTTATATGTGATTCGTGAGATGTTGTGTAAACCGATATTTGATCTGACATTGAAATATTTGTTTGGTCAACTTAAGATTCTATGAAATTAAAATATGCGGGGGTGTATTGAAACTGACATATGTGAGATTGTATTGAAATTGCAATTTCAATTGATCTGATTGTTGAAATTAAAACCGAATATTTGAATTGTCGTGACATTGGGAAAGTAAAAGAGGTGAGATGTTGTGAAATTGTAATTTCTAATATATGATACGTGACAGGTTGTGTAAATCGATATGTGATTTGACATTGAAATATGTGACCTGATGTTGAAATATTTGTTTTTTAAATTGCAATTCTCTAAAATTAAAATATTTGAGAGTGTATTGAAATTGACATATGCAAGATTGTGTTGAAATTGCAATTTCAATTGGTATGATTGTTGTAATTGAAACTGAAATATTAGAATTGTTTTGACATTGGCATGAATGAGTGGTAGGAGGCATGAATCAGTGAGCGACAACTATACCTAACATTGCATCATGGCTAATCAATATGGATATAGTACTTGAAGAACATATCTTCTCGGATCTAAATCAAGCCGCGTTCCTGAAATCTTGTACCCGTGTAGCCGCACATGACAAACATTTTAAAAGCAAATTTTAGGTACATGATGCGCGTGTGTCTTGTTTATCGCCCATATAACACAAAGTGGGTAGATAAGATATGAGTAAGTATAGTCCTTGCTCAGCTAGCCCGCTTGCATGATCTGTTACACAGGGTGATTACCTTTTGGGCCCCCGACCCAAGTATAGTCCTTGCTCAGCTAGCCCGCTTGCATGATCTGTTACACATGGTGATTACCTTTTGGGCCCCCGACCCCCGAGTCGCTCCCGCGAGCGTCCTCGGGGGAAACCCTAGCCGCCGCCCCATGTCCCCCCGTCGATCTCTCTTCCCCCGCCGCCACCGCACAGCGCCACCGGGCAAAGACCGGCCGGCGTTGGTGGCGGCGGGGATCTTGCCCCTCTTCTCGCGGTTGGCGTCTGGCGCGGGACGGCGCGGCGTGGGGCGGCGCGGGCCTAGCGGCGCGGGCGGGGGCGTGCTGGATGGCGGCGGCCTGCTGGCGGCGGTGCAGCTGCGCTTGAGGCCTCTCCAACGCGCGGCGGCTGTGGCTTCTCTGGCGGCGGCACGAGTTCCCGGCGGCGGCTTGGCGGCATGGCGCGGCGGAGCTCTGGCTATGACTTGGCGGCGAGCTGGTGGGCTAGGCACCGTCCAGTGGTGTTGCCTCCACGGCGGTTGCGGCTTGGGGCCCTGGACCCCGATCCGATCTGGATCTGGTGGTGCCGGGGTCTGGGCCATGGCGGCTGGCGAGGCATGGGATTCGTCGGAGCTTGTCGGCCTCTAGGCACCATGGGGGTGCCAGCGACGATGCGTGCCCGACGTGGTGAGACTGCTGGACGTGGTGGTCATCTTCTTCCCGAGATGGCCGGCCAGAGGCTTGGTGATCGGATCTCGAGATCCATCATCTTGTCCTGGCTGCGAGTAGGGGAGACATGGTTGCCGGTGAAAACCGAGCCGATGGCAGGCGATGGCGGCATTCTCACCGTTACCTTGATGAAGGCATCGTCGTGTAACTATTGTCGACCCACTCGTCTTTGCCGGAAACCCTAGGATCCGTGTTCCAGATCGGACGATGGCGGCAGCGGTGTCGCTTTCTCTTTGGGAGCATCGCTTTGCGAGCAGCGCTGGATGTCGAGGCAGGAGGTGGAGCGGCTTCGTCTTGCACGGAGCTTCGTGGTGATGTCAAGTCATGCTCGATCGACAAAGCTACGCTTTGTCATGCTCGGTCGGCGGGTGCTACGCACGACGATCTTCCAAGGACTTCAAACTGTGTCGGCTGGTGATACCTGGCAGCATGGCGCTGAGGTGTATCAGTGGCGACCGCGACGTGCTCAGCTGTTTGCGCGCAGGGAGGAGGTGCCGTTTGGCGCCGTGGTGGCGTCGACGATAGCTAGACCGAGCAAGGTTGATGCATCAGTACAGTTCTGAAGATGGAGCGGTGGCAGTTGGCGGCGGCGGCATCTGAGTGCACGCCGGACCGGTGAGACCCATGCCCGGCAGGCGTCCTGGATGGGTTCTCGTGTCTTAGATGTTAGGTTTGGCTGCGATGTCTGTTTGGTATTAGGCCCAGGCTATCTACGCCCCTTCATCGGCGGGATAGAGGTGCTTAGACGGCGGCTTTAGTCTTACTGTTGTATTACTTTGTAAGGTCTTGTGAGAATAATTAATAAAGTGGCCGTATGCATCGTCCAGATGCAGAGGCCGGGGGTCATCCTCCTTTTCTAAAAAAAAAGAAGGCTAAGAAGAATAGGAGAGAACAGTTGCTTCAGAAGGAAATGCAACGAGGATCAAACATCCAGTGGCCACAACCGGAAGTTCATGTCTTTTTAACTGGAAAATGCAGGGAGGATCAAACATCCAGGGAGGATGAACGCAGTTGCTAGCATTTCACCTGCAAGAACTGGAAATTGATGGACTTTTTACAGTAAAAACCCGAACTATTTCACCTACACGCATTCAGTAGTCAGTGGCACTATCACTGAGAACGAAAGAGGCGACCCTTCCTTGAAAATCCAAAAAGGCAAGAGGCGTTAATCATGAGCCACAATTTAGAATAATTCCTGCTATGTTTTATTGTATTGACAAGGAAATTGAAAATGTTCCAATTACAATTGTCAGAACCCCAAATTTCTGCGTCTCTAGCTCGCCTCCACAATAAAACAGAGGAGAGAAGCAGAGAGCGACGTTTCACAAATTATTTACAGTGCTGCCTCTGCCATGGCAAAGCGGCCCTTGAGATTTCAGAAGTCGGAGAACCAGTCGTCCTCGTCGTCGTCGTTGAGGTAGTGGCGGTAGCGGTCGAGGTCCTCATCGGCGAGGCCGTAGCGGTGGCGCCAGTACTCGAGCGTCGCCTCCGCCTCCCGCATGTTGCGCATCACCGTCTGGTACGCCGCGTTGATCCGCTCGAAGTCGATGGCGTCGCCTTCGTGTCCGTCCCCGCCGCCCCGGCGCGCGACGTCCGGGTGGTACTGCAGCGCGAGGCGGTGGAAGGCCTTCTTGACCTCGCCCCTGGAGGCGCCCGGCTGCAGCCTCAAAGTGCGGTAGTGGTCCTCCTCCAGCACCCCGTACGGGGCCGCCGCCGGCCACCTTTCCCGCGTCGCCCCGCACCTCACCGCCGGCGACGACGACACCCTACGCAGCCGCCCCACCGCCGGCGACGCCGAGGCCGACGACGGGCCGCGCAGGCTCAGCGCCACTCCTCCTCCGGTGGCGACGGCCATGGATGTGCTGCTGTGCGCGCACGCGCGGCAAGAAATGGAATCGATCGCGAGGTCGATCGGGATGAGCCGCGGCGGAGCTGTGGGAGGCTGGGAGATTTTGGATCCGGATGTGTTGCTTCCTCGGTTGACCGCGTGCGGAGCTGGAATGGTGTGTGGCTGCAAACTTGGAATGGATGAGGCTGCCGCGTGGTGGCGCGCGGGGTTATATAGGGACGGAGGAGGCGGTTGCGGTTGGTTGGGGGCTTTGCTCGCCGGAAGGAGCGGCACGTTTGGGCGACGGTTGGCGGTGTTTCCCACGTTGCCATTGCTCGCACGTTTCGGTAGGGACAGAAACCTTGGGAGAGGGAGAGGGGGACACCGCGGCGTCCCATATCCGTTCCGTTGCCGCACGCCGCGTGTCTACTATTCCTACCACCCGTCCCCCGTTTTGACTGGATTTTCATAGCAGAGGAGCTGTTTTTTGCTGTTATGCGAGAAAAGAGAAATATTTCACGTGGAGCAAAAGATGTGTTGCTCATTTTTCAGCACTCAACATTTTTTATTGGGAAGAAGAAGTGGGTTTTATTTCTCAGGAATAGTATTACAATCTCCCATTACAAATTGCGAAGCATTGTCGATAACATGGCACAACCAACAAGCAGCGCTAGCTTCAGAACGCTCAACATTAGGTAGACTAGATTATAAGCAACTCTATTTTTTTTACGCTCAAATTTTAATGGAATAAATCCACTGATAACCACTAGTAGAAAACAGGACTTTGGTCCAGGCCGGGTTAGCCCATTAGTCCCGGTTCAGTCATGAACCGAGACTAATGTGAGCATTGGTCCCGGTTCATGCGGTAAAGGCATTAATCCCGGTTCAAATGAGACCTTTAGTCCCGGTTGGTGCCACGAACCGATACTAATGGGGTTTGAGGCATTAGTACCTCTAATCTCTAATCACCCTCATCACTGCTCAATTTAACCTCTAATCTCTAATCACCCCTCATCATTCCAAATCATCTAACTTCCCAGACGGTCACCCATCTCACACTCCAGCCTGAGCACGCTTAACTTCCGGGTTCTATTCTTCCTCGTTTCGTGGCACTAATGCCTCAAACCCCATTAGTATCGGTTCGTGGCACGAACCGGTACTAATGGGGTAACATTTAGTACCGGTTCGTGCCACGAACCGGTACTAATGGGCATCGCACCCATTAGTACCGGTTCGTGACACCAACCGGGACTAAAGGTCCCATTTGAACCGGGACTAATGCCTTTGCCGCATGAAACGGGACCAATGCTCATATTAGTCCCGGTTCATGATTGAACCGGGACTAATGGGCTAACCCGACCTGGACCAAAGCCCTGTTTTCTACTAGTGGTTTTACATGGGAAACCAACCAAAAATTATTATCGTTGTGTACTATCGTTTAGGTGATTTATTCCCTTCGCATCTATCGTTGTAGCACTATTTAGGTCATATATGTACTACCTGATAGCAAAATAACCCTATGTTTCCACTCGATGTGTAAAAACTTCGAGCTATTCTTCCTTTTCATATGGCTTCATGGCTTTACAATTGGTATAGTAGTTTTACAAGAATACTCCCCCTATTTCTTAATGTAGTACATATAGATTTTTTAGGAGTCAAACTTCATTAATTTTGACCAAGTTTATCTTTCCCACTTATAAATGTTGGAGTTGGTGGTGAGTTCACTTGTAAGACCAACAACGTTCATCAATAAAAAACTGCACCCTTACCCACATGTGGGAAGCAACCTTTCAAAGAGACATAAATAAACAAATACACTTTTACTCATATGTGAGGCCTAAAACAAATTAACAAGTACTCGCTCCGTCTGAAATTACTTGTCGCAAAAATAGATAAAGACGGATGTATTTAGAACTAAAATACGTTTAGACACATCCATTTTTGCGACAAGTATTTTGGGACGGAGGATGTACACTATTACTTTCATGTGAGACCAACACTTGAAGAATGCACAAATGACAAAATGCAAAAATGTGAATCCAACTCAAAATTATGCTATTAAACCGTGACCTTACTCACTTTGTACTAATGAAACTACCATGCGCACGATGGGTTTGCATAGGATTTTCATACGGCAAGAGAGAGGTTCGCTTCCTGATGTTTGGGCTCACGACACCAGATCAGTCTGATCGTACGAAATTTGATCGTACGTATAGTATAGCAGCTCCCTTGTACTAAACCAGCGTTTATCCCTTGAGCACACGCCATACGCATCTTGAATCCTCAGACTTCCCTAGTCGCAGGAACAACCAGCCAGCGACGGTAGGATAAGAATTCTCGTGCCTATCCATCCTTGGCTGGGACCTCGGTACGAGCTGGCCGGACACGAGCCGATCCAACGTCGCCGTCCCTACTCCTCGTAATAAAGAAAAAGGAAAAAAGAAAAACGTCGTCGTCCCTACAAATGGACGGGAGCGGGAAGCTTCCGTTCCGTTCCGGCCGGCTGGAGACAAATCACTGTACCAACGACCGGCGCTGGCTAGCCCAAGGCGACAGGAAGAGGAGCGACCCTTGGCTTGTCCGGCAGCGGCTCGGTCGGTATACATCCGCCCTGACCCTGTTCCGACCGGCCGCCGGGTGCTCCACGTCTCTACGCAGGGTTGTCTCTTCTACGAGCCCGGCCGCGACCGTGCGCACACTTGGCAAGTAGGAGCGGTAGCAGACAACCACGGGTGGCGTATGTAC
The DNA here is from genome assembly GCA_021437245.1 of Aegilops speltoides. Classification (NCBI taxonomy): domain Eukaryota; kingdom Viridiplantae; phylum Streptophyta; class Magnoliopsida; order Poales; family Poaceae; genus Aegilops; species Aegilops speltoides. Next base: position 555,119,881 of record CM038147.1, on the reverse strand, counting down.
GTACGCGACGTGCTCGCGTTCGCCTGTGTGCCAGTCATGGAGTGGTGTTTCACGTTCGTTTGAACTTGCTAATCCTTGGGAAGGCTGGCCTCGCGTTTGCTGGCCCGTACGTGCGTCTACTTCCTGGCGATGGCCGATCATGTATCTTCTGGCGTCTGGCCGCTGCATCGCTGAGCTTGCCCCTCTTATCTACGCGATCGTCCCTCGTCGACGCCGCAAGATCCGCACTGTCCATGCATGGCGGGCTACATCTCCGAACTTGGGTCCAAGGCATCCATGGTACCCTAGGCCCTGCCACGTCACCATGGTTCAGTACATCGACATATGACACTTGCTCAGACATACCATACTCCCTGCACGCTGGCAAGCTTGTCTGGGGTTGGACTAGTTTCAGAGTCTACACTGCGCCTCCTGCTACCACGCCATATTGGTTGGCTCGCTGCTAGATCCACATTGGCAGCTCACTTGAATAACATGGGCGCCTCTTCGTGTTAAGATCTTCATGTGGCTGACTGTCGGTGTCAAAACCGGCAGATCTCGGGTAGGGGGGCCCACGCTATATGTCTGAGGATCGATGGTAACAATAATCAAAGGGACACAATGTTTACCCAGATTCGGGTCCTCTTAATGAAGGTAAAACCCTACTCCTGCTTGATTATATTCAATGAGTATAGGGGTTACAAGAGTTGTTCTACCTCGAGATTGTAATGGCTAAACGCCAGCTTGCTAGCCTACCAATGTTATGATCTTGCCTTCGGTCTAAACCCTCCGGTTTATATAGATACCGGAGGGGCTTGGGGTTGTATAAAGTCAGTTTAACAGAAAGGAAACAGTATATCCGGACACCTAAACTTGCCATTCACGCATACGGGAGTCCTAACCGGACATGAGAGGAGGTCATCTTCCTTGTATATTCACGACCCATTAGTTCGGCCCATATCGAATAGACCGGACGCCCGATGACCCCTTAGTCCAGGACTCCCTAAGTAGCCCCTGAACCAGTCTTCAATGACGACGTGTACGGCGTGCAGATTGTCTTCGGCATTGCGAGCCGGGTTCCCTGAACAATATACATCAGGTTTCCTTCTTAAAAGAACTGTATTCGGCTTTCCATGATTAACACAACCCTTAGCCGCGAAGGCAGGATATAAAAAATAGGAATAGTATCTTTACCGACAACTTTTTCCGGCGAAGCGTCAGACTTGACCCTTCAGCATTTTGAATCGTTTTCACACTCCACGTTCCGTGTTTCAGGGTCGAGCCCCCTTGGCCCGTCTTGTCATAACAAAGATCGTGCCCACTTATTACGGGATTGCTCATCAATAAGATTTGGGTAATCCAATCGTTTACGGCGCATGCTTACGTTGGGAACAGGCGAGTTTCAAGGCATAAGTGGGTGGATGGTTGGCATTTTTGCTGCCTATAAGAGGGCAATAGATTCCTCCTTTCTTCCCCACGCCTTCTTCCAGCCTCGGCCTTCCAATCTCCCAAGCTCTCAGTGCCCAAATAAAGCTTCCTTCTTCCCCACCGCCACCACCCTCTCAAGCCATGGCCGGATCCGGTTCCAAGGTCAAGTGGGAGGCCTCCTCCGTTACAGAGAGGGTGGTGAAGAATCTCCGGAGCACGGGGTACCTAGCCACAGACATCGCGCATAGGCTCCCCACCAAAGGTCAAATCATCCCCACTCCAGAGCCCGGCGAAAGGGTCGTTTTCCTCCCCCATTTTCTTAGAGGGCTAGTTTTTCCACTCCATCCCTTCGTCCGGGGACTCATGTTCTATTACGGGCTAGATTTCCATGATCTAGCCCCGAACTCTTTCCGCCACATCTCGGTGTTTATCATAATGTGCGAGGCTTTACTCCGGATCCCCCCACACTTCGGCCTATGGCTAAAAATCTTCAATGTGAAGCCGAAGGTGGTCGACGAGCAGCACGCGGACTGTGGCGGGGCCATGATAAGTAAGTTGCCCAACGCCACCTGGCCCAACGGGGCCTTCGTCGAGACCGTCAAGGTCTGGCAGCGAGAGTGGTTTTACATCACCGAGCCGCGCCGCACCAACTGGGCGACGATTCCGAAATTCAGATCCGGACCCCCCCATGAGGCTCATTTCGTGGACTGCTATGGGCCTTGACTGGGGGTCCCAAACGGAGGTGCAGATGTTACAAACACGCATCACCAACGTGCTAAGCAAGAATGTCGGTCTCACCAATGTGGTGCTGATTATGCTCTTCCGCCGCATCCTCCCCTGCCAATGCCGGACTTCCCCCATGTGAGAGTTCAATATGGAGGAGCCGCGGACTCTACACCAATTCCTCGGCACAAGCACGAGGGAATATGGAAGCTGCTTTTCAAGGCGCAGAAGAGCTGGCCCATGGAGATCGAAGACATCGGGCTCAACGCCGAGAACCCGACCACTCTGGTAAGTATTAGTTTTCTGAAGATATGTCAGGTATATATTTTCGATCAATATGAATCTTATCATCCCACCTCTTCACATGGCTGGACAAAGAAAGCAGAGCAGATTAACAGTCCAGCTCCATTGCCTGAAGACCCAGTCACTCCCCAGATGGCAGAGATGCAGGTCCCGGTGCTCTACCAAGCGCTGGAGAAGAAGGGCAAGAAGAAGGGCAAGGAACCCAAGGGCGGGCCCCGCTGTAGAGGTCCTTCAGACGCTGTGTCTGGAGAAACTGTGGCCGTCTCCTCCCACGAGGAAGACGAGGACGAAGAAGAGGGGGAGGAGGTGGAGAGCGACTCCCCTCGCAAAATGAGGAGGAAGAGGAGGACTGCCTCCGAGAATCCGGGGGCGGCGACGCCAAAGAGGAAGAAGGTTAATTACCCTCTCGGTTAGTATAGACTCGGAATCCGATCACAGCCCGAGGAGAGCCCCAAGGGTTAAGCCCATGGCCGAATCGTAAGTACCAAAACCTTACTTGTTCAGCTCCCGCTTACCTGCCTTTGTCATATAAATTATGTCTTTGTTTACTTTTCAGCCCTCCACGCAATATGCCAAACACACCGTCTTCATCGGGGAACTCTTTGGCGCCTGAAGAGGCGGAGAGAGACGGACCATCGCCAGCCCTCTCTCCCCATGTCATGGAGGACACAGAGGTGTCGTCCCAAAGGACCTCTCCTGGCCGAGGAGGGGCGGACGAGGCCGTCCAGAAGGCGCCCGAGGTTAATACCTCGGATGCCGCGGATCGGGGGACGGCGACCCCCATGACCACCAAAGGTGGGGGGTCTCAACACTTCGGGCCCCCGCCGAACACTGTCTCGGAGACCAATATAGCTCCGGGTTCGGCTCAGCAAGCCCCTTCGACGGAGGGGGAGAAGCAGCAGCTCCATCGGTGGCCTCCGTTAATCCCTAGGCCGCTTATACTCTGGAAGAGGTGCTGCAACGCGCTTCCATCATGGAGGTGCACTGTTCCCTGATGGGTGCGGTTATGGAGAAGGTTCGGTCTATGAAAAAGCAGACTGAACGAAGCCTTCAACAACCTACTGACGGGCTTTGAGGTATGTGATGTAATTCTCTAACAAGTTTCTTATATGCAAGGTTGAACCCATGTATAGACAGTAGACCATGAGACTCTGTCTGGATTAGAACAATCCGGACAGAGGATCCCAAAACAAGTAACTAATGTACTATGCTATTGTGTGGGACAGGCGTCCATGTTGGCGGCTACTGCCCAAGCCGCAGAGGTTTCCGAGCTCAATCGGAAACTTATGTTAGCCGGTGAGGAGCTTGACCGCATCAATAAGTGGTTTGAATAAACTCAAGGTATGCGGAACTTACATACCAGAAGTGATATTTATATTGATTCTTTTAACTTATTGAATTTTATGATTGTAATCATAGTTGGCGTAGCCGAGGTCGAGTCCCTCAAGAGAGTGCTTGCTCAAGCCAAGAAGGAGGCGGAGGTGAGCAGGGCAGCCGCTAACAAGGTGGCGAAGGAGCTGGAGGCGGAGCAAACTGCCTGCTGAAAACACGAGGCTCGGGTAGGCGAAGTTTAGCAAGAGCTCAAGGACGCCACTACCAAGTGCGAGTCCTTGGAGTAGAAGAGTTCGGATCAATCCTCCAAACTCGCCAAAGCTCTCTAGGATATCAAGGAAGCGCGGGTTGTGTCCCAGAGCGCCCGCCAGGAGATGCAGCACGCGAGGCAGATAGCAGCTGGTAAGGCTTTTCTTCGGCAGAGTAAATTTGCCAGCAAGAGATATATATTGCTGACCCGAGTTTGGAGTTCTCCAGGCGCGCTTGCGGATCTGCCATGGAGTGTTGCTGACACCGCAGAGTTCATCCGAGCCGAAGAGGGGAGCTCAATGGAGAAGCTGTTCTGGTCGCAGTACCTTCGCCAGACCATCCGGCGCCCCTTAGTGATCAGCTGAAGCAGCTGACCGAGCTGCATAGGGTGGCTGGGTTAGCCATGAAGGACGTAATAGTCTGACTTTGGCCAGCTGAGCCCATGACCAGCAGCTACTTTGGACTCGTGAAGCGGCTGGTCGAAGCGTGCCCTCGGATTGACGCCATAAAGCGGTCGACCTGCATAGAAGGTGCCCGGATGGCCTTTGCCCGCGTCAAGGTGTAATGGACGAAGATGAAGGCCACCAAAATTTCCACCCCAGGGCCACCTGAAGGCAAGGATCACCGGAGGCCGGAGAGGTACTTCAGCGAGGTCCTCGAGGGAGCCCGCATTGTAGAGGGTCAATGCTCAAAGGATATCATATTTGAGTAAGAGAGTCTGGTATGTAAGAACCATGTAATGAACTCATAATGTGAAATTTTTAAGCTGGCACTTTATGTTTTTTTAGTTTATCCTCCTGTTTGGCCGTTTATCTTATAAGTCTAAAAGTTTACCAGTCGTCGGCTTCTGCCCCCATGTAAATATTACATGGTTGTTCGGGAACGCATGTCCGCACTTTATCCAACGTCTTGGTCCTATATAGGAGGCGTCTTTTGAGATGAACTAGGCAATCAGACTATGTGGCTTTATTACTTTCACTTAGCCGTAAGAGTCCATTGGTGGGGCTAAGTACTAGCCCATGTTGCATGAACGGAAATCCGGATTACAGTGCCTTTGCAACACGGCTGGTCGAATCCTAGCCTCTCGTATAACACGGCATAAATCGCGAATGATTTGTAGTATAACACTAAGTCGGCGGATTGCTGACCCGCTCTCGCATATCATGACAGTCAGTTTTTGGCTTTCTCTACTGAGGTACTTAACCGGATGAACCAGAAATACAATCGCAGTAGTTCTCCCTTTGCTACCTTAACCGAACTTGCGGAACGTAAGGTGGCAAACACAGGAGCCGGGCAACCCAACTAGAGACCAAAGACATGATTCGAAACCGATGCATATAGTGCAATATCCGGGACGCCGAAGAGTTCCCTATAGGTGTTCGGACTTAAGAGTTTGCGGGGCCGAATACAGCCCCTGGCATGAAGGTCGTGCCGAAGCGCGTATGTCAGTCAAAATCAAGGAGGGAGACAATATAAGAACCCAACAAAAAGGTGGTGATCATCTGTTTCCTTTATATCCTTATCAATACGTCAAGGCGTGTTTCGACAGGCAATGCCATGAATATTAAGGTCATGTTACATGCCTAAATTTTTTTACATAAGGGAAAGTCTAGCACATGGCCTAAAAGTAATGGTTCGAAGACTCCAGTGATGCCCTACCGCACGTCTGCGCCATTTCTCCTTAGTAACAAATCCTTTGATAGGAGTATTTGATGGTTGGCCGTAAAGAAGGGAAACGCTAGCCTTAAAAGGATCCCTGATGCAACCATACAGCAAATAGGGCTCTTAATGAACCTGTAGTGAAAAAATGTATGAAGTCCAAATAGGGTCAAGCCGTACAGTGGACTTTTTCCCGCAATGTGCCTCCGGCGTTGCCCCAGGTATTTTGAGTACGTAGTTATGTACGCGCGGTACGTAAGCCGCAACCTTATGGGGCGATCGGTGGAGGCCGAACTGCTAATCGAGGCCGGATCCGTTGAGTTATCGCAGTGATGCACGGATCGGACTCGTTTAGAGATGTTGTTGGCTTTAATGTCCGACAAATAATTTGGCTTGATAAGGCCGCCATACACCTTGGCTGCAAGGGCCGCGGTGTGCTCTTCAGTACGGAGGGAGCACTCCATATTTCCATTGACTGTAATGACGCCGCGTGGTCTGGGCATCTTAAGCTTCAAATAAGCATAGTGCAGGATGACATTAAAGCGGGTAAAGGCGGTTTGTCCGAGAAGTGCGTGATAACCACTGCGGAAGTGGACGATGTCGAAGATCAGTTCTTCACTTTGGAAGTTGTTTAGGGAGCCGAATACTACCTCCAGTGTCAGTGAGCCCGTACAACGGGCCTCCACGCCGGGTATCACACCTTTAAAGGTAGTGTTACTAGGCTTGATTCTTGATGGGTCAATGCCCATCTTACGGATAGTGTCTTATAAATTAACTTGAGACTACTGCCACCGTCCATAAGGACTCTAGTAAGATGGTATCCATCAATAATTGAATCCAGTACCAAGGCGTCCGAACCCCCATGACGGATACTGGTTGGGTGATCCTGTGATCAAAAGTGACCGGACAGGCTGACCATGGGTTAAATTTTGGGGCGACAGGCTCTACGGTGTAGATGTCCCTTAGTGCACGCTTGCACTCCCTTTTGGGAATGTGAGTGACATAGATCAGGTTCACCGTTTTCACCTCAGGGGGAAACTGCTTTTGGCCCCCGGTGTTCGGCTGACGAGGCTCATCATCGTCCACACTTGGAGGTCCATTTCCCTTGTTTTTGGTATTTATCTTACTGGCCTGTTTGAAAACCCAACAGTTCCTATTGGTGTGGTTAGAAGGCTTATCGGATGTGCCATGAATCTAACAGGGCCTCTCAAGGATTTTGTCCAAGCTGGATGAACCGTCCCTGTTCCCTTTGAAAGGTTTCTTCCGCTGACCGGATTTAGAACCACTGACTCCAGCATTGACTGATGTATCATCTGCATCGTCATTACTGCTCCGACCTTTGCTTTTATTGCGGCATGGTCTACCAACCGTCCCTGGCCTCAGAAGTGCCAGGGTCGCCGGAGCTGTTGCTTCTACGAGCCAACCAGCTATCTTCACCCGCACAGAAACGGGTCATAAGTGCAGTTAAGGCTGCCATGGTCTTCGGCTTCTCCTGTCCGTGATGTCGGGCGAGCCATTTGTCACGGACGCTGTGTTTGAAGGCCGCTAAGGCTTCAACGTCCAGACAATCCACGATTTGGTTCTTTTTAATTAGGAACCGATTCCAAAGCTTGCGAGTCGATTCGCCAAGTTGCTGGATTATGTTACTTAGGTCATGAGTATCCAGTGGCCGGACATAAGTGCCCTGAGAGTTGGCCCGAAAAGCATCTTCTAAATCTTCCCAGCTTCCAATGGATTTCTTTGGGAGGCTGTTCAGCCAGCGCCGTGCTGGTCCTTTCAGCTTTAGAGGGAGATATTCAATGGCGTGAAGATCATCTCCACGAGCCATATGAATGTGGAGAAGAAAATCTCAATCCAGAAGGCCGGATCCGTCATTCCATCGTACTGCTTGATGTCTACTACACAACCTTCTTCTTGTAGACGTTATTGGGCCTGCAAGTGCACAGGTTTGTAGGACAGTAGCAAATTTCCCTCAAGTGGATGACCTAAGGTTTATCAATCCGTAGGAGGCGTAGGATGAAGATGGTCTCTCTCAAGCAACCCTGCAACCAAATAACAAAAAGTATCTTGTGTCCCCAACACACCCAATACAATGGTAAATTGTATAGGTGCACTAGTTCGGCGAAGAGAAGGTGATACAAGTGCAAAATAGATAGTAGATATAGGTATTTGTAATCTGAAATAATAAAAACAGCAAGGTAACAAGCAGTAAAAGTGAGCATAAACGGTATTGCAATGATAGGAAACAAGGCCTAGGGTTCATACTTTCACTAGTGTAAGTTCTCTCAACAATAATGACATAGATAGAACATATGACAAGCCCTCAACATGCAACAAAGAGTCACTGCAAAGACACTAATAGCGGAGAAAAAACGTAGAGATTATGGTCGGGTACGAAACCACCACAAAGCTATTCTTTCGGATCGATCTATAAAAGAGTTCATAATAGAATAACACCTTAAGATACAAATCAACCAAAACCCTAATGTCACCTAGATACTCCATTGTCACCTCAAGTATCCGTGGGCATGATTATACGATATGCATCACACAATCTCAGATTCATCCAACCAACATAAAAGTACTTCAAAGAGTGCCCCAAAGTTTCTACCGGAGAGTCAAGAACGTGTGCCAACCCCTATGCATAGGTTCCCAAGTGTCACGAAACCCACAAGTTGATCACCAAAACATACATCAAGTGGATCAATAGAATAACACATTGTCACCACGGTTATCCCACGCAAGACATACATCAAGTGTTCATAAAAGACTCAATCCGATAAGATAACTTCAAAGGGGAAACTCAATTCATCACAATAGAGTAGAGGGGGGAAACATCATAAGATCCAACTACAATAGCAAAGCTCGGGATACATCAAGATCGTGCCATAGAACACGAGAGAGAACACGAGAGAGAGAGATCAAACACATAGCTACTGGTACATACCCTCAGCCCCGAGGGTGAACTACTCCCTACTCGTCATGGATAGCGCCGGGATGATGAGGATGGTCTCCGGTGATGGGATCCCCCTCCGGCAGGGTGCCGGAACGGGGTCCCGATTGGTTTTTGGTGGCTACAAAGGCTTGCGGCGGCGGAACTCCTGATCTATCTTCTGTTCTGGAAGTTTTAGGGTACGTAGGTATAAATGGGTGCAGGGGGTACGTCGGTGGACCTCTCCAGGGGGCTCACGAGGTAGGGGGGCGCGCCCAGGGGGGAGGGGCGCACCCCCCACCCTCGTGGGCAGCCCGGGGATCCCCTGACATGCACTCCAAGCCCATCTGGTTGGTTTCCTTCCAAAATTAACTTCTCCAGTTGATTTCGTTCCATTTTGACTCCTTCTGATATTCCTTTTCCTCGAAACACTGAAATAGGCATAAAACAGCAAATATGGGCTGGGCCTCCGGTTAATAGGTTAGTCCCAAAAATAATATAAAAGTGGATAATAAAGCCCAATATTGCCTAAAATAGTAGATAAAGTAGCATGGAGCAATAAAAAATTATAGATACGTTGGAGACATATCAAGCATCCCCAAGCTTAATTCCTACTCGTCCTCGAGTAGGTAAATGATAAAAAGTAGAATTTTTGATGCGGAGTGATACTTTGGCATAATTTCAATGTAAATCTTTTTAATCATGGTATGAATATTCAGATCCGAAAGATTCAAGATAAAAGTTCATATTGACATAAAAATAATAATACTTCAAGCATACTAATCAAAGCAATCATGTATTCTCAAAATAACATGGCCAAAGAAAGTTCATCCCTACAAAATCATATAGTTAGGCTATGCTTCATTTTCGTCACACAAAGATGTTCCCAACTTCTATACCCCCGATGACAAGCCAAGCAATTGTTTCATACTCAAATAATCTCAAACTTTTTCAACCTTCACGCAATACATGAGCGCGAGCCATGGATATAGCACTATGGGTGGAATAGAATATGATGATGGGATTGTGTGGAGAAGACAAAAAAGGAGAAAGTCTCATATTGACGAGGATAATCAACGGGCTATGGAGATGCCCATCAATTGATGTCAACATGAGGAGTAGGGATTGCCATGCAACGGATGCACTAGAGCTATGAATGCCCAACAAAAGAAAACTAGTGCGTGTGCATCCAACTCGCTTGCTCATGACGACCTAGGGCATTTTGAGGAAGCCCATCATTGGAATATACAAGCCAAGTTCTATAATGAAAAATTCCCACTAGTATGAACAAGATAATTTATGAGACTCACTATATGAAAAACATGGTGCTATTTTGAAGCACAAATATATGAGACTCACTACATGAAGAACAAGGTGCTACTTTGAAGCACAAGTGTGGTAAAAGGATAGTAACATTGTCCCTTCTCTCTTTTTCTCTCATTTTATTATTATTATTTGGGCCTTTTCTCTTTTTTTTGGCCTCTCTTTTTTTTATTTGGGCTTCTTTGGCCTCTTTTTTTTCGTCCGGAGTCTCATCCCGACTTGTGGGGGAATCACAGTCTCCATCATCCTTTCCTCACTTGGGACAATGCTCTAATAATGATGATCATCACACTTTTATTTTTCTTACAACTCAACAATTACAACTCGAAACTAGAACAAGATATGACTCTATATGAATGCCTCTAGCGGTGTACCGGGATGGTGGAATGAATCAAGAGTGACATGTATGAAAAATAATGCATGGTGGCTTTGCCACAAATACGATGTCAACCACAAGATCATGCACTGGCAATATGACAAAAGTAAAGTATGTCATGATGAACGGAACGGTGGAAAATTGCATGGCAATATATCTCGGAATGGCTATGGAAATGCCATAATAGGTAGGTATGGTGGCTGTTTTGAGGAAGATATAATGAGCCTTATGTGTGATAGAGCGTATCGTATCACGGGGTTTGGATGCACCCGCGAAGTTTGCACCAACTCTCGAGGTGAGAAAGGGCAATGCACGGTACCGAAGAGGCTAGCAAAGACGGAAAGGTGAGAGTGCGTATAATCCATGGACTCACATTAGTCATAAAGAACTCATATATTTATTGCAAAATTTTATTAGCCCTCGAAACAAAGTACTACTACGCATGCCCCTAGGGGGATAGATTGGTAGGAAAAGACCATCGCTCGTCCCCGACCGCCACTCATAAGGATGCACAAGCCAGGTACACTTCATGCTTCAAATTTGTTACACAACTTTACCCATACGTGCATGCTACGGGACTTGCAAACTTCAACACAAGTATTTCTCAATTCACAACTACTCAACTAGCACGAATTTGATATTGTTACCTCCATATCTCAAAACAATTATTAAGCATTAAATTTATATTAGTATTCAATTCACTCAAAAGAAAGTTTCATATATCTTGAACACCAAGTATATTAACATTAAGCAAACTACCATGCTATTAATGACTCTCAAAATAATCTAAGTGAAGAATGAGAGATCAAGTTTCTTTAAAATAAATCCACCACCGTGCTCTAAAAGATCTAAGTGAAGCACCAGAGCAAAAATTATCATGCTCAAAAGATATAAGTGAAGCACATAGAGTATTCTAGCAAATTCCAATTCATGTAAGGCTCTCTCTCGTTAAAGAATTTCAGATCTTGGTATTGTATTCATGCAGCAAGCTAAGCTAAAGAAAACTACAATGCAAGGATAGCACAACTCATGTGAAGAAGCAAAAACTTAGGCTCAACCGATACTAACCGATAGTTGTTGAAGAAGAAAGGTGGGATGCCCACCGGGGATCCCCAAGCTTAGATGCTTGAGACTTCTTGAAATATTATCTTGGGGTGCCTTGGGCATCCCCAAGCTTGAGCTTTTGTGTCTCCTTAATTCTTCTCATATCATGGTTTCTCTTTTTATCAAAAGCTTCATTCACAACAAACTCAACAAGGACTCGTGCGATAGGTTGGTATAAACCAATGCAAAACCTTATCATATTATACTGTAGAAAATCACTTAAATTATTATTCAACATTGCACACTAAATGCCTATGTATATTTAATACTCCTATCATCAAATAGAATCATTAAACAAGCAAACATATGCAAACAATGCAGCCATAACAGCAATCTGTCAAAACAGTATAGTCTGTAAAGAATGCAAGAGTATCAATACTTCCCTGACTCCAAAAATTATGAACTAAACTTCCCACTGTAATAAATTTGTCAGATCTCAATATGCAAAAAGATTCAACGTTAGACCATGCTCTGACTTTTCTAGGGAATTTTTGCAACAGCGGTAAACTTTCTGTTTTCAAACAGCAACATGCAAACTAGCAAAATAAGCATGGCAAAGGCTATCCTTGACTTTTTTATTGAAACTAAAGAGGCAAAACACAATTCTAACTAACAAAAAGCAAAAACTAACAAAAGAAATTGACGCTCCAAGCAAAACACATATCATGTGGCGAATAAAAATATAGCTCCAAGTAAAGTTACCGATAGACGAAGACGAAAGAGGGGATGCCTTCCGAGGCATCCCCAAGCTTAGTTGCTTGGTTGTCCTTGAATATTACCTTGGGGTGCCTTGGGCATCCCCAAGCTTAGGCTCTTTACACTCCTTATTCCATTGTCCATCGAATCGTTACCCAAAACTTGAAAACTTCAACCACACAAAACTCAAAACAAAACTCGTGAGCTCCATTAGTATAAGAAAATAAAACCACCACTTAGGTACTGTAATTAACTCATTATAAATTCATATTGGTGTAATATCTACTGTACTCCAACTTATATATGGTTCATACCCTCCGATACTACTCATAGATTCATCAAAATAAGCAAACAACACATAGAAAACAGAATCTGTCAAAAACAGAACAGTCTGTAGTAATCTATATAAAACGTATACTTCTGGAACCCCAAAAATTGTGAAATAAATTTATGGACCTGAGTAATTTGTCTATTAATCATCTGCAAAAAGAATCAACCTAAAAGCACTCTCCAGTAAAAAATGGTAGCTAATCTCGTGAGCACTAAAGTTTCTGTTTTTCACAGCAAGATCATATAAACTTCACCCAAGTCTTCCCAAAGGTTCTACTTGGCACTTTATTGAAACAAAAGCTATAAAACATGATTACTACAGTAGCATAATCATGTGGACACACAAAAACAGTAAGGATAAATATTGGGTTGTCTCCCAACAAGCGCTTTTCTTTAATGCCTTTTAACTAGGCATGATGATGAGAATGATGCTCACATAAAATATAAGAATTGAAACATAACGGGAGCATCATGAAGCATATGACTAGCACATTTAAGTCTAACCCACTTCCTATGCATAGGTATTTTGTGCGCAAACAACTTTTGTGAACAATAATCAACTAGCATAGGATGGCACAACAAGCATAGCTTCAAGAATTTAAGCACATAGAAAGGAAACTTGATATTATTGCAATTCCTACAAGCATATGTTCCTCCCTCATAATAATTTTCAGGAGCATCATGAATGAATTCAACAATATAACCAGCACCTAAATCATTCTTTTCATGATCTACTAGCATAGAAAATTTACTACTCTCCACATAAGCAAACTTCTTCTTTATAGCATACATATCATCACAATAATCATCATAGATAGGAGGCATGCTTTCATCATAGTAAATTTGCTCATCAAAGCTTGGGGGACAAAAAATATCATCTCCATCAAACATAGCTTCCCCAAGCTTGTGGATTTGCATATCATTAGCATCATGGATATTCAAGGAATTCATACTAACAACATTGCAATCATGCTCATCATTCAAAGATTTAGTACCAAACATTCTATAGATTTCTTCCTCTAGCACTTGAGCACAATTATCCTTTCCATCATACTCACGAAAGATATTAAAAAGGTGAAGCGTATGAGACAACTCCATTTTTTTGTAATTTTCTTTTATAAACTAGACTAGTGCTAAAACAAGAAACAAAAAGATTCAATTGCAAGATCTAAAGATATACCTTCACTTACGTAGCCTCCCCGGCAACGGCACCAGAAAAGAGCTTGATGTCTACTACACAACCTTCTTCTTATAGACGTTGTTGGGCCTGCAAATGCACATGTTTGTAGGACAGTAGCAAATTTCCCTCAAGTGGATGACCTAAGGTCTATCAATCCGTAGGAGGCGTAGGATGAAGATGGTCTCTCTCAAGCAACCCTACAACCAAATAACAAAAAGTCTCTTGTGTCCCCAACACACCCAATACAATGGTAAATTGTATAGGTGCACTAGTTCGGCGAAGAGAAGGTGATACAAGTGCAAAATAGATAGTAGATATAGGTATTTGTAATCTGAAATAATAAAAACATCAAGGTAACAAGCGGTAAAAGTGAGCGTAAACGGTATTGCAATGATAGGAAACAAGGCCTAAGGTTCATACTTTCACTAGTGTAAGTTCTCTCAACAATAATAACATAGATAGAACATATTACAAGCCCTCAACAGGCAACAAAGAGTCGTTCCAAAGACACTAATAGCGGAGAACAAACGTAGAGATTATGGTCGGGTACGAAACCACCACAAAGCTAATCTTTCGGATCGACCTATAAAAGAGTTTGTACTAGAATAACACCTTAAGATACAAATCAACCAAAACCCTAAAGTCACCTAGATACTCCATTGTCACCTCAAGTATCCGTGGGCATGATTATATGATATGCATCACACAATCTCAGATTCATCCAACCAACATAAAAGTACTTCAAAGAGTGCCCCAAAGTTTCTACCGGAGAGTCAAGAACGTGTGCCAACCCCTATGCATAGGTTCCCAAGTGTCACGAAACCCGCAAGTTGATCACCAAAACATACATCAAGTGGATCAATAGAATAACCCATTGTCACCACGGTTATCCCACGCAAGACATACATCAAGTTCTCATAAAAGACTCAATCCGATAAGATAACTTCAAAGGGGAAACTCAATTCATCACAAGAGAGTAGAGGGGGAGTGAGGGAGTCCTGGACTAGGGGGTGTCCGGACAGCCGGACTATCATCGTCCGCCGGACTCCAAGACTACGAAGATACAAGATTGAAGACTCCGTCCCGTGTCCGGATGGGACTTTCCTTGGCGTGGAAGGCAAGCTTGGCGATATGGATATGTAGATCTCCTACCATTGTAACCGACTCTGTGTAACCCTAGCCTCCTCCGGTGTCTATATAAACCGAAGGGCTTTAGTCCGTAGGACAACATACATTACAACAATCATACCATAGGCTAGCTTATAGGGTTTAGCCTCTTTGATCTCGTGGTAGATCCACTCTTGTACTACCCATATCATCAATATTAATCAAGCAGGACGTAGGGTTTTACCTCCATCGAGAGGGCCCGAACCTGGGTAAAACATCGTGTCCCTCGTCTCCTGTTACCATCCGCCTAGACGCACAGTTCGGGACCCCCTACCCGAGATCCGCCGGTTTTGACACCGACATTGGTGCTTTCATTGAGAGTTCCTGTGTGTCGTCACCGATAGGGCGGATGCCTCCACCCGTATTCGAAGACGGTGTTTTCACCGAAGGACCCTTGGCCGCCGGCCAAACTATCCGGCTAGGTGGTTTTCTTATGACCGCCTGTCCGGCCGCCGCTTCGACAATGACTTCTCAAGTCGTCAGAAGCAATCTTCGCGTCAGCCCTAAAGCTGCCGAACAGTTGGATCCAATAGAGCTCTCATCTGTTAACGAGCTCTTGGATCGCATCGCCGCCCTGGGAGTCGCTACGGACTACAACCAGATTGGGCTTAAAACCGATCTGAGAGAAATTAACTCTCCCCAGGCCACCCACCACGTCGCAGTGGTAGAGGAGCAATACGGCAACTCTTCGCCTGTATTGAAAACTATTCATGTCCGGATTCCCAAACCCTCCACGCCAGATTTCCGCGGAGGGACGGACTTCGATCGAGCATTGAACTTGAAATCATGCGTCGCTCCGGACTCGCTGGATTGTGTCCAGCAAACCAAGCTTCCAAATTCGGAAACCCCTCGGCCTTTGAGCCCCAAGATGGGCAGGGATCCGGACTTCGGACCACCCACCCGCCCAGACGTATGCGATCTATCTCTAATACGGCAAGAGCCCGCCGAAACAGTACACCACTACTGGGCCAGATTCCTCCTGGTTATGGACAGGATAAAGGACTGCCGAGAGGAAAACGCAATCTCAATCTTCTGCAATAATTGCACGGACAAGGGAATATTGAACGCCATCGATCGTCGCAAAATTACACGCTTCGCCGATCTGGCGTCCATAGTACGAAAGTACTGTGCGATGGAGAGTTTCCGGAAAACCGAAAATCGATTTTGGGATAATCCGGCCCCAGCCCCAGTCCACAACAAAAGGGCACCTCACACTCAGGCCCCATATGCAAAAAAGAAAAAGCAAAAACCCAATAAGGGGCACGGAATCGTACTGGAGGGATGGCTCAATGGACCCTGCAAGCTTCATAGTACAGAGGGAGCCGTCCCAACTCATAGCCTTCGAGCATGTTGGATATTACGGCAGGTGGCCAAAAGTGGCGAGGAGCTTCTAGCCCCGCAAAACAACTCCAACAATACCGGTACGGTATCAACAGTCTTCGAGACTTTCGCGTCAAACAATATGCGAAAGCGAAAAATGCGCGGACTCGCCGAAGTCTACCAAATAGCGACAGCAAATCCATGGAGTGACACAGCTATCACCTTCGGTGCCATCGACGAACCTAAATTCCGAACAGCCAGAGCACCACCCGCACTAGTGCTTAGTCCCATAGTGGACGGCTTTCGACTGACAAAAGTCCTCATGGATGGCGGCAACGGACTAAACCTCATCTACGAGGAAACTCTGCGGAAAATGGAAATCAATTGGAGCCGTATTGAGCGAAGCAGCACAACCTTCAGAGGTATAATCCCTAGCCGGGAGGCACGCTGCACCGGACAAATCACACTCGATGTGGTGTTCGGCTCGCCGGACAATTATAGATCCGAAGAAGTCACGTTCCAAGTGGCCCCGTTCAACAGCGGATATCACGCTATATTAGGGCGAGAGGCATTCACAATTTTTCAAGCAGTACCTCATTATGGGTACATGAAGCTCAAAATGCCTGGGCCCGGCGGAATAATCACCCTCGCTAGTGATCCGGACATAGCACTCCGCGCCGAAAATAAGACAGCTGCACTAGCCCAGGAGGCACTATCCGAAGCCTTAGCAGCAGAGAACTCATCACACAAGCGCTCTCGGTGAACAGGGACGATGTGATACTCGATAAAAGATCCAAGTCCACCTCCTTCAAACCAGCAGATGAAATAATAAAATTCCAGGTCCATCCAACGGACCCAACAAAGACGGCCTCCATTGGGGCACAATTGAACCCCAAAGTAGACGCTGCACTGCGTGAATTCCTTCGGGAAAATTGGGACATCTTAGCCTGGCTTCCTTCGGATATGCCCGGAATCCCACGCAGGTTGGCAGAACACAGCCTAAACATCCTAAAAGGATTTAAGTCAGTCAAATAGGCTCTTCGACGATTTTCCGAACCCAAAAGACAGGCAATGGGAGAAGGGCTAGCCAAACTATTGGAAGCCATTAGAGATATCAAACATCCAGACTGGCTAGCAAATCTGGTGATGGTACAAAAGAAGGATAAATCCTGGCGCCTCTGTGTCGATTTTAAAGACCTCAATAAGGCTTTCGCAAAGGATCCCTTCCCTCTCCCCCGCATAGACCAAATTATCGATGCTACCGCAGGGCACGATTTGTTGTGCTTCCTGGACGCATACTCTGGCTATCATCAAATCAAGATGGCGGAAGCACATTGCCGCAACGGCATTCATCACTCCATACGGACCATTCTGCTTCAACACGATGCCCTTCGGACTTAAAAATGCCGGCGCAACATATCAGCGCATGATTCAAACATGTCTGGCCACCCATATCGGCAAAACAGTCGAGGCATACGTAGACGACGTAGTCGTCAAAACAAAACACGTCGAAACTCTAGTAGACGATTTGAGGCTCACATTCGACAACCTCGAGCATATGACATCGAGCTGGATCCGAAAATGCGTTTTGGCGCATCAACCAGAAAGCTGCTGGGCTTCATTGTATCCGTAGAGGAATTGAAGCAAACCCAGCTAAAATCCGAGCTCACACGCTTGGATATTCCAAAAGACCTCAAACAAATACAAAATTAACAGGATGCGTGGCAGCCTTAAGCCGCTTATCTCCGCCTAGGAGAAAAGGCGTTGCCCTCTATCGCCTCCTCAGCGCACCAACACTTTGAGTGGACGGATGCTGCCACCGCCGGACTCAAGAAATAAAGGCCATATTGGCAACAACCGTCTGGCTGCGCCCACTCGGGCGAACCAATGTTGTTATACATCGCAGCAACGCATCAAGTTGTAAGCGCGGTCCTCGCCATCGAACGAGCGATGTAAGGGCATAAATTCTCTTCAAAAACCAGTGTATTATGTATCCACCGTGTTAACCCCTGCAAATCCGTTACCCGCACTATCGTAAGATAGCATATGCGGTGTTCATGGCGTCCGAAGCTCTACACTACTTTCAAGAGTGTTCGATAACAAATGGCCTCAAGTACCACTCAATGACATTATAAATAACCGCGACACAACGGGCAGGATTGCAAAATGGGCCATTGAGCTCTTACCATTCGATATAACTTACAAACCTCGGCGAGCTATAAAGTCACAAGTTTTGGCTGACTTCGTCGCTGAATGGACCGAAGCCGAACTCCCTAAAGAGTACGGCGCATACTCCAATTGGGTTATGAATTTTGACGGCTCTAAAATGTTGGCCGGACTGGGGGCTAGCGTCGTATTGATGTCCCCAACCGGGGACATAGTCCAGTACGTACTTCAAATAATGTACACGGACTCCAACAACGCAGCCGAATACGAGGCCCTATTACATGGTCTCCGGATGGCAGTTTCCATGGGCATTCAACGCCTAGAGGTGCGCGGGGATTCAAACCTTGCAATATCCCAAATAAATGGAGACTTTGACGCCAAGGATCCGAAAATGGCAGCATATCGCAACGCTGTCTTAAAAATGTCAGCTCGGTTTGAAGGACTCGAATTCCATCACATAGCCCGAGATAATAACCAAGCGGCCGATGTACTGGCACGCATCGGGGCAAAACATGATGCTGTCCCTCCAAATATCTTCCTAGAACGGCTCTTCAAGCCATCCGCATTATGGGAAGAGGAGCCCGTAGTGACAAACCGGAAAACCGCACTAATCGGTGATTCAACAGATGACATAACACCTTCAGCCCACGCCATAATGGCAGAAACGCCACGTGGATGTAACCTTTCCTAGCCTACTTACTTAGGCAGGAACTTCCAAGACCAAAACGAGGCCCGCTGCATAGTCCGTGATCGAAAGCCTACAAGGTCCATGAGGGAGAACATTATAAGAAAAGTACAACCGGAGTCGTTCAAAGGTGTATCTCCGAAGAGGAAGGGCGAAACCTCCTGGCTGAAATTCATGCTGGACTAGGCGGACACCACGCAGCAGCCCGGGCCCTTGTAGGAAAGGCATTCCGTACCGGATTTTATTGGCCGACGGCCCGGGCAGATGCCCAGGACTTAGTCCAGAGATGCGTTGGTTGTCAGCTCTTTGCTAATCGAGCCATATGCCGCCTACCGCCTCAAAACTATACCCATTACCGGCCGTCATGGTCCGGGGCTTGATATGGTTGGACCCTTAAAGGGGGAACCCACAAGCAACGGTACCTATTGGTCATGGTGGATAAATTCACCAAATGGATAGAGGCCAAACCGGTTAAAATAGCAGAGTCCGGACCAGTGATAGACTTTATATCAGGGGTAGTACACCGTTACGGAGTCCCCCACAGCATCATCACCGACAACGGCACGAACTTCACAGCCGACGAGGTTAAGTCATGGTGCAAGAATATGGGCATCAAGCTCGACTACGCTTCAGTCTATCACCCTCAAACCAACGGTCAAGTGGAACGAGCAAATGGTCTAATAATGAGCGGCATTAAACCCAGACTAGTGCGGTCACTTACTAAATCTGACACGCACTGGGTCGAGGAGCTCGACTCCATACTCTGGGGGCTGCGGACAACGCCTAACCGTACTACCGGATTCACACCATTTTTTATGGTATACGGTGCAGAGGCAGTCCTGCCCTGCGACATTATTCATGACTCACCTCGAGTGCGCATGTACGAGGAAAGAGAGGCCGAGCTGGATCGGCAGGACAGCTTGGACACATTGGAGGAAGAACACGACGTCGCCAAAGCTCGTTCCGCATTCTATCAGCAGCAGGCTCGAAGATATCAAAGCAGAGAAGTACGGGCCAAGACTTACAACGTTGGCGAACTAGTTCTACGCCTGCCGGACAAGAAAAAGGACAAGCTCAAGCCCAAATGGGAGGGCCCCTTCATTATCGATCAAGTCCTGACCGGCGGAGCATACCGTCTACGAAATGCGTCGGATAACCGACTCGAGCCGAACCCATGGAACGCAGCCCGCCTCCGACGATTCTACGCCTAGCGCCGGACTAAGAGTTCGCCCCCTTCCCCCGTCCAAACTTTTACACTTCGACTGTCTTTTGTTTCTCTTTTCATGTCTTTTTATTCAAAAGCCCTCGCGGGCCTATTTTTGGCATTTTTCGCATACGCATGATGTGCCATCCGCACTCATTATTCCTGGGGGCTTCTTTTACAGAAGCTCAATTATACGGGTTTCATACCCAGCACATGTGTCAAGCTTCCACATGTACCTTTTACTCGCCATTATATGCATCGATATGACTTAAGTTTTGGCCAAGCTGGGTTGCTCGCTCTGTGCTTACCCCTCGCTCCTGATTGTTCGGCTAGGAGGTAAAGGAGCACCTCTGCGATTATTATCGTCGGGTCACCGGATGTGTACCTCAGACTGGGTGAAGCCGAAAGCTAGCGTTTTAAGGGAATATTCGGTCGGTGACTTAAAAGATGACTTTTACCTATTTATCTATCTGCCCCGGATGTTTTATCGCTTTTTGCAGTCCGACATGCACTTTAGGGCATGCCTCCCAAATGAAAGGAACCCTTAACGGAACTATTCTCCCTGGAAGATGTTTCTTACTAACCATGTAATATAACATACTAGTTGGGCACTTGTCTGATAAAGCACCAATGACCCCTACGCCTAGTCTCCATGCATACCACGGTTGTTTCTTAACCAAAAAGGTATTCGGACACACTCCGGACTCTAGGGTCCCGAGGTTGAAGCGAAAAGGTCGGCAAAGACAAACGATCTACAATCCGGCTAGAAGGCATTTCACATGTCACTTTAAAGGAAAACATACATTGTCAAATTTATTGATCGTATTCCTCCTCAATCCCGTCTAACAGGCTGTCTAACTTACAGTCCCGTTGGGAAAACTTAGCAGCCAACTCTACTTGGCTGTATACTAAACTCACAGGGATCTCCTTCCCATCGGGCCCCACCGGTCCAACTTCGGCCATATGGTTGCGATCCGCCTTCTTATACCGCATCTTCACCATGGCCCAAGCCTCCCTGGCACCTTGACGGCATCCGAAATATTCCACAAACGGAAGCGCTGCCGCACTCCCTGAGTCCGCTCAAGCACTTACTATAAATACCGCGACGAAGCCGCTGATTCTCCTTAACGGAGCCGGACAGCTCGGCTCGAGCGCCTTTCAGCTCTTCTCCGAGCTTGGCGTTGGCATCCTGGAGCCTGTTCCTTTCTTGCTGAACTCTATTCAGCACACTCTCGCTGGCCTTTAGCTGGCGCAGCAATGCTTGCCTGTCCGGATCTTGTCCGGCGGCACCTGCAATGTCATTATTAGACTGGCGCACACGCCGCACAGCGCTTATATTTATTAATAAAAATGTGTTACCAGGAGGGGTCTCTGCGTCTCCTCCTGCGGCAGCAAGTGCGGCCTCAAGTTGGGCCTTGCAATCTTGCAGCTCCGAGACAGTGGGCATTCTTCTCGGTAAGAGCTCTGCGTTTTCAAATGATCCTTAAATCAGTTCACATAACTACTTTAAGTCTCGGGGGCTACTGGTATATACAACCATTAAAATTCCCTTACCCGTATGTCTTTCACATACTGCTCCGTGGCTCTGGTAAAACCATCTTGAGTGGCACGGAGATGCGCGTCCCCTGCATTAAAGGCATCCAATGCCTCAGGGGAAAAGCACGCTTCACGAAATACTGTCCGTGGCGCCTATGGTTCATGGCGCTCTCCACTCGAGACTTGGTGGCGGACAGTCTGTTGGTGTCCTCCATTGGAGAAGGATCCGCCCGCGTCTTGCGCTTGCCTCCCCCGTGCCGGGCGCCGGAGCCTGGCCGTGTAGGTTGGATCAAGAACCTCGCGCCGCAGTCCGGGCGCGCGCTTTTCTCCTGCAAAAATCATGAGCACTCAGGCGTTTCCTAGGAACATCGCTCTGAAAATTCAAATACGAGCTATACCTTTGCGGCAACGTTTCCGTCCGCACCGCGCTCCTTTTCCACCTGCTGGTCCGAACTGACCTCTGTTGGTCAGCCGCCGCGGGCTCGGCTTCCCGCCGTAAAGGCGCTTCCTGCAAAATACCATCGTTCGTGAAGGTTAGAAATGGGCAGGGAAGAGATAATGGTGTCCGGACTTCGGTCGCGGTCACCTGGGAAACCGGACACAGTCCGGGGTAATCCGCCGTAATGGCAACCAAAGCATTGTCTATGCTGAGCTGGTGAAACACCCCGTCGATCAGCTCCACCTCGATGTCCGGATCCTCTTCGGAGGCCGGATCTAGGGATCTTTCCGGATCCTCGGGCTGCGGAGCAGGACTTACCATGTCCTCCACAGTCCGGCGTAGATCCTGCACCGAAGACATAATGTAAGAAGCCTAAACTTCGAAAGCATGGGTTGAGCCCTTAAAGGTGTTCACTTACCCATCCTCTAGGGTTGATCGTGGAAAACCCATTCAAAGGGTTCGTTCGAAGGAAGTCCTCCTTCTCCCCCTTGTACAGGATGGACAGGATCTCCACCAGATCCTCGGTCGAATCCGGTCCTTTGCGGCCATGACGGGTGGCATCGTCTTCCCCGTTGAAATCCCACATAGGATGGCCTCTGTATTGCAATGGCTGTACCCCCCGCATGATGCATGTCGCCATGACTCCGATCATGGTCAAGCCAGAATGGGCCATTAATCTCATTCGGCCCATCAAGTAATGGACGCTCTTGTCTTCCTCCAATCGGGGGCTCCGTGGGCGCCACCGAGGCGTTCTTCAAAGGAGCAGCACTAAACTCCGGAGGCCGATCCGGACTGGGTCCGCAGCGAGCGCCTCCTATATAAAACCACTCTGAAGGCCAGTCTTCGGACGCCTTCTTGGGAGTACTGGATGGGTATCCGGTCCCGGCAATGCGCCATATTTCGGCGCCGCCCACTTGATATATGGACCCCTCGTGAGAACGGGGTACGAGGCAGAACAGCCTCTTCCACAATGCAAAATGAGGCTCAATGCCCAGGAATAGCTCACAAAGAGCTATGTAGCCCGCGATATGCAGGACAGAGGCGGGCGTGAGGTGGTGGAGCTGGAGTCCGTAGAACTCCAGGAGCCCGCGGAGGAACGGATGTATCGGGAATCCGAGTCCCCTTACCAGATAGGGGACGAAGCATACTCGCTCCCCCTTATTGGGGCTTGGGGTAGCCTCCGCTTGCCTCCCACCTTGATAAGTAACCAGTTCGGCCCGGACTGGGACCATGAAGGCTGGAGGGAGAAATCCCCCCGTTTGGAGCTTCACTAGCTCGTTGTGTGAAACAGAGCACATCCTCCAATTCCCCGGCGGTGGGCTGGAAGTGCGTGTAGAAGAGCCGCGTCGACGGTCCATGATGGAATGGATTTTTAGGTCAAAGGCGCTCCGATGAAGTATTCGCGGGAGGAGGATGGTGTGGGTTGGATCTGGATTTTTGCCTCTTTTATAGGCGGACGACTCGCACGACTGGGGGGTGAAACGTAAAAGACGCCCTGGCTTTTCGCATTCGTGTTTCGCGTGGAAAAATACCATTATTGGGCATAGAAGCCGAGAAACACAGTATTTATGGTGAAGCCGGACACTGTTTGGCAGGTACATGGAACTTGAAGGGAGAACCCGCCTTGCAACACCGAAGACTATATACGCGCTGGACTTATCATCATTGAAGCCTGGTTCGAGGGCTACTAAGGGAGTCCTGGACTAGGGGGTGTCCGGACAGCCGGACTATCATCGTCCGCCGGACTCCAAGACTACGAAGATACAAGATTGAATACTCTGTCCCGTGTCCGGATGGGACTTTCCTTGGCGTGGAAGGCAAGCTTGGCGATCTGGATATGTAGATCTCCTACCATTGTAACCGACTGTGTAACCCTAGCCTCCTCCGGTGTCTATATAAAGCTGGAGGGCTTTAGTCCGTGGGACAACATACATTACAACAATCATACCATAGGCTAGCTTCTAGGTTTAGCCTCCTTGATCTCGTGGTAGATCCACTCTTGTACTACCCATATCATCAATATTAATCAAGCGGGGCGTGGGTTTTACCTTCATCGAGAGGGCCCAACTCAGGGTAAAACATCGTGTCCCTCATCTCCTATTACCATCCGCCTAGACGCACAGCTCGGGACCCCTACTCGAGATCCGCCGGTTTTGACAATCGACAGGAGAAACATCATAAGATCCAACTACAATAGCAAAGCTCGGGATACATCAAGATCGTGCTACGTAACACGAGTGTCGGTGTCAAACCGCGGATCTTGGGTAGGGGGTCCCGAATCTGTGCGTCTAGGCGGATGGTAACAGGAGACGAGGGACACGATGTTTTACCTGTGTTCGGCCCTCTTGATGGAGGTAAAACCCTCACGCCCTGCTTGATTAATATTGATGATGTGTATTACAAGAGTGGATCTACCACGAGATCAAGGAGGCTAAACCCTAGAAGCTAGCCTATGGTATGACTGTTGTAATGGAGGTTGTGTCCTACGGACTAAAGCCCTCCGGTTTATATAGACACCGGAGAGGGCTAGGGTTACACAAAGGCGGTTACAATGGTAGGAGATCTACATATCCAGACGCCAAGCTTGCCTTCCACGCCAAGGAAAGTCCCATCCGACACGGGACGGAGTCTTCAATCTTGTATCTTCGTAGTCTTGGAGTCCGCGGACGATGATAGTCCGCTGTCCGACACCCCTAGTCCAGACTCCTCAAGAGCTCCCTAAACCTCGCTTCAATGACGATGAGTCCGGCGCGATAATGTTCGGCATTGCAAGGCGGGTTCCTCCTTTGAATAATCCATAGAAGATTATGAACACCAGGATAGTGTTCGGCTCTGCAAAAATAAATTCCACGTTCCACTGTAGAGAGAATAATATATACACAAGTTCAATCAGCTGACGTATTTTGTGGCACGACGTCACACCACTACCAAGCCTTTACTTGAATCGTTTTTTATTATACCGCCTTAGCGCGTTTAGCAAAGCGATTTCCTTGGCACGTCTTGTCGAAGCAGAGATCTTGTTCCCCTTATTCCGGGATTCTCATCAATACGGACATGGGTAACCCAACCGCGCCATTGATGTTGGCGCTTGGGAGATAAGCGAGTTTTACCAGGCCGGTGGGGACGTATAGTCTTCGTCCGCCTATATATAAGGGGATTAGGATCCACCTTTTCACCTACGCCTTCTTCCTCCTTTGCTTATCCATCTCCGCTTTTCGAGCTCCAGCGCCAAGTTCACAAGATCTCATCTCAACCTTCTCCGACCATGTCCGGAGCGGGAGGTAAATGGTTGGCCTCCACCGTTAAGGAGGAGCACATCGCCAAACTGCGCAGCGCCAGATACCTTTCCGGCGACATCGCGCACCGGCTACCCGACAAGGCGCAGCTCATCCCCACCCCCAGGCCCCATGAGAGGGTCGTATTTCTCCCCCACGTCCTCCGCGGACTGGGCTTTCCACTTCACCCCTTTGTCCGGGGGCTCATGTTCTACTACGGCCTGGATTTCCATGATCTGGCGCTGAACTTCATCCTCAGCATTGCGGCGTTCATCATCGTGTGCGAGGCCTTCCCCTGCATCCAGTCCCACTTCGGCTTGTGGCTCAAGACCTTCAACGTCAAGCTGAAGGTAGTGAAGGGCACGCAGGCGGAGTGCGGAGGCGCTATGTTGGGCAAGATGCCCAACGTCCTCTGGTTCGAAGGGGCCTTCGTGGAATTCGTCAAGGGTGGCAGTCGGGGTGGTTCTACATCACCGAGCCGCGCGACCCTAAGTGGGCGGCGGCCCCCGAGTTCTGATCTTGTATCACTGTGCAGCTCACCTCCTGGAAAGAGAAGGGCTTGCTATGGGGTAATTCGAAGGAGCTGACGGGACTCCAAGCCTGTATCCAGAAGCTGGTGAACAAGAAGCTCAGGCTAGTTAACCTGGTCCAAGTCATGCTCGCTCGCCGGATTCTCTCATGCCAAGAACGGG
Source organism: Aegilops speltoides (assembly GCA_021437245.1). Classification (NCBI taxonomy): domain Eukaryota; kingdom Viridiplantae; phylum Streptophyta; class Magnoliopsida; order Poales; family Poaceae; genus Aegilops; species Aegilops speltoides. The sequence continues at coordinate 555,093,783 of CM038147.1, read as the reverse complement.
CATTCAATCTGTGGGAGTTTGATCCGGCACAGCACCAGGTGCTGAGCGGGCTCTTCGACACGACGTACGAAGGCGCCTGGAGGGAGCTGTTTAAGGGCGCCGAAGCCCCCGCATCCGCGACGGAAGATCGCGGATTTCACTCGCAGCATCCAGCTGACGAGGTAAGTGATTCTACCCCTTTAGGGGACACTTGTTGTTAATAGTTCGACCCTAAGCGGGTTTCAATCTCCCTTTTCCTTTGACAGGAATGGATGAAGAAGGCCGAGCAGCTCATCTGCCCGGCTCCCATGCCAGAAGATCCAGTGGACGCCCGTCTAGCGGGGCTGCTGGTTCCGGCACCGCACATGGTGCCGGAGAAGAAGGCCAAGAAGGTGGCCACATGTACTCGAAAGAGTTCCCGTTTTCAGGTGTCCGACGACTCCGAGGCGGATTCCTCCCCCGAGGATGAGGAGGAGGAAGAAGACTCTCTCCCAGAGGAGGGAGAGAGAAAGAGGAAGGCCTCCCCAACAGGGGAGGCCGAAGGGTCCAAGAGGGGAAGAACTATTCCCCCGGACAGCTCCGCCAACACCAACGTTGGCGAGGAAGAGTGGCCCTCAAAGGCCAGGCCTCAGGAGAGATCGTAAGTATCCGGATTCCTGAATGATCTGCAATTTCTTTTGTGTCACATAGTGTCGTGGATTTGTCACGTCAGATGTCCTAGTGTTAGGACTTAGTCGCGAGGCCAACGCATCTATGTGGTAGCTTGAGAGGGGTTGAGCAGAATCGAGAGACGCAACACAAGACAGGGATTTAGACAGCTTCGGGCCCCGGGAAACATCATCCGGTAAAAACCCTACATGCTGTTTGAGGCTAGGTCTCATTATCATCACGAGGGAGTCGCCGTAAACCGGCTCTCCTCTTTGTTTCTAACCCTAGAGATTATTGCTTGTAGCTTGTCCCTCTTTGGGGAGCCCTGCCCCTCCTTATATATGTTGAAGGGGCGGGTTACATGTGGAGTCCTATTAGGATTAGGACTAGTCTATCTCTAATACAAACCGGATACAAGTCCTGGTCTTAACTCCTTGTAAGGTAAATATTCCTCATGCCATTCCTCTTAAACCGGCCCACAGTAGTTGAACTGGCCTTCATGAACTGCCAGACGGGCCACCGGGTCTTGTCGCTCCTCTGACCCATCCACCGGGTCACCAGTGAGTTACAACGTCCTGGCGGGTTGCTGGTAAATCGCCAGGTCTGGGCGGGTCACCAGATGAATATTGCCAAGTGCCAGCGGGACCTCAAATAAACCGCCAAGTTCGGCCGGGTTAACTTCCGGCCGGTTTACACCGCGGGGTATATCCCCGACATTAGCCCCCAAGTTTAGCTTGGATTTATCCATGGTAAACTTATGCTGCAAAATAAACACCAGAACAAATTTGACAGGTTGTGCTCCGGGTTAAGAATTCTTGTAGACCGGCACCTGATCGTCCTTAAGTCCTTGTCATTTCCTCCTTCTAGAAAATCCGGGTTAATAACCAGCTTCATACTCAAATTGCTGATGTTGGCTTCTTATAGAAAAAATATTGTAAAGAATAATCCACTTGAATCGGCTTCCAAAGCGCCACTTTAAGAAATATTGGTCTTGAAAAACTCATCTGATATTCAACCGGTTTGAAGATGCAGAACTTGCCGGTTTTATCATTGCCAAAGACTGTCGGATTATAAAAACTGATAATTCTGGGTCATGATTGTTGCCAACACCGGTTCATGATTGTTGCCAACGCCGGTTCATGATTATTGATGACGCCGGGTTGCAGACACAGGGTCGTAATGATTGGTGACGCCGGGTCAATCCGGTTTGCTCAAAACATAGAATTTGAAAATAGTTCTTCGATAATAATATAATACCTGTAGCCCCCAAGTCTTGAGCAGAACAAAATGATGGCTTAACACTTGCTTCAATATAAATACTGCCACTTAAGAAGAAATGCATGTTGTTCATCCCAGTCACTTAGTAAAAACTGAATACTCCATATTATGTAGCCCCCAAGTGTCGGGTTGTCATGCTTGCAGCAACCTGGGGCTTGTAATTTCCTTGATTTGTTTAACAGGAGCAATTGGTAGCCCCCAAGGGGCGGCTCATTATAATGTGATGAGTCGGGTCTTCAATGAGATGAACAAAGAATGACTTTGCATTAGCCCCCAAGTGTCATGGTGCATGCTTGCAGCGACATGAGACTTGCATATTTGATATAATCTCAACTTAAATAATGTAGCCCCCAAGTGCTGGGTTGTAAGCCTGCAGCAACGCGGGACTACTCCTTCAATTGTAGAATAAAAAATCATATCTATTGATAATATGATAGCCATTGCGCTAAAGTGACTTTGAAAACCTTAATCATAATACTGGTTATTGATAACCATAATAGAAATCCAGCCATGTTGGCTATTTGAATAATATACCCAATGATTTATAAGCGCATAATTCCAACGGCGCAATCCAAATATATACTGGCGACTTATAGTCCAAAGCCAGGCCGGGTTAACAAACACCGGATAATTTCTCATCATATACTGGCGACTTATCGTCTTAAAGCCAAGCCGGTTTAATAAACACCAGATAATTTATCATCATGCTTTATTCAACCTGTTTCTGCATACAACAAGTTTAAAGTGTCCTGGCAGTTTACCGCCGGACGGGTCATAATGCCCAACATATAACCTAGGTTTATAACCAAGGCTGCACTTAAGAATAATCAAATATGAAATATATCATACCTGTGACATTGAATAACATCATTGGTTTACCAACTTTTTGTAGTAAGGGTGATAACCCCAATCTTGAGTAATGATAACTCCTTTCATACTATGCCGGTTTATGATAAAACCGTACCGGGTTGTGATAAACACCGGTTTAACCATATATAATACTGGCGACTCGTAGTCAAACCAGATCAGGCTGATAGTCTCCGGATTATGATTTGATCATGTACTGACAACTTGTAACTGAAAGTCAAACCGGGTTAATGAACACCGGTTTATTCCATAATAAGATGGTAACATAAAATCAAAAAAACAAACCGGGCAAATAGTCTCCGGATTAAGAATTGACCGTGTTCCGTCAATTGACAGTCGAACCGGTCTGCGAATTTTGTCGGTATTAAGAACGCAACAAAGAAGAAATATTTATTAAAGAAAATTTCAAGCAAAGGCAATGATAAAACCGTTTGCAAAAAACATGCTATACTGAGCTGATCAGATGGTGTTACCATGGTCGGACAGGACCAAGCCCCCAATTGGAGTGACAATGGTTCAAGTCAGCCAGGTCCCCAAATGAAACCGTGGCATATATGCCAATCAAAAGGCGTGGCAATGGTTCGGGTTCGACCAAGCCCCCAAGTGATTTTGTGGCCTTAGACCGATCAAGAGCCGTGACTGGTTCAGACTTGACCATGTCCCCAAGTGATCTGGTGGCTTTCGCCTATCAAAAGGCGTCGCGTTGGTTCGGATACGACCAAGGCCCCAAGTGATATTTCAAGGGGTAAACCGGAGGCCGCTTTAAGACAGAAACTCCGTGTAACCACGCATGATGTAAAAAAGAACAGAGACCCCGCTTTATGAAGAAGAAGCCCCCATGTGAGCAATAATATGTTAGGCCAATAAGGCATAATACCCATGTTTGAAACGCGCATCATGGCAGCAGGTCCTCTTTGGTAATTTTTAACTTTTTGCAAGAGATAAACTTTTCTTGAATCGGATATTGAGAGATTCA